>JANAVB010025596.1:0-527500 GCA_029216955.1 Iris pallida
GGATCAGGGGGCGCAGCATTCACTTGACAACCCCGACGCTTGGCCTTGACATGCGCCTGATGGGGGTACGAAGGTGGCACTCTCCTCCAACGATCTGCGTAACGTGATCACTCACAAACGCCGATCAGGAGAGTCGACTGACAAGCATAATGTGCCCCTCACAGGGCACACCTGTGTTGTAGTCACCATCAACTGCTGTTGCAAGGCAGCAGTTCCACCAAGACAGTCGGTGTTCCAGTGGCTGCAATCATCAATAACCCTCCGACGTCACCTCGGGAAGAAGGTGTCAATAAAAGAGGAGCCAGAACTAAAGGTTGTCATGCAACGTATCTCTAACTCTTCGTCAGTCCGAAAGGCGACTGGCAATTCCTCGTCCTCGTCCAAGAGCCAGCCGAGGAAAAACCAAGACAACTATCCCGTCCTCCGGAGTGTTTGAAGGCACTCGGGGGAGAAAGAAGATCTTGGAGGAAGCTGAGGGTAGTCAAGTCCTTGTTGATCCTCCTTCTGAAGATGAAGATGTCCTCCACAGCACAGCTGGGGTGGATCTTCATCCTGGAGACGAAGTCAGCCTCCCGGACGTAGCTGGGGGTTGTCTGGCCCCTGTGGACCTGCGTCTCGAAGACGAAGAAGTCCTCCAAGACAGAACTGGGGGTAATCAGGATCTTGCGAATGCTCCTGAAGACGAGGATGTCCTCCAGAATGTAGCTGGAGTAGCCAAGACGAGGCTCCGGGGGAAGTTCTCTTCTACAAGAGAGCGAGGCCGAAAGCGAAGCCTCAACTGATCCATCCGACTCCAGCCGTGTCATGACAGTATACATGACTGGGGGTTATACCGAGCTGATGCGCCGCCAGCAGACCTCGTCCAGCGCATGGATACCCTGAAGGGAGGACTCAAGACCCTTTCTGCCTCCATGCAAACACTGACTCAAGCAGTGTTTGAAATACGGTCCGCTTTGGCCAGAGCGCCTTCTACCGGTCCTGACCCGGGGGCCAATGGAGAATCAAGTGTACCCTATCAACGGGTATCCTTGGATATAGATCGTCGCGAAGCACCATGGACGTCGGAGCCCTCAAATGCTCAACTCCAGGTGGTACCGCCTTCCCAGACTCCCAGCTCCACGGAAGACGTGGTCGAGATGATCAGGGACTTGCGTGAGCGCTTTGAGTCCAAAAATAGACAAGAGGAGTGCCAAAAGATGGGGATCCCCAACCTTATCCCCTCGAATGGAACAAAGGTTTATCCTCCTAAGTATAAACTACAAACATGACGCCATACGACGGGAAGGACTCTCCACGTCGTTATTTGACGTACTTCCAGTCTCAAACGGGACATCTTCCGAAGGAGGACGCACTACTCACCAGCATATTTGTCAGGGCACTGAAAGGAGTGGTGTACGACTGGTACTACAGTCCCCCAGATAACTCCATATCTTCCTTCGATGACTTGACGCGCTTTTTTCTCGACCGTTTCTACGATGGCGGGAAGGACATGACAATGGCGTCCCTCATAGAGATACGCCAGATGGAGAAAGAAACAGTTCGAGTATTCATCGAACGCTTCCGACAAGCCTGCTTCAGACTGCCCCGGGCATGCCAGAACATGCACTCCTCTCCTCCTGCAGCATGAACATGCTACCTGCAGTCAAACTCTGGCTCAACTCTACTCCTACTCCCGACTGGAGTTCCTTGATCATCGAAGCAGAAGCAGCAGAAAAGAAGGCGTCAAATGCTCGCCTTCTGGGAGTTAGTTTCCCTGCCTTTGAGGACAAGGGGAAGCGGCTGTAGCCAACAATCCTGGACGAGAGACGAAGGGGAAACGGATGTTGACTGTCAATGCCTCCAAAGGTACATCAGCACCTACTCAGAAGCTTCAACTTGCCAAGGCCAAAGGAGGTTTATTCTTTCAACGATGAAGACACCCTGCAACTCTTTAAGATACTGAAGCAGGGTGACAAGATCAAATTGCCAGACCCGAAGCATCCCGACGAGGTTGGGAAAGTGGACAATCCGAGGTACTGTCACTACCATCGGTTCATCGGACATCCAACTAAGGACTGCTATGTCCTCAAAAACTATATCCAGTGCATGATCAATCCGGATGTTATCTCCGTCGACTACGAGGAGAAAACGACTCGGCCAACCTGGTGTCACTCCAATTTGGCACCTTGCCGCCAACCACAACACAAGATGGCATCGTCCCCATCCCTAAGGCGACAATGGAGGTGGTTAACTTACCACCTACTCGTGACAACGTGAGTGGACTCATCCCGTTCACCACATCGGGGAGAGGTCTTGTGGGTTCACCCTCATCTTGTCTCCGAGGTTACTCAACCGGAGGTACGCTCTGCCTCCAAAACTAAGGGCAGAAAGATCAAGTCTTGCCGCATGGTCTCTCCCTACGGAAGAGGCACTTCCTGTACAGACGCGTTCACATCAGAACGTCCAACCCGACGAAGCTGCGTCGAAGTGGTGCCTCCTTGTACCGTCCCTGCTACCCAGGAAGAGGGCCCATCTAAGCCCCCAGCAGCCAATAAGCAGAAGCATGTAGAGGCCCGTTTCGACAAGCCTCTGCGAAAGGAGAATGCTTCGGGGCTAGCCAAGCCCCATAACTTCGACATACTGGCACAACTTGCCAGTACTCCTGCCCGCCTATCTCTGTTTGAGCTCCTTCGTCTTTACAAGGACACTCGTGAAGCTCTCTGTGAATCCCTGAAGGATGCTGAGTCCTTCATCAGTCAGGTCAAGCAGCCTGAGGATACTCCGGCTACATGTGCGTACTGTCATTGTACGGATAAAGTTATCCCCAACATAACCTTCACCCAACAAGACATGCTGCTCAAGCACAACCGACACAACAGGCCGGTATTATACAGGGTATATCGGTTCCGTTCAAGGTGAAGCGGATTCAGATCGATCCAGGTCTTCCCTCAGCATCATCCCAAAGATGCTGCTCTCAACACTGGGGATCCCAATGTACCGTCTGGCGCCTTCCAACACAACAATCAGCGGCTTAAATGCTAGCAAAAGCGAGCCCCTGGGCAAAATACGACTAAAGTGTCATATCGGTAACCTCAGAACCGAGGTGAATTGCTATGTCGTGGACGCTGACATCAACTACAACCTCCTACTGGGTCGTCCGTGGCTGCATGAGTACATGGTGGTGCCATCTACACCCACCAATGTATGAAGTACGTGTCCACCAAAGACATCATCCGAACGGAGTTCGCGGACATTGACCCTTTCAAGGGGGTCGAAGCCTACTTCACTTGTCACTCCCCAATCCTGGAATACGTATTTTAATACGTAAACCAATAAATTATATTTACCTTGTATTTATACTATAATTATTATGCAGTATTTCTTCATGCATTTCCCAAAAATATTTGACAAAATATTATTTCCTAATTATTTTCTGCATTTGGGCCTACAGTTTTGGCTCATTTGGGTAACCCATTCTTGGTTCACCAATAGTTCATCATGAATCCATGGGTCCAAGATCTTTATATATACTCATCTATTCTCTCTCCTCTCATTTACTTCCCCTCATTTACTTCCTCCACCAATCAAGGCAAGTACCAACTTGCTCAAGAGATGGATCCATAATTTTATCAATGATTTCTTACAAAACTATTTGCCAAAACATGTTCTTCTCCTCATTCTATACTAGTTTAGAACTTGGAAATTTTCATTTTGAAGCTTTGATTTTGTAGATCTAAATTTTAATCATTTTAGATTTTGCATGGTTTGATCTACTTTAGTTGGATTTTATGGGTTTTTGATGCTTCCATGTGAAAGAGCATTCAGTTTCACCCAAGTTGGAACTTTGGAAATCTGGATTTGGAGTTCGGATGGCCAAGTTATGATGCTTTGAAGTTTGGGTTCAGCCATGGTGTTCTTGCTGTTTGGAGAAGACAGTGAACAGTGTGCTCCGTTTGAGCACGCTTCCTGTTGGAAGCGTGTCTTCCCTTGAGTGTGCGTGACTTTTCATGCAGCTCTCTCTCCTTGAGCTTGTGTGACTTTTCACGCAGCTCTCTCTCCTTGAGCTTGCGTGACTTTTCACGCAGCTCTCTCTCCTTGAGCTGTGTGACTTTTCACGCAGCTCTCCTTGAGCCTGCGTGACTTTTCACGTAGCTCTCTCCTTGAGCTTGCGTGACATTTCACGCAGCTCCCTCTCCTTGAGCTTGCGTGACTTTTCACGCAGCTCTCCTTGAGCCTGCGTGACTTTTCACGCTGCTTTCTCTCCTTGAGCTTGCGTGACTTTTCACGCAGCTCTCTCTCTTTGAGCTTGTGTGACTTTTCACGCAGCTCTCTTCCTGAGCCTGCGTGACTTTCACGCAGCTCTTCCCTTGAGTCTGCATGACTTTTCATGCACGCTGCCTTGAGTGAGCCTGAGTGAGCCTGCGTGACTTTTACCCCTTGAGCGTGCGTGCTTTGTGCGTACACTTTTGATTTTATTAGATATTATATGCCTATTTTATATCCTTACGCCTTTTGTCCCGAGCATGATATGAGCACTAATGTCCCAGTTCTTGTTCATGCTCGACAAATGACTCGTAACTCCACGTGGCATATTTACAATGATGCATTACACTAAGGAGGGTAGAACATGTTGACATACTGATTGACATTGATCCTCTTGGGGTACTCGTACTAAAGTACGACTTTAGGAGGATAATCATGCAGGCCACAGCATGTGAGTCCAAGATTTCACCTAGGGTTAAACTAGGCAACTAAACATACTAGATGCATGGGGAGGGCAAAAATCCCGAGATCGTGTTACACCAGCCGCCTTGAGATACTGTCTTGACGTGCCGGCTGGTCTCCACGGATACTGTGTCATCTGCAACGAGTGGATGACTGTATCCGATTAATTCCTGCTATATATTACATATTTAGCAAGGTGGCCTTACGAGGGACCTGTGCTCAATCATACCTGTCTACGCGAACCCCTGGGTTGGCTAGCCTTGCTGGAAAGATACGATCTGAGGATTTTCTAATAACATGATGCGAGGATAACCTCGTCCCACTAGAAACTCGTAGACTTGATTGGCCAAAAAACGACTTGCTTGTATCCTATTACCTTCCGTGAATAACTAAAGCGGACTGTCATGGTACGTGATCCAACCCATGTTCTTGTTTGATTGTTGGGTTGGTTATCGTACTATGACAGGCTGTGGACCGAAGTTATGAACGAAAGACTTATTCTGATTGGGGAGTGCTACTTCTGTGAATGACTGAGGAACATGGTCTATCATGGTACATGATCCAACCCATTCTTGTTTGATTGTTGGGTTGGTTATTGTGCTGCGATAGGCTATCGACCGAAGTCACGATCAGGAGATTTTATTGTTTATACCTTTTAACTTATGTGAAAGTTATAGAGTACGACACGTCCCGACTCCATGCGGCACCTTTTGTCCTTGTTTGGTTGTAAGGGTGCCACATGGGTTCGAGGATGTTGCGCTACCCTATAATAGTAGCATAAGTATTACTATTATCAATCATTCTATTAACTGGGTTTTTAATCTTAACTCTTGTACCCCTTTGGCGGTACTTGCTATTCGGGACTGACCCCGCTGGTTTTGTTTGGCCAGATCTCGTAGCAGAGCCTGAGGACACGATCTTTCTCCCTGACATCCATGGTGCATACTAGGAGCATGGCGGTTCGGGGACTCGAGTGGGTTTCTTCTCCACCACTCCTGCTTATACTTTTGGCGTTTAGCCACCGGCACCTGTTAGCCGGATTACTTGATATTTTGTGTCAGTACATAATTGTAATTAAACAGACTGCAGCTGTGTATAATTTTGTACTCCTGACTCTCTGAGATAGCTAAATTATAAAGCTAGTCTCTCATGATCATTTTGATGAAGCGTCGGGTACGCCTTACTGCTTTATCTTTAATGTTCATTTATTTGCTGATGTGATTTGATTGATTGAGACATAGAACTCTGTGGGACCATAGGAGACTTGATTGTAGCATGTACCCCCTAGTCTCTCGACAGCCACGATCGCCATATGACGTTACGTACCTCATATGGAGTAGCTGGCCTAGTCCGTCTCCGTATTTCGGTACTGGGGCGTGACAAGGTTTTAGTGGGGCCCATGCAGGTCTAATTTTCAGACTTGTGGGTATTGCGAATTATTAGGAGTCTCAATCAAAACTTGTTCCCCTTGAAATTCTGTTTCGAATTCTCTGTCCTTGCCTTGATCTCTAACCTGACTTGCATCCTCGAAATCTTCCTCGTCCGGACTTGATAATCTTATATTCTTCTCTATAGGGGTGCTTCATTCTCAGTAGCGGGTGAGGCCCATGAGGAAGAGCAGCAAGGGCATGGCTCGACTGGGCAGCAACAGGGAGAGAACCTTCCCAGGGCATACACGAGCAGAAATGGAACCAGAGGCAGTGCAGCCGCAGGTTATTGAAACTCCTGCAGCACCAGCAGCGACGGCAGTACCAGACGTCGTAGCACTCCTGGAGATCATCCGGGGGTTTCTTGTCACTAACCAACAGCAACAGACTCGACAGTAGGAGCAGAACGTGTTGCTGAACCAAGGGATTCAATTAGCTCTTGAGAGGAGTGTCGGGGCTGACTCGGGAGCATCAGGAAGGTTTTGTCGCTTGAACCGAGGTATTTTGATGGCACAGAGGATGCCATCACTGCGGATGCCTGGATTCAAGACATCGAAGCCATTCTTGTGGCAGCAAGGTTCCAGATGATGAGAAGGTTGATCAGGTCAAACTGGTACTTCAGGATCTTGCCCGCGACTGGTAGGCATCAGAAGAAGTTGGTGCAAGAGCCCTGTTCGTTGGACCACCTTTAGTGACAGATTCAAGGCCAAGTATTTTGGCGTAGTAGCTCGATATGAGCTCCAGCAGAAGTTTATCAGTCTCAAGCAAGCAGGCAAGACCGTAGACGGGTATGCAGCAGAGTTCTGCAGATTGTGCCGTTTCGCACCAGCAATGGTGGCAACGGAGCCAGAGAAAGCTATGAGGTTCCAGCAGGGACTTCATTTGGAACTATTACAGCTTGTGGAAGGACACGACTACCAGACGTTTGACGCTGTTTTGACGGCCGCTCGGAGGCACGAACTGACCCAGCAGAGGTTGGCATCGAGGACATGAGGTCAGAAGAGATCTCATTCCCAGGTTGGAGGAGGAGCAATGCAGCGAACATCGGCACCAGCACCCGGTGTACGTATTCATGATGCAGGAGCACCGCGGAGGACGGCCGTGTCAACTAATACAGCGCTAGTTCGGCATCAGCAGCCGAGGAACCAGCAACAGCGTCAGGGAGCACCCCAGGGCTGTACATTCTGTGGGAAGGCAGGGCACACGAGGGAGGTATGCCGGTCAGCGAATGGCTTATGCTTGAGGTGTGGTAGTTCAGACCACCGTATTTCCACTTGTCCTATGATGCAGAGGCCAGGAGGGCCAGCTCAGCAGTTTCCAGCATTGCCAGCTCCGGTGGCAACCCCGAGTGGAGGGCCAGTATTAGCAGTAAGGCCCCTAGCCCAGCGTCTACCAACGCAGGCTCAGATGTTTCGCCAGGCACAGGAAGCCGAAGGCCCTCAAGGCAGCAACAGCATGGTCGAAGAAGGCCGCAACTAGGGGCTCCGCGGGGCCAGGCTCTCACATTGACCTTGGGAGAGGCTCTAGCATCTAGTGACGTGGTGGCAGGTAAAATTTGTCACCTCATTTCCCGCTGTAGCATTATTTGATTCAGGCGCTACTCATTCATTCATCTCTGCACAATATGCTACACGGATTGGATTAGAGTTTGAGGCATTGCCGGAGAGGATGGATATACTCACCGGCAATAGACTTGTAGAAGTTAGCAGAGTACGCTTTTCATGTCCGGTAGAGGTGTGTGGGCATTTACTGCCCGCATCATTGATTGAATTCCTTATGGGGAATTTTGATGTCGTTCTTGGCATGGACTGGTTGAGGACAGTCATGCGACAATTGATTGTAAAGGAGGTAGGGTCATATTCAGCTTCCAGGGATGGAGCAGTTCATCTTTACTCGAACCTTGAAGAATCAGGCCGGAGGCGTCATCTCAGCAGCAGTGTCAGAGCCAGAACAGATTCCGAGAGTGGTCGAAGATTTTCTCGACGTCTTCCCTGATGGGCTCCCAGGGATACCTCCAGTCAGAGAGGTAGAATTTAGCATTGAGTTGAACCCTGGACGAGGCCTATTGCAGACAGAGTTTACAGAATGTCGCCGTCAGAACATGATAAGTTGTATCAACATGAAGAAGAGTTGAAGTCTATGGGATTCATCCGAGACAGTAAATCGCCCTGGGCCGCGCCAGTGATTCTAGTTCCCAAGAAGGATGGGTCGACGAGGATGTGCATCGACTACCGCAAGCTGAATGCAGTAACAGTAAAGAATAAGTACCCACTACCAAGGATTGATGACCTGTTTGACCAGTTGAGCAAGGCCAGTGTCTTTTCCAAGATCGATCTTCGGTCGGGATACTATCAAGTAAGAGTCCGGGAGCAAGACATACCGAAGACAGCATTCAGATCTAGATATGGGCATTATGAGTTTTTAGTAATGCCCTTTGGACTAACCAACGCTCCCGCAGTATTCATGGATTTAATGAACCGCATCTTTCTGCCGTTTTTGGATAAATTTGTGGTGGTGTTCATAGATGACATTCTTGTCTATTCCAGCAGTGAAGAGGAGCATGAGAAACATCTTAGGACTGTCTTACAGACATTGAGGGAGCATCAACTTTATGCGAAGCTTGACAAGTGTGAATTTTGGTTAGATCATATTTCGTTCCTGGGGCATGTAATTTCTGGGGCAGGAGTGTCAGTGGATCCGAAGAAGATTGAGGCCGTAGAGCATTGGCCAGTCCCGAGAACGGTTGCAGAAGTACGAAGTTTCTTAGGACTAGCTGGTTACTACAGAAGGTTCGTGGCGGACTTTGCCAAGATCTTTGCGCCCTTAACGCGTTTGACGCACAAGGACGTAGAGTTTGTTTGGTCAGCTAGCTGTCAGGCATCCTTTGAAGAATTGAAGAAGAGATTGATCTCAGCCCCGATCTGACGCTTCCAGTAGGAGCGGGAGGCTTTACAGTATATTGTGACGCATCTGGGAAGGGTCTTGGATGTGTATTGATGCAGCACGGAAAGGTGATAGCATATGCGTCTCGGCAGCTTCGAGACCATGAGAAGAATTACCCGACTCACGATTTGGAGTTAGCAGCTGTGGTGTTTTCACTCAAGTTGTGGAGGCACTATTTATACGGAGATCGGGTAGAGATCTATACTGATCATAAGAGTTTGAAATACGTATTCACGCAGCGAGATTTAAATATGAGGCAAAGAAGATGGTTAGAACTACTGAAGGATTTGGACTTAGATCTTCAGTATCATCCAGGCAAGGCGAATATAGTTGCCGATGCACTGAGTAGGAGAGACAGTGCCTTTATCTTGACCTCGCAGAAGCATATTTTAGAAGACCTTCAGAGTATGGGAATCGAAGTAGTTTTGCCAAGGGATATAGGAAGAATGACCAGTATGCAGATTCAGTCAACCTTAGTAGAGAGGATAAGGGCAGCACAAGCAGGAGATCCACAGATTTAGAAGTTGCGGTCGGAGTGCGAATCAGGCCGTAGGAAGGAGTTAGTGATTCATGAAGAGGTACGCTCAGGTTTGGAAACAGACTCTGTGTACCGAGTGGAGACCTTCGGCAAGAAGTTAGGTCCGAAGCTCATAGTTCTATTTACTCCATTCATCCAGGAGGAACGAAGATGTATCGAGATATCAGGCAGTACTTTTGGTGGAATGACATGAAAAGAGAGAGAGCGAGATTTGTATCCAAGTGTCTGGTATGTCAGCAGGTGAAAGCCGAGCAGCAGAGACCAGCAGGGTTGCTACAGCCGCTTCCTATCCCAGAATGGAAATGGGAGCACATCACGATGGACTTTGTGACCGGTTTACCTAGGTCCCCGACTGGTAAGAATGCAGTCTGGGTAATAGTAGATCGACTCACGAAGGTCGCTCATTTCTTCCCTTCCGAGTTGGACAGACTACTGAGTAGTTAGCAGAAATGTACATGAAGCAGATAGTAAGGCAGCACGGTGTTCCAGTTAGTATAGTATCAGATCGGGATACGCGGTTTACTTCCCATTTTTGGCGGAGCTTACACCAAAGATTGGGAACCAAGTTAAGATTCAGTACTGCTTATCATCCACAAACGATGGGCAATCAGAAAGAACCATCCAGACGTTAGAAGATATGCTACGGGCGTGTACCTTGGACTTTGGCAGATCTTGGGAGGATCACCTTCATCTAGTGGAGTTCTCCTATAAAGCTATCAGGCTAGCATTCAGATGGCCCCGTTCCAAGCATTGTACGGAAGGAAGTGCAGGTCCCCTTTGGCATGGGACGACGTCGAAGAACGAAAGCTGTTGGGGCCAGAGATGATCACGCAGACTGTGGAGATAGTTAAGTTGGTCAGAGAACACCTTCGAGTTGCGCAGGACCGATATCGTCATTGGACAGATCAGCATCGTAGGCCTCTAGAGTTCAGAGTTGGCGACCAAGTGTTTCTGCGGATTTTGCCTACTCGGGGTATCATCAGATTTGGAACCCGAGGAAAGCTTAGTCCAAGATATGTTGGTCCTTTTAAGATTCTCGCTCGGGTAGGCGATGTGGCTTATCGACTTGCCCTTCCGCCTTCGTTAACTGGCATACGTGATGTGTTTCATGTGTCCCAATTACGTGGGTATGTCCCGGATCCGAGTCATGTCCTCGATCATTCTGAGTTAGTCGTTGGTACCGACTTAACTTACGAGGAACAACCCGTATCTATTTTAGACCGGTGAGAGAAGGTACTCAAGAATCGGACGATAAGCCTTGTCCGTGTTTCTTGGAACCATCACTCTTCGGAGAGTCAACCTGGGAGCGCGAGGACGAGATCAGATCTCGGTATCCGCATTTGTTTGACTAATAAGGTATTTTTGCACCTTATTGACACGATTCCATGCTTATCTGCACCTGCTTGTTTTGCACTTTGTGATGTACGATAATAACTGCTATGATAGTTAACTTGTATATGATTGAGCCTTGCTTGCCCTGATTTCACTATCCTGTCTTGGCTGGAATTCGAGGACGGAATTTTTCTAAGAAGGGTAGAGATGTCACTCCCCGATCCTGGAATACGTATTTTAATACGTAAACCGATAAATTATATTTACCTTGTATTTATACTATAATTATTATACAGTATTTCTTCATGCATTTCCAAAAATATTCGACAAAATATTATTTCCTAATTTATTTTCTGCATTTGGGCCTACAGTTTTGGCTCATTTGGGTAACCCATTCTTGGTTCACCAATGGTTCATCATGAACCCTTTGGTTCATCATGAACCCATGGGTCCAAGATCTTTATATATACTCATCTCATTCTCTCTCCTCTCATTTACTTCCTCCACCAACCAAGGCAAGTACCAACTTGCTCAAGAGATGGATCCATAATTTTATCAATAATTTCTTACAAAACTATTTGCCAAAACATGTTCTTCTCCTCATTCTATACTAGTTTAGAACTTGGAAATTTTTATTTTGAAGCTTTGATTTTTGTAGATCTAAGTTTTAATTATTTTCGGATTTTGCATGGTTTGATCTACTTTAGTTGGATTTTATGGGTTTTTGATGCTTCCATGTGGAAGAGCATTCAGTTTCACCCAAGTTGGAACTTTGGAAATCTGGATTTGGAGTTCGGATGGCCAAGTTATGATGCTTTGAAGTTTGGGTTCAGCCATGGTGTTCTTGCTGTTTGGAGAAGACAGTGAACAGTGTGCTCCGTTTGAGCACGCTTCCTGTTGGAAGCGTGTCTTCCCTTGAGTCTGCGTGACTTTTCACGCAGCTCTCTCTCCTTGAGCTTGCGTGACTTTTCACGCAGCTCTCTCCTTGAGCTTGCGTGACTTTTCACGCAGCTCTCTCCTTGAGCCTGCGTGACTTTTCACGCAGCTCTCTCTCCTTGAGCTTGCGTGACTTTTCACGCAGCTCTCTCTCCTTGAGCTTGCGTGACTTTCCACGCAGCTCTCTCCTTGAGCCTGCGTGACTTTTCACGCAGCTCTCCCTCCTTGAGCTTGCGTGACTTTTCACGCAGCTCTCTTCCTTGAGCTTGCGTGACTTTTCACGCAGCTCTCTCCCTGAGCCTGCGTGACTTTTCACGCAGATCTTCCCTTGAGTCTGCGTAACTTTTCACGCATGCCTTGAGTGAGCCTGAGTGAGCCTGCATGACTTTTACCCCTTTTGTCCCGAGTATGATATGAGCACTAATGTGACCCCGGAGAACAAAGTGTTCCTTCCTGATACATGTACCTGAATGTCCCAGTTCTTGTTCATGCTCGACAAATGACTCGTAACTCCACGTGGCGTATTTGCAATGATGCATTACACTAAGGAGGGTAGAACATGTTGACATACTGATTGACATGGATCCTCTTGGGGTACTCGTACTAAAGTACGACTTTAGGAGGATAATCATGCAGCCACAGCATGTGAGTCCAAGATTTCACCTAGGGTTAAACTAGGCAACTAAACATACTAGATGCATGGGGAGGGCAAAAATCCCGAGATCGTGTTACACCAGCCGCCTTGAGATACTGTCTTGACGCGCCGGCTGGTCTCCACGGATACTGTGTCATCTGCAACGAGTGGATGACTGTATCCGATTAATTCCTGCTATATATTATAGTTTTAGCAAGGTGGCCTTACGAGGGACCTGTGCTCAATCATACCTGTCTACGCGAACCCCTGGGTTGGCTATCCTTGCTGGAAAGATACGATCTGAGGATTTTCTAATAACATGATGCGAGGATAACCTCGTCCCACTAGAAACTCGTAGACCTGATTGGCTGCGAAAAATGCTTGTATCCTATTACCTTCCGTGAATAACTGAGGAAAGCGGACTGTCATGGTACGTGATCCAACCCATGTTCTTGTTTGATTGTTGGGTTGGTTATCGTACTATGACAGGCTGTGGACCGAAGTTATGAACGGAAGACTTATTCTGATTGGGGAGTGCTACTTCTGTGAATGACTGAGGAACATGGTCTATCATGGTACATGATCCAACCTATGTTCTTGTTTGATTGTTGGGTTGGTTATTGTGCTGCGATAGGCTATCGACCGAAGTCACGATCAAGAGATTTTATTGTTTATACCTTTTAACTTATGTAAAAGTTATAGAGTACGACACGTCCCGACTCCATGCGGTATCTTTTGTCCTTGTTTGGTTGTAAGGGTGCCACATGGGTTCGAGGATGTTGCGCTACCTTATAATAGTAGCATAAGTATTATTATTATCAATCATTCTATTAACTGGATTTTTAATCTTAACTCTTGTGCCCCTTTGGCGGTACTTGCTATTCGGGGCTGACCCCGCTGGTTTTTTTGGCCAGATCTCGTAGCAGAGCCTGAGGACACGATCTCCTCCCTGACATCCATGGTGCATACTAGGAGCATGGCGGTTCGGGGACTCGAGTGGGTTTCTTCTCCACCACTCCTGCTTATACTTTTGCGGCGTTTAGCCACCGGCACCTGTTAGCCGGATTACTTGATATTTTGTGTCAGTACATAATTGTAATTAAACAGACTGCAGCTGTGTATAATTTTGTACTCCTGACTCTCTGAGATAGCTAAATTATAAAGCTAGTCTCTCATGATCATTTTGATGAAGCGTCGGGGACGCCTTACTGCTTTATCTTTAATGTTTATTTATTTGCTGATGTGATTTGATTGATTGAGACATAGAACTCTGTGGGACCATAGGAGACTTGATTGTAGCATGTACCCCCTAGTCTCTCGACAGCCACGATCGCCGTATGACGTTACGTACCTCATATAGAGTAGCTGGCCTAGTCCGTCTCCGTATTTCGGTACTGGGGCGTGACATCACTGATTCTACCTTGTACAAGTCGCCCGACGAGGAGAAAGCCAATGATGCTGACGATGAAGCAGAAACGGCAGCAGAGCCCGACATGGAGCCAGAGATGATTCCCGACGCTCCTTTAAAAATTTGACTCAAAGGGAAGCCCTCAGACGTTGCCTCCTGAATATTAAGCTACCTGGAAAAGTGCCAACTGTTCTAGGTCGAACACCCACTGAAGCTCCCTTGAAGATACGGCTCAAGGGATAGCCGCCTCAAACATCGGCTCCCCTTGTGGCAAAACTACAGGGAAAGGCACCAATCACCGAAGGCGCCGTTGAGGCACCTCTGAAGGTGCGTCTTAAGGGCAAGCCGCCGCAATCATCTGTCTTATCCAAGCTGCCGGAGAAGGCCCACATAGCCCTCTCGGACCCTAAGATCAAAGCTGTGGTGGACTCCCGATCCAACCCCAGTACTCACAGATGAAGAGTTTGGGGAATATATCTCTGCTGATGTAGATGCACCTCTCTGGACAATATAATCCCGCGGGACAAAATCTCGTATTTCATCAATAATAGAGTGTCTTTTAATTATTTTAGTCTTCCACATTGGAATGCCATGTATACATTAGATAACGCTCTACGGTCGTTATAAACACAAATAACGACCGTTCATCATGTAAATCGAGTAGTCCCGTCCCAAGGGGTCTGTTTTGTAGTCCCACCGCGGAATCGAGACGAAGAATCCATCATCTTCGGCAAAGTCAAGCGTCATCAAGACCTCCCGCCACTCGAGCAAGAACTAGATACCGACAGAATATAAGTCTATCGGTACACGGACAAGGCAAAGTACCTCATCCAAAAGATGGGTTACGACCTAAAAAGCAACAAAGGCCTGAACTACGGCAAGGGTCAACGTCTTCCTCTCCGGCTTCCAACACCTAAAGGAAAGCCGCAGGACTACTATCATCGAACTCGACGGGGGGTGGGCTATGTCACGCCGTCGTAAACTCCAGAGTGTTCGGAGGCAGAAGAAGTAGAACATTCTCATTCATCCGAAGCATCAACTTGGGATTCCGATACCAGTATCGGCTCGGTCTTCAAGAAAGTGCTATCAGCCAACATGACATCTGCACAATCTCAAGAAGATGAAGGCAAAGACCAAACACAGAATTCTTCGAAGAAGAACCCTGGGCTCAACGCCTAGGAGAACAGTGGGAGTCTCGTTTTGAATTACGCGAACCCCTACCGAAGACGAAGTCGAGCAGATCGACCTTGGGGATGGATCTTCTTCCAAACCCATCTTCATCAGCAAAAGCTTAAAAGGAGAAGACCGGAAATCTTTAATCCAACTGGCTAAAGAATATATCGATGTCTTCGCCTAGAGCTACGAAGATATGCCGTGACTTGATCCCCAGATCGCGATGCATAGGCTTAACATCTTACCTGATGCCAAGCCTATAAAATAACAACAGCGACGTTTTCGTCCTGACATCTTGAACGCTATCGATCAGGAAGTAGACAAACTCCTGACCAGTGGATTTATTCGTGAAGAACAACACCCGAATTGGGTGGCCAACGTCGTCCCTGTCACCAAGAAGAATGGGAAGATACGAGTCTGTATCGACTTCAGGGATCTCAACACTGCTTGCCCGAAGGACGAATTCCGCTTCCAATCACCGACGTGATGATCGACAACACATGTGGCTTCGAACGCATGTCTTTCATGGACGGGTATTCGGGCTACAACCAGATCAAGATGTTCCCCGATGATGCAAAACACACGTCATTTAGGACTCCGAAAGGGGTTTTCTGTTACACAGTGATGCCCTTCGGCTTGAAGAACGCTGGTGCTACATACCAACGAGCTATGAGTACCATCTTCCATCAACATCTGCACAAGACAGTCGAATGCTATGTTGACGACATCGCAGTCAAGTGCCGTCTCAAAGGTGATCACCTACAAGACCTGAAGACAATCTTCGATCTCATGCGAGCGCATCAACTCAAGATGAACCCCGCTAAATCCTTCCTTGGGGTTTCTAGCGGAAAGTTTTTGGGCTTCATTATCACAGCGAAAGGCATTCACGTCGATCCCGAGAAGACCAAAGCCATCCTTGACATGGACCCTCCGAAGAACCTCCGAGAACTTCGAGGTCTGCAAGGGCGTCTGGCATACATCCGGAGGTTTATAGCAAACCTTTCCGGAAAATGTCAACCCTTCACCCAGCTCATGAAGAAGGGGGTCTCTTACGTCTGTACAGAGGAATGCCAAAAAGCTTTCAACGACATCAAGGCTTACTTGACGAGCCCGCCAGTCCTGGTGGCACCCGTCACCGGCAAACCATTTATCCTCTACGTTCGTGCCATGGATCATTCCCTCGGCGCTCTGCTGGCTCAGAACAGCGATACAAGCTATGAGCAAGCTATCTACTACCTCAATAGAACACTGATCGGGGTCGAACACCGGTACAACCCCGTTGAAAAAGAGTGTTTGGCTTTGGTATTTGCCATCCAGAAGACTCGCCATTATGTCTCGGGCCAGACAATTCATGTTATTTCCCGAGTCAATCCACTCATAGTTCTCATGACGAAGCCAGGGTCATTAAACTCCCGGCTAGCTACGTGGGCAATCCTGTTAACGCCATACAACATGGTGTTCGTTCCACAAAAAGCCGTCAAGGGCCAGGCTCTGGCCGACTTTTTAGCTGCACACCCCATCCCAGAGTCTTCCAAACTCTATGAAGACATCCCGGATGAGGTCCAAGAATCAAACGTCACCGAAGAAAGCTCTGTCTGACGAATGTTTTTCGATGACGCTTCAAGAACATGCCCTAAAGTCCAAATCATCGCAGGAGTGGGGGTAGTCCTAGTCTACCCCGATCAGCTGGTCATACAGCGTACCTACTCCTTTCAAAGCCGTGCTCCAATGTTGCCGAGTACAATGCGCTCATCATGGGACTCCAGCTGGCGCAACAGCTGGGGGTGAATCATCTGGAAGCCTACGGTGACTCAAAACTCGTCATTAACCAGATCAGAGGGCAATACGAAGTTCGCCATGAAGATCTGATTCCTTACCATGATGTTGTATTGAACATCATTTCAACCTTCACCAAGTTCTTCATCGAACATGTACCTCATTTACAAAATCTGGAGGCTGACGCTCTGGCTGGCCTCGAAGCCTTATTGGCAGCACCCCTCGGGACTCAACACTACGTTACGGTAGTTGGTCGAGACTTGGTCTATCCTAAAAGCAACCTTTGCTCACAAATGGCCCATGCCTTGCCAACAAGTGCTGGTGTTAATGTCCGAGACTGGAGCTTCCCGTTCATCGACTTCGCTGTCTACGAAATTCTCCCAGAGGACCCGAAAGAAGCCGTCTCAGTCTGGAGGCGCTTCCTTCGATTCTATTACGATACAGCTACTAAAATACTGTACCGACGCTCCTACGATGGACTTCTCCTTCGATGTTTGTCCAACGAAGCAGCCGAAGCCCTTCGAGAAGCTCACGATGGAACCTGCAGGGCCCATCAACCTGGCCCTAAGTTGCAGGATCGACTGCGATGCATGGGCTACTACTGGCCAACCATGGCAGCCGACGCTGTCGACTACGCTAAAAAGTGCCATGCGTGCCAGCTTCACGCTGACTTCATCCATATACCGTCAGAACCACTACATCCTACCGTCGTCTCCTGGCCCTTTGAAGCCTGGGGCATAGACATTATAGGACCAATCACCCCTCCTTCATCAAGGGGACACCGTTTCAACCTAGCCATCACCGACTACTTCTCCAAATGGACAGAAGCAGTTCCACTGACGAAAGTGAAGAGCTCCCGGGTGGTCAGCTTCATCAAGCACCATGTCATCTACCGTTTTGGGGTACCTCGGAGGATTATCCATGATAACGGTCCTCAGTTCATTAGCCATGTTTTTAACAGATTCTGTGACAAGAATCGCATTCAAAACGTGGCATCAACTGCCTACAATCCGGCAGGAAACGGATTGGCCGAGGCATTCAACAAGACTATCCTCAGGCTACTCAAAAAGGTCGTGTCATCCAACAAACACGACTGGGACGAAAAGCTCGGCGAATGCCTTTGGCCTACCGCACAATAGTACGGACCCGACAGGTAACACACCATTCTCCCTGGTCTACGGGAGCGAAGCGGTACTGCCTCTCGAGATCCAGATACCCTCACTCCGTGTACCGATCACAAATCAACTAACAGAGGAAGATAATCAACATCACTGTCTGCGAGAATTGGAGGCACTTGACGAAAAACGTCTCCTAGCTCAACAGCGCATCGAACTCTATCAAGCCCGTATATTATAGGCTTTCAACAAGAAGGTCAAGCAGAGGACTTTCCAAGTAGGCGACCTGGTTCTGGCAGTCAAGAGGCCGATGGTATTGACTCATAAGACACCAGGAAAGTTCGAGCCAAAGTGGAGGGACCTTTCATCATAGAGACGGTATACTTGAACGGTGCTTGTCACGACCCGCACCCTAGAGTAAGGGCACGAGAAGTGGGTACGTCCAGCCTACGCCGCAGTGTCGGCGGTAGAACGCTGTCCTAGGTCACAACATCTAACAATATAATGCTAAGCAGTTTATACTCCCCGAATGGGGGTGACATAGCAGAATGTAAACTCAATCACATCTAAGGTAGAGCATAATGCAAGATAGATAAAACATGAAATCCAAAATAGATACAGCAGATAGAAGTCTAAGTGTCTAAGATACACAACCCAGAAATACATCTCAAAGCTCAAATACAGTAATCCATAAATACAACTCAAGACAACTGAAAATAAGCTATAAGCAAAACCCTAGCTATCTATACAACCTCTACTGTGTCCTCTAGGCTAGCAGGCAACCTCCAGGACTATCTGTAAAATTTATCAACAGGTCCAGTCAGGACAGGAGCGAGCACAATACATCTCAACAGTTCATAGCAGGTTAGAAAATAAATCATGCAGTAAAGTAAGATACAGGTACTGAAAGAAATACAGTATGTAAACAGAGCACAATACATCTCAACAGTTCATAGCAGGTTAGAAAATAAAATTATGCAGTAAAGTAAGATACAGTACTGAAAGAAATACAGTATGTAAACAGAGAGAGAACTGTAATAGAAATATCTACTATAATAGAGAACTAACAGTGGCTAGTGAGTCAGAGTACAATATAGACATGTAAATGGCATAGGATGATTCTGATGCTACACTACGGAATGATTCTGATGCTACAGTACTTGGATATTATTCACATGTCTACTTCTACTCCCCCGTACCTCCAATCAATACACAAGGATCCAACCAGGTTATGTTATGATTCCATGCAAAGGCTCCCGAAGGGTGGTACATGAAAGTCCCATAAATGGAGATTCTAGGAAACCAATAAATGGAATAAGGATTCAAGGAAGACTCTGTGATCATGAGAGTACATGTCACAAGTGATCAATAAACCAGTGAAGCATAGTGATACGCCATGTAAGTGAAACGCACAGAACATGAAGTACCCGATGCTCCCTGAAGGGATAACATCTCAAGAAGGGATCCATAGTACTAATCCGTGTGACCAACGTGACAGTATCAAGTAAAGTAATTTAATGTAGGAAAATAATTCTAAGCAGGATATAAAATGATCAGAGAATGTACTCGCCTGATAACCTGAACAACTGATAAGTATAGGGGGGTCCAACTGAAGCCACAGAGTCCTATTTAAAGCAACACAGGTTACAAGGTGTTCAAGTTGTAATAAATGAATCTCTACAAGCAATCTATAATCCTAGGTTCTTCTAAGTCAAATCAACTCTAGGTCAACTCCGGTCAATAATCTAGTCAAACTAGGTCAAATGTTGACTTACAGTTGACTTTGGTCAACTGGTCAACTTTGGTCAAACCGGGTCAATTCTAGTCTAATTATTAAAGGTATAAAGTGTACTTCGTTATTCGTACGTCAAAACTTACGACACGTAAATCGAGATAAGATGATTAACGGTAAAGTTAATAATCTTATTATAGTGATCCACGTGTCCGTCTTGCCAATTTCAGCGATGTGAGATCACTGTAATTGACTGATCTCTGTTTCGTTGTACTAATCCCGAAATACGAATATTATAAGAATTAATTATTAATTATTTATAAAAAGGTTAAACTCAGAGAAATTATCAACAAACATTGTCGGACGATAAAAAAACATCGCCAACGTGTCCAGAATGGTCAAATTAGCTAGGATAGCCTACCCATCGGTCCAATTTGGACACAAGGACGAAAAGGTAATTTCGGGTCAAAAACGGTATCCGTGTCGGAGCCGTTTTGCACCGAAAAATGTGCAAAAAAAATAAGTCTACAAAACATAAAAAATTATATGTCCACAAAACCAGAATGACGATACGAACCCAACGGTATATCCGAATTGGATTCCGTTGACCCGATCTCAATATGGTCCGTTGACCAGAACTTGAAATTTCGGTTTGTACGAAAATGCGTGTCAGAGCCAATGTTCTCAAAACTCAGCAAACTATATGTCAACAAGTCCAGTATGACGATACGAACTCAACGGTATATCCGGAATTGGATTCCGATGAGCCGATCTCAAAATGACCTGTTGACCCGGATATTGGTATCCGACTTGCACCGAAATGTGTATCGGATCCAATGTCCACCAAAACCTAGCAAATTATATGTCAACGAGTCCAGAACGACGATACGAACTCAACGGTATATCCGGAATTGGATTCCGATGAGCCGGCGTCAAAAAGTCCCGTTGACCCGGACTGTGGGACCCACTTTGCACCAAAAAACGTGACAGGGCTCACGTCCTCCAAATCTAACAAATTTTATATGAAAACATGCCAGAACGATGCCACGAGTCTACTGGTGGTGTCAGAAATAAAATCTGGAGTCCCGTGTTCAAAATGAAATTTTACAAGTTGGAAATTACGAATTCGGACGACCAACTTTGGCGTCGAATTCAACCATCAACAAGCTCACAATGAAACGAAACTGGAGGGGTAGTAAGAGGGTTATACCAGCTTCACACAGGAACTGATAGCACGCCAAAAGTAGCTGCGGTGGAGGAGGTACAAGCCGACGAAGTTGACTCCACGAAACTATCCAAAATTAATACAATTTAAACGGTCAACTTGGTGGCCGGTTTTAATGTATCAAACGATAAAATTAACGGACAACAATTGACATGAGTAAAGGTGGATATACCAAGATTGTGATGGAGCAAAGAAATTGCCGATCCAACGGTCGGATTTCTAGAAAAACGTGCACGAAGTCGCTGTGATGGAACGCAAATTCTGGATCGATCCCGCGCGCGTCACGAAGGAACTTCGTGCGAAACGCACGAATCACCTCGAAGGCGCATCCCGGAGGACGATGGACGTCATGGAAGTGCTCGCGGGGGAGGGAGGGCACGCGTGTGGGGTTCACCGGAGCCATGGCGGCCGGCGACGGCGCGCGGCCAGTGCTGTACGCGCGCGAAGTTGTGCGGCTGTGCAGCTGTGCCGCAGCTGCTGTGCGTTGCTGCAGTGCACGGGGGCTGCACCCTGGCCTGGCCCGGCGGAGGCGTGGCCTGGCGCGGCAGAGCGACGGTTGTTCGTGGTGGTGGGCTATGGTGGTGCGGTGGTGTTGATGGCTAAGGTAATGGTGATGAATGAGGAGAAGAAGAGGTGGCCTGACGGCGCTCGGCCACGGCGGAGGAGGCCGGTGGCCGACGGCCAGGGCTGGGATGATCTCGGGTGAGGAGCTCGAGGGATGGCTTTGTGTAGATGGTGGTGGTTGAGTGTGCTGCTGTGGCTAGGAAGAGAGGGAGAGTAAGGAAAAATAAAGAGGAGAGAGAGAAGGAGAGTGATAATTAAATGAGAGTGGGAATAGAGAGAGAAAGCTATTCCTAGGAGTTAGGGCCGACCAATGTGGGGGTGTTGGGGATGTTGGCTGCTATGTATGAATTGGGGGTTGTGATGAGTTGGGGTAGATCAGATCTAGGATTAAATGGAGAAATAGATTATTCTAGGGATTAAAATCAATGGAATTTTACATCGAAAATAAAATAGGTAGAAAGGATATTTAATATTATTTTTGGGCAAAGAAAATGAGGGCGTCATGAGAGTGGGAAACATGAAGCTAGGGTTGGGTTCAGTGGAGCTGGGTTGGATCAAAATCGGACATGGCAAAATAATCGAATTTAAATAGGCGTTGATGATCATGGGTGAATAAGTAGTACGTGGGGATTTCAATAAATGGGACACAAGTGTCATACGGATAGTAGGCTCAATGTGGACCATGTCCATAATTGGGGCTGACAGGTTTTGGTCGACAGGGTACCCACAAATCAAGTTGGAAAATGAATGTGACACCGTGGGGTAAAATAAAATCGGGTCACGTGTCAGAAAAGTTGTGTGAAGCAAATGGAGCACAAAATGGTGTGTCTGAGTGGGACACGAAGGTCATGGGGAAAGGACGTCTCGAGTAGATCATGCATGAGAAGTTGGTTTCAAGAAAATGACTGGTCTGGTGCTCCCAAATTAAAAGTTACGGTAACGTGCTAATAATGATCAAGGAAAAGAGTGGGAAAATTAATTAATGATCAAATGGTCTAAATCGACCCGAAGTTCTGCGAAGCAAAAAGAGCACAAGGGAACAAGTTTGAGTGAGACATTATATACCGTCATGAAGGTAATTAAGTCCACTACAAAACTCGTGAAGAAGATTTCCAGAGTTGAACATCCCTGACACTCCAAATATCAAAGGTACGGAAAAGTACACTTAAAGATAATAAACAGAATAAATTATTTATTGAAACTAAATCAATCAGAAAAATTTAAAAAAATCAACCCAAAATTCAGGGTGCTCACATCCTACCCACCTAATAAAACTTTCGTCCTCGAAATTAAAATGTTCATACTCTTTCTAGGTCAAACCCCCCACAATCAAGTCCCAGAACTTAAACAAATCATACCATCAAAAGGACGGCATACAAGGTCATGGCATATGGCGGCAGTGAAAGTCTCATCTAGGTATACTAGTCATGCTAACCAAAACGGTCATAGGGTATCAAAACACACTAGAAATTAGGGGTGCTAAACTAGAAAAGATACAGAAATAACAATCATCAAAACTTGTAAGGCTGTCTACCATCCTATATGAAACTGGTACTATTCAAAATAAAATAAAGATAACCACCAATTTTCTATTAAGGGATACTATTCAAGAAAAATATCACAATCAAAAGAAAAAAAATGAAAGTCAATTGCATTGAAATCCAATCACGATATATTTATATATATAGCTTTAGAGAGGGAAAAACTAGCATTATGTAAAGGTTATGTGGTTCGTGTGTGTATGGGTGTATGTGGATATGTTCATATGGTTAGATAGTAGGCATGTGTGTATGTGAATTATACATGAAAGCGTATAGGAGGATTTGGGTTTCAAAACAATAACTACCCAATTACACTACTCATGGCATATTGGTTAAACAATCTACAATACACAACCTATTTACTCATAACATGCATGGATAACCATATATATATATATATATATATATATATATATATATATATATATATATATATATATATATATATATATATATATATATAAGAGGTAGAGATTTAGTTATCTATATACATTATAACATGTATGTCTAAGCTCTATATATATCTATATAGATATATAATCATAACATAGAGAGGAAAGGTCAGGTTTACATGGCAGTGTATACTAAGTTAGAGTGTGTGTGTCCTTGTACAGGGTTATAGCTTTAGTATTGAAAGGTTAAACCCAGTTTTAGTTCAACATTTACATACAAGAATCTGAAATAAGCTAACATTTAAACCAGTGTAATATTAACATAATGCAGTTTCAGATTTTTAGGGATTTGAAACATCACAACTAACTCAATGCTTCCAATACATCCTAACATGATAGAGAAGAAACCCTAACATACTATCCATACATTTAGCTATGCATACAGTTCAATATTACATATTAAATATGAAATTGAACTAAACATTGGAAATCAATGTGAAATGTTAACATGTATTCAGTTTTAGGATTTGGAGAAATTCGAACATCAACCAACCCAATGTTTATCACAACCTAAAATGTAAGAATATGAAACCTAAATTTATGTCCCTACATACAACAATGTATATAGGTTAAAATATTACAATTAAAAACAACAATTTGAACTAAACATTTGGAATCCAGTATTAAGGGTTAATATGCACACAGTCTTAGGTTTGACAATTTCAAACACAAAACTCAACTAAAATTTTTTTTTGAATTGAAACCCTATGTAGAACATACATGTGCAGTGATGTAAACATAACTAATAACATAAAATTTATATTTAAATTACGAGTTTAAGCTGAAAAAAGCAGAGAACCAGAAATATTGGGGTTTTGAAAATTTAAACATCAACGACATATTAATATGTATTTAGATAGGTGGGAATCAAAGTATAGCATGCATACGTGTCAGGCAAGTGTCCACTATATATATTCCATGTCCCATTATAAAAATCAAATTTCGTATCAAGACCAACATTCAGATTCTTACTAAGATTGCAAAGTAGGTGATTGATGTAACCAAGACAGTTTATTTATTATTATTTAATACAAGAATAATAGCAAGACGGAAATAACGATAAAATCTGTTCTGCTTATCTGTTTAAAAGAAGGAACCATTTTGAAATCAGAGCTATAATAACAAATCTAAGATAAGGTCTAGCAGAAATCATCAATTCATTGTATTAAGAAGAAATTCATAGTAAGAAGTTACACAAAGGTTTATAAAAATAGCTAAACCTACTCCTACGTTAAATAATGAGAAGCAAAACAAAACAAACAAATAAAAATTTCCCTTTTTTTGAAGGACTGGAACAAAAGTAGAGAAAACATGTTCGAAAACATTTAAGGTACAATCTGATAATCATATGCATCTATCCAAAATCATGGTACTATAAATCCTCGTCATACTAGTAAGCAAGGCTACGATAATCACAGAGTCCTCGACTTAGGCACATACCTCAAGAATCATGGTATTTAACATTTTTGCGATGCCGCTAGCTTGGCTGCAAAAACCTTAAATTTCCACACCCGAGAAATATATCCAAAATTAGACTATATGTCCTCACCATGCTGGCTAATGTGACTATAGAAGACTAGATTCCAAAACTTAGATGACCTAGCCATATAATTTTATCTTGACAAAAATTAAATTAAATCAACAATGAATACCCAAAAATCAAATTTATCAACGAACATCAAGATTCAAAAATGAACAAAAATCCTTCAAATCATATAAATACAAACTCGGATGCTACAGCTAACATCAAGATTCAAAATTCAACAATCTTCCATCAAAATCAATAAATACAAACTCAAATTCAACAATAATCCATCAAAATCAAATTCAACAACAGAAGGTAAAGATAAATCAAATCAAGGGAAGAGAGTTTTCAAATCGAAGTTAAAATAAGATTCTCAAGGGTCGTCCCAGGAATCTCTCAAGGGATCATAACTGTGATTGAGTACCTTCAAAAATATATCCTAATCCTACTGCAGGCTGTAGTGGTACTCTAGTTCGAATACCACTACACAAACTCGACCTGCATGGGCCACCACTAAAAAATGTGTCACGACCCGTACCCTAGAGTAAGGGCACGAGAAGTGGGTACGTCCAGCCTACGCCGCAGTGTCGACGGTAGAACGCTGTCCTAGGTCACAACATCTAACAATATAATGCTAAGCAGTTTATACTCCCCGAATGGGGGTGACTTAGCAGAATGTAAACTCAATCACATCTAAGGTAGAGCATAATGGAAGATAGATAAAACATTAAATCCAAAAGAGATACAGCAGATAGAAGTCTAAGTGTCTAAGATACACAACCCAGAAATACATCTCAAAGTTCAAATATAGTAATCCATAAATACAACTCAAGACAACTGAAAATAAGCTATAAGCAAAACCCTAGCTATCTATACAACCTCTACTGTGTCTCCTCTAGGCTAGCAGGCAACCTCCAGGCTATCTGTAAAATTTATCAACAGGTCCAGTCAGGACATGAGCGAGCACAATACATCTCAACAGTTCATAGCAGGTTAGAAAATAAAATCATGCAGTAAAGTAAGATACATGTACTGAAAGAAATACAGTATATAAACAGAGAGAGAACTGTAATAGAAATATCTACTATAATAGAAATAACAGTGGCTAGTGAGTCAGAGTACAATATAGACATGTAAATGGCATAGGATGATTCTGATGCTACACTACAGAATGATTCTGATGCTACACTACTTGGATATTATTCACATGTCTACTTCTACTCTCCCGTACCCCCAATCAATACACAAGGATCCAACCAGGTTATGTTATGATTCCATGCAAAGGCCCCCAAAGGGTGGTACATGGAAGTCCCATAAATGGGGATTCTAGAAAACCCAATAAATGGGATAAGGATTCAAGGAAGACTCTGTGATCATGAGAGTACATGTCACAAGTGATCAATGAACCAATGAAGCATAGTGATATGCCATGTAAGTGAAACCCACAGAACATGAAGTACCCGATGCTCCCTGAAGGGATAACATCTCAAGAAGGGATCCATATAGTACTAATCCATGTGACCAACGTGACAGTATCAAGTAAAGTAATTTAATGCAGGAAAATAATTCTAAGCAGGATATAAAATGATCAGAGAATGTACTCGCCTGATAACCTGAACAGCTGATAAGTATAGGGTGGTCCAACTGAAGCCACAGAGTCCTATTTAAAGCAACACCGGTTACAAGGTGTTCAAGTTGTAATAAATGAATCTCTACAAGCAATCTATATTATCCTAGGTTCTTCTAAGTCAAATCAACTCTAGGTCAACTCCGGTCAATAATCTAGTCAAACTAGGTCAAATGTTGACTTACAGTTGACTTTGGTCAACTGGTCAACTTTGGTCAACTGGTCAACTTTGGTCAAACCGGGTCAATTCTAGTCTAATTATTAAAGGTATAAAGTGTACTTCGTTATTCGTACGTCGAAACTTACGACACGCAAATCAAGATAAGATGATTAACGGTAAAGTTAATAATCTTATTATAGTGATCCACGTGTCCGTCTTGCCAATTTCAGCGATATGAGATCACTGGAATTGACTGATCTCTGTTTCGTTGTACTAATTCCGAAATACGAATGTTATAAGAATTAATTATTAATTATTAATAAAAAGGTTAAACTCAGAGAAATTATCAACAAACATTGTCGGACGATGAAATAAATATCGCCAACGTGTCCAGAATGGTCAAATTAGCTAGGATAGTCTACCTATCGGTCCAATTTGGACACAAGGGCAAAAAGGTAATTTTGGGTTAAAAACGGTATCCGTGTCAGAGCCGTTTTGCACCGAAAAATGTGCAAGAAACATAAGTCTACAAAACATAACAAATTATATGTCCACGAAACCAGAATGATGATACGAACCCAACGGTATATCCGGAATTGGATTCCGTTGACCCGATCTCAATTTGGTCCGTTGACCAGAACTTGGAATTCCGGTTTGCACGAAAATGTGTGCCGGAGCCAATGTTCACAAAACTCAGCAAACTACATATCAACGATTCCAGAATGACGATACGCACTCAACGGTATATCCGGAATCGGATTTCGATGAGCCGATATCAAAATGACCTGTTGACCCGGATATTGGTATCTGACTTGCACCGAAATGCGTGCCGGATCCAATGTCCACCAAAATCTAGCAAATTATATGTCAACGAGTTCAGAATGACGATACGAACTCAACGGTATATCCGGAATTGGATTCCGATGAGCCGGCGTCAAAAAGTCCTATTGACCTGGACTGTGGAACTCACTTTGCACCGAAAAATGTGTCAGGGCCCACGTCCTCCAAATCTAATAAATTTTATATGAAAACATGCCAGAACGATGCCACGAGTCTACTGCTGGTGTCAGAAATAAAATCTGGAGTCCCATGTTCAAAAATAGAATTTTACAAGTTAGAAATTACGAATTCGGACGACCAACTTTGGCGTCGAATTCAACCAATCAACAAGCTCACAATAAAACGAAACGGGAGGGGTAGTAAGAGGGTTATACCAGCTTTGCACAGGAACTGGTAGCACGCCAAAAGGAGCTGCGGTGGAGGAGGTACAAGCCGACGAAGTTGACTCCGCAAAACTGTCCAAAATTAATACAATTTAAACGGTCAACTTGGTGGCCGGTTTTAATGTATCAAACGATAAAATTAATAGACAAAATTTGAAAGGAGTGAAGTTGGATATACCGAGATTGTGACGGAGCGAAGAAATCGCCGATCCAACGGTCGGATTTCTGGGAAAACATGCGCGAAGTTGCTGCGACGGAACGCGAATTCTAGATCGATCCCGTGCGCGTCACGAAGGAACTTCGTGCGAAACGCACGAATCGCCTCGACGGCGCGTCCCGGAGGACGGTGGCCGCAATAGGAGTGCTCGCCGGGGGGGGGGGGGGGGGGGGCGCACGCGCGTGGGGGTCGCCGGAGCCACGGCGGTCGACGGCGGCGCGCGGCCAGCGCTGTACGCGCACGAAGTTGCACGGCTGTGCAGCTGTGCCGCAGCTGCTGTGCGCTGCTGCAGTGCACGGGGGGCTGCGCCCTGGCCTGGCCCGGCGGAGGTGCGGCCTGGCACATCAGAGCGGCGGTTATTCGTGGTGGTGGGCTATGGTGGTACGGTGGTGTTGATGGCTAAGGTGATGGTGATGAATGTGGAGGAGAAGAGGTGGCCTGACGGCGCTCGGCCACGGCGGAGGAGGCCGGTGGCCGACGGCCAGGGCTGGGATGATCTCGGATGAGGAGCTCGGGGGATGGCTTTGTGTAGATGGTGGTGGTTGAGTGTGCTGCTGTGGCTAGGAAGAGAGGGAGAGTAAGGAAAAATAAAGAGGAGAGAGAGAAGGAGAGTGATAATTAAATGAGAGTGGGAATAGAGAGAAAAAGCTATTCCTAGGAGTTAGGGCCGGCCAATATGGGGGTATTGGGGATGTTGGCTGCTATGTGAGAATGGGGGTTTGTGATGAGTTGGGGTAGATCAAGGGCTAGGATTAAATGAAGAAATAGATTATTCTAGGGATTAAATCAATAGAATTTTACATCGAAAATAAAAATAGGTAGAAAGGGTATTTAATATTTTTTTTGGGCAAGAAAAAATGAGGGCGTCATGAGAGTGGGAAACATGAAGCTGGGGTTGGGTTCAGTGGAGCCGGGTTGGATCAAAATCGGACATGGCAAAATAATCGAATTTAAATAGGCGTTGATGATCATGGGTGAATAAGTAGCACGTAGGGATTTCAATAAATGGGACACAAGTATCATGCGGGTAGTAGGCTCAATGTGGGCCAAGTCCATAATTGGGGCTGACAGGTTTTGGCCGACAGGGTGCCCACAAATCAAGTTGGAAAATGAATGTGACATCGTGGGGTAAAATAAGATCGGGTCACGTGTCAGTAAAGTTGTGTGAAGCAAATGGAGCACAAAATGGTATGTCTGAGTGGGACACGAAGGTCATGGGTGAAGAGCGTCTCGAGTAGATCATGCATGAGAAGTTGGTTTCAAGAAAATGACTGGTCTGGTGCTCCCAAATTAAAAGTCACGGTAACGTGCTAATAATGATCAAGAAAAAGAGTGGAAAAATTAATTAATAATCAAATGGTCTAAATCGACCCGAAGTTCTGCGAAACAAAAAGTGCACAAGGGAACAAGTTTGAGTGAGACATTATATACCGTCATGAAGGTAATATTCCTGTCCACTACAAAACTCGTGAAGAAGATTTTCAGAGTTGAACTTTCCTGACACTCCAAATATCAAAGGCACGGAAAAGTACACTTAAAGATAATAAACAGAATAAATTATTTATTGAAACTAAATCAATCAGAAAAATTTAAAAAAATCAACCCGAAATTCAGGGTGCTCACAGTGCTTACCGCCTCGCCAAACCCAATGGGGACTTATTCATGATGCCCTTCAACGGCAAGTTCCTAAAGAAGTACTACTCTTGACATCTTTCAGACATGTACTTCTATCTCCACCCAACAAGGGATTCTGTGGACCCAATCATCAGGGCTCACATACAATTCCCTTCAACAAAATCTTACGCTTCCGAAACCCAGCTGTTCCATGGCATTCTATCCTCCAGTAGAAGGACAACCACGTCCACATTACCTCTGAGTTGTTCTCCTACACCCTACAAAGCGGAATCCTACACTCCGTAAGACTACGCTACCCATCATGTTTACCACGTCCACATTACCTCTGAGTAAACATCCCGTACAGACAACCCCTGCGTTGTCGTACATTGATCGCAGAACTTCCACGTCCACATTACCTCTGAGTAGTTCCGTGTATCCCCCAGAGTCATTCCTACCACATCCATAACACCTCTGAGTAGGGAGATTCCATCATTTGAATCCCATATTTGCCACGTCCACATCACCTCTGAGCAAACATGTCGGTTCTCTCGAACTTATTATCTGTACCTAAAAAACTAAGGTGCGCAAAAGATAATAGGTCCACACAAATCATCAAGTTCATGACTGTAAAAATGAACACACCATAAAAACTCGGTATTCTTTATTCAAAAATTAAGGATTACACCCCCAGCAAGAGTTGCAAATTACACAAAAAAAAGAAAAAAAAAGAAGAGACTACAATCCCTAAACATCCCCGGGGTTGGCCGAAAGCTCTTCAATCCGACGCTTCAAGCCTACCGCCCGAATCTCTATGGTCGCCAGGACCCGGCGTTCGGCTTCTTGACGCATCCTTTCTATGGCCTCAAGAGAAGTGTCATCCTCATGCTTCTCGTCCAACTGTTGTCGTTGCTGGGCCAGGGTAAGAGCCCGGCGGATGAAAGCTGCTTCCTCCTCCTTAGATGCTACATGTTCAGCCTGGACTCGCTCAGCTTCTAATAAAAGTTAGGCCCGTTGGTCTTCAAGGAGGTGTATCTTGGCATCAACCTCCGCTATACTAGCGCCCAACGCAGCTCGCAACTCCACCTTCTCCTGCGTGGACTGAGATAACCTCTCCACCGCAGCCTCAGTTTCAGCCACCTCGCGTTCCCAGACACCCACGGTGGCCTGATAAGAGGACTCAGTCTCAGCGATCAACTTCTCCTTTTCCGCGTTTATCAGGACGGAGAGATCATTTCGTTGGATGCACTGAAACTCGGAAAGCAGCTGGTCCAGCTCGGCCACCGAGGCCTCCAGAATCTCGGCCATATGAACATTGCCCTGGTGGGAACGTATCAGACTGATGTGAGTGAGTGCCAGGATTTTTGCCGTCTCGAAACTCCCATTGGCATCTATCACTGCCGATACTCCCCTCTGCAGCATCTTATACACCGCCTCAATAATAAACTTCACATACTCATCTGCATCCGCCAGCACCTGCGGCGTCATAGCAGGAGTTGGAGGAGCTGCTCTAGACAGCGGACCGGAAGAAGGCCCACCAACGTTAATCTGTGAGGCTGAAACCTCGGCATCAACGGACTCTTCCTCAACAGGGGCTTGACTACTAGCCCGAGGAGCCAAAAGAATAGAAGGAGCGAGAGAGACATCGATATCGTACCCCAAGTAAAAGGAGCAACAGAGGTTTCCAGCAAACCCTTACCCTTCTCAGGCTCGGAAGGACCACCGACGTCAGGGGCTACCGCATCCGTCCCCAGCACTCTATCAGCAGGCCGTATGGGACATTCCCCCTCCGACAGAGCAGCAAGATCAACACTTGTTTCCTGACTCGGCTCCCTTAGAGTCAGGATCGGCGGACGAGAGAAGCATCCAGAAAGACTTTATTCAGCAAAGGGATAGTCATCGACACTGACACAGCAAAAATGAAAGTCAGACAAGAAACTTTAAGAAGACAAAGTATGTCAAGCAGCCTGGCGTATCATCAGGGCCTAAACCCATGCGCGTCAGCAGTGAAGCTTTGGCGCATCACCAGGGTCTAAACACATGTACGTCAGCAGTGAAGCTTCGACGCATCATCAGGGTATAAACCCAAGCGCGTTAGCAGTGAAGCTTCGACGCATCATCAGGGTGTAAACCCATGCGCGTCAGCAGTAAAACCTCGGCACATAATCAGGGCCTAAACCCATACGCGTCGGCAGAATAGCCTCGGCACATCATCAGGACAGAAGTCCATGTGCGTCGGCGATAAAGAGTTAGGGCACAACAACATGATGTAACTCAGCCATGTGCTCCAAACTCGTCTTAAAAAGTTGAAAAGATGACACCCACCCGTCACAACGTCGGCCGGAGTCACAATGGTGACAGGAGCATCCTCCTCGACGAACTCCGTAGGCTCCTTTCCCTTGCCAGCACCGCCGCGAGGAGTCTTGGAAGCCATTTCTGGCAAGAAAAAAGTTAGAGTTTTTCAAAAGAAGAACTCTAAAAAAAGAAGAAAGCAAAGAGAGGAAGAACTCTCTCTCTCTCCATCTTACACCTATTTATAGGCTCAGTCGCACGCGTGAACCGATGAAGTATGACCTCAGCCGCCGCCTCGGGTTATGTGAGGAGATAACTGAAAATAAATCCAAAAAGATCATCATTAATTTTCTTAGTTATCGAAGCGTTATCATTTCATTTACTGAGATGAGCATGCGCCCCATCACTGATGCGCGGAGTAATCATGCGCCCGAACAGTCATGCGCCCCGTTGAAAATGCCACCATGCTTCTTATTCAAAGTATTCCAAAACTTGGCAAAAAGTTTTAAGAACTTTGAAGGAGGTCTTGTAGAAGCATAAAATTTTAGGACCAAAAATCCTGTGCGCCAAACATTACGTGCGCCAGGGAGCTCAGATGAAGTATTTGGCACAGCAAAGCAAAAGTATAGACATTAAAAGAGGATTTTTATTTCATATAAAAGTCTATTACATGTCTAAAAAAGAGCTGTACAAAGGAGAATTTCTACAAAGAAAAGACCCTAAGTCTACAGCTAGGCGCAACAACCACCATGCGCTCTCAAACAGGCGCATCTCGCCATGCGCTCTCAAAAAGACGCATCTCGCCATGCGCTCTCAGCCAGGCGCATCCCTTCAGCAGCTCAGTTATGTGCATCCTCAGTTATGTGCATCCCTTCAGCGGCTCAGTTATGTGCATCCCTTCAGCAGCTCAGTTATATGCCGCCCTTCAGCGTCCCAGTCAGACACATCATAAAGTGTCAGCATATGCGCCATCAAATGCTTTGACTAATGAAGCATTTATTGAGCAGAACGAGGGCGGACAATCAACCCTTTAGCTGGAAGAAGAGCTCTTCAAACCAAGGAAGAGTAGAGCACCGCAATCGACCCGCGGCTAAAGGAGCAGCTTTCAACCCAACCAGAATGGGCAACACCCACTCTAGCGGGAGGAGGAGCTCTCCCAAAGCCCAAGGAAGATGATCGGAGCACCGCAATTCCGATCTGTGGCTCTTCCAGCATAACGGAGACGAAGCTCGAGCATCCCGATCTTTGGATGCAACAGGCACCTTTTGCCTGCCTCAGAAGCCCTCGACTCCGACTTTTGGACGTAACAGTCACCTTCAAGTGCATCAATGAAGACAATGCGTCGTATTTTCACCCACGGGAGCATCTCGTCAACAGAATGTGCTCGGGCAAACAAGTTCATTTCGGGAGGACATAAGAGAACGAGAAGCAAACTCTCTCCTTGCTACTATTTATAGGCCGGGCAAATCAAATCCATACGCCAAGTGGCTGGCTCTCCGAATTCCGTACAATAAATTTGCATTGAATGGTGATGAACCTGACGCTTCGAATTCAGCCAAGTCAAAAACGGCTATTTAAAGCACTCGAAGAATGTAACAGTCGGGCCAATAAAGACATGTCATGCGCCGGTCAGACCGCGCATCATACAGATGCGCCCCTTAACACCAAGTGCCTCATAAGGATGTGCCCCCATACGTCCCCATGCACATTATGGAACGCCGATCGATGCGCCCACTCAACAGCCCATCACCTGTCAAAAACATAAAATGCTGAAGTCTGACAGAGTTGGCAGCACATCCCCCGAAGACTGAACAGTTGACAGCTTTTTCAGAAGACAAAGCGTCGCCGACGTCAGCATCATCATTACTTTCCTCCGGCGGTTACAAACCACGTGGCCGCCCAACCATTCGCATGCGCCTCCACAGCCATGCGCCCAAATCTCTGCATGCGCCTCAAAAGCCATGCGCCTCAGACTTTTCTCTGATCCCTAAAGATAGAAGTCAAGTCACTACTGAAGCCTGCATGCGCCTCAAAAGCCGTACGCCCAGACTGGTTCGTGACTCCTAAAGGTTACAAGCCAAAGTCTCCTCATGCGCCCAATCTTAGGCGCATCCTATCTGATCACTCTCCACCAAATCCGAGATCTTCGAGCCATGGACCTACAACACGTGTCCTTTGACTTGATTCAGCCTATGACAGGGTACTAATCACCCAAGATCTCAGCAACTGAAAGATCCTCTCCATTGCTACGTGTCAGCTCGATCGCAGCCCACAAAGGCAACAGGAAGGGTTCAACTCCTCAATCAGAGCGTATCGTCCATGCGCCTTCATCAGCAATCACCATGTGGCATCCCTACAAATAGGCGCATCCTACATATGCGCGCATGAGCAGCCAGCCTGCAGATTATAAATAGAGGGATTATTTCCTTCTTCCAGACACATCATACAACCACCGACATACATACACAGAGAGGCAGATACAGACACTCAACGTCTTCTTCCTCTTCGCAAGCTCCGGTACCCAGAGCAACTCAGACCTTCAGAGAACTGAGAACCGTCGTCAGATCGTCAACGGAGTCAACGCATTACCACTCGCTCCATCGGCACAAGGGACCCAGATAAATAAAAGTATACTACTAGGACTACGTCTAAGTCCTACATTGTAATACTATTCTATTTGTAATTAAAATTTGCAATCAAAAGATTTTAATGGCAAACAAGTGGCAGGGGCTGCAAACGGATCATGACATTAAGCAAAAACAGAATACGGATCTATGCATCCAGCTCGGCCATGGCGGAGGCAACATGAAAATAAACTGAAGACAACATTGAAGACTACATAATATTATCCAAAACAATGTTGATATGCTCCATGTCAGACAAGAGCCTGCTAACGACAACAACCAAGCTTGAATCGTGCGTTGGTGGAGCAGAATAAGATGTACCTGAAGGAGGTTTGGAGTACATCGACGCCTGCGTCGCAAGAATATGGTATCATACACGGTCCGTCCTTTCCTCTCCTACCAACGGCTTTTAACCAAAGGTTGTTATCTTATATGGGCCAAGACTACCCAACACTTTTGTCCACCTCCTCTTGAGTGGCCCGAGAGTATGCCTCGGTTCGTAGAGACTCAAACCCAATATATATATATATATATATATATATATATATATATATATATATATATATATATATATATATATATATATATATATATATATATATATATATACCGGGGCCTTAATAGGCTACAATTTGTTACTCGGTTCACTACCATAACAACTTAGTGTTCACTTTTCAGGGTCCTTGATATAATCACATGTTGCGAGAAGACATATACTTATGGTTCTCATACGAGTGTTAAAACATGATCCGTATAAGAACAATAAGGATATATCTTCTTACAATCATTCTGTCAAAGATCCTGATGTGAACACCATGTTCCCACTGTAGCGAAAGACTAATAAATCATAGTCTTTTAAGGCTTCCACATTTAGTTATTTCGTCCTTCACTCTACTTCTATGTATGTGTTATATTTCTTTATAGAAGTCAATATGGCATATCTTACAGTGTTGGAAGTCACTAAAGTTAGTCTTGTTTGCCTAGTTTATATATATTCTTCGCAATTTTTTGGGCAACTAAATAGAAACAAACTAGAAATATATTAGAAAAAGGAGAAGATGAACGCATCTATCCAACTCTTTAGCAAAGGAATAAGCTTCTATGGCACCGACTCCATGACTAAATATAACTCGCTAAATTAGATTCATGTATGTCGTCCAACATCGCTAATCCTGAAAAATCTAGCAACGTCAAAGATGTCGCTAAATACATCGCAGATGCGATGTTTAACAATATTTTATGATTTAGTGACCAGTCATTATGCGACATAGCTTAAAAATCACTAAATTCGTCGCTAAACATTTTTAGCAATATTTACTTAGACATTAGCGATGTCGCTTAACGTAACTAATTTGACTTATTTTAATAGTGGAGCCAATATGACATTTCAAGACTACACAACAAAATCTAGATGATACAAGTCAAATGCTTCCATGCCTCTTCGTATGAAGGGTTATATTTGTGGGCATGTACATCCTCTAGAACCTCGGTGTTACTGACAATAACTGTATATTATTGTAGAGACATAGCTTTACTTCTTTGGTTGACTTTTCATTGCCCCCAACTAGCGTGTTTTGTTCCACATTATAAAAAGTGCATTTCTTTCTATCCTTGTTCTACTTATAGTACAACATGCAATTATTATGAAAATAATCTATATTTTTATATCCTAAGCCAAGTTTTGTGGCCATCATCATCGATTTGTAAAAGTTTCATATAGTACTCCTTTAATCGTTTAAGTAACAACTCTCTAGAAAATTGTATGATATGATAGTAGCATATTTGTGGAAAGTTAAAATCGGACTTGAGGTTCAATAGTCGCATTACAGTCAATAGTATGGAATAAGTATCAAAACTCGAGTATATATGAGTATTTGCATCATTGAACAAATTATTGTTTTCGGATGAAAAAGAAAAAGTGTACGCACTCTTTTTTCAATTTTTTTTGAAACTTGTTACAACTCAAAATCAATTACAAAAATATTAAAATACAAAATTTTGAGCCAAGTTGAGATTCTAGAGAGATGGAGGGTAATGGAGGTCGAATCAGCATACGATTCATATGCTCCTTTGACGATCTAACATGACTTCAGAAATACGAAGTGAGCAAAAGCTTGATGTTTGCTAGTGGAACTCGTATGTATACTGTGTATGTAGCCCCTGTATGCCATTCTCGAAAATTGTAAACAACCAGCTATTTATAGAAAATAGCTGAAGTTAGTTGTTTCATCTCTCAACAGAAGTATGTTGTCCGGTAGAAAGAAACTATCACTTGGATCACTGCCCAGTAGAAACGGTCTTCAAAGCAAAAATTACTATTTCACTCAAAATGATAATTGAATGATGACGTGGCCGCCACTTGCGCATAAAGTGAGGTACGTCCCTCTAAAAATAGTACGAGGTGGAAGCCATTCTTAGTAGAGGCATGAACATTCTGCTGGAGTATAGAGGGTATGACTCTTTAATTGGAAAGCTCCTCAATTTTGAAAAAGTAATTTCACGTTTGTCACTCTCCGTTTCCAGTATACATATTTTATTTTGCACTGATCCTGTATGTAGTATATGGTATTTGTACATGTGCACATGTATCATCTAATTACACATGATCATAGCATGGAACAATATCTCATCGCGGAATAGTGTGCCACCCCTTGTCCTTGTTTGGTTGTAAGCGTGGCTCACTGCTTCGATGATAAGATTACTGGACCATGTTAAGAATCATAGTTTTATTGAATTAATTAATTTAATAGTTGTATCATGTAGTGTGTAACATGTCATTAGTCACATGGTTAGGGCATTGTCACTCCCATTTTTCGTTATACGTATTTTTAGTATACGTATATGGATTTCTAACATTTTTCAGGTGACCCATGCGTTGACTTGTCTTGCTTAACCTTGTCTTGGTTTAATCTTGACTTAGTTTAGTTTTGGTTTGGTTCACCTTGGTTCATCTTGGCTTGGCTTGGTTTGGTTGGGTCGGTTTGAGATGAGAGGATTGGTAAATAAACCAACTTCTCTCTCTCCCTTTCTCTTCCATTATTATCATTTACTTCTCCACCTTTTTCTTCTTCTTCTTCTTCATTTACTCCTTCCACCAACCCAAGGAAAGTACAACTTGCTCCATGGTGAACATGATGGATCTCCATTTTTGTTTGTTCTATTCTCCTTCTCGTATGATTCTAAACATCTTTAGCACTTGAAGTTTTTGGTTTTGATGGTTATATTTTTGTAGATCTAAGTTTTAAGAATTTTTTCTTTTTCTTGGTTTTGATTTCTTAAAGTTTGTTATTTCCAAAATCTATTGGTTTTATATTATCAAAAATTTTATTCTACCCAATTTTGGCTTTTGAACCGCTTGATTTCGACTTATTTTGTAAAAGTTATGATATTTTTTTAGTTCATGGGTTTCCTACGCACTTCGGTACTGATTTGGGGAAGATAAATAGCCTGCACACCTGCGCACTTGCGTGCTACCTGCATACTTTCTTGTGCACAGCCTGCGCACCTGTGCACAGCCTGCGCACCTGTGTACAGCCTGTGCACCTGTGCACTTGCGTGCAGCCTACGCACCTGCGCACTTACATGCAGCCTGCTTACTTTCATGCGCACAGCCAGCGCACCTGCGCACTTTTCTGCGCACAACCTGTGCACCTGTAAACTTGTGCGCAGCCTGTGCACAGCCTGCGCACCTGTAAACCTGTGCGCAACCTGCGCACTTGCACGCAGCCTGCACAGTTTCTTGCGTGCGCATTGTGCGCCGCACACACCTTGTCGCGTACATCTCCGTCGCACGTATATCGATGCTAGTTCCCGGTATTTCTTAGTGTAAACATTTTTGAACCTCACATGTGTCCTATACTTGGCCTAACTTGCGACGACCCGACTTGATAACTTTTTAATATTGAGCTTGTAATTTGAACTTGAGCATGACAGAACTTGACTTGAACATAACAACATGATTCTATCTTGATAATCTTGAGAGTGGCCCGTCGAGGTGCACTCTTGACAAGTACTCTTGATATGATAAGTAAACCTAACATGACATATATAACATTGATTGCTGTTGCGACAGCTACTTCCTGTCTTGCTAGTGTAACTCTTGTCTTAACTCCGTAGTTGATTTTCCTTGATTGTGATCGTACAAGCTACCTGTCTTGTCTTGCATCATGTCGAGGATATGGATTCCTGGTTACCACGGTCAGAAATTCATAATGAATCTGACTAGGTTAAACGACTAGATTGATCAAGTAGCTCATATAGCGAGATTTTTCAGTTACAGGCGATCCCATCATCCCGGCCACACCTGTGGACTTGTAGCATGCCGTCGAGTAGGGCGCATTTCCAACACACTGTCATGTGTTGCACTCTTGAAACCATAAGTACATAAGTACACCAGTAATCTTGATAACTCTTGTAACTTTGTCACGTCCTGCTCCCGGAGGAGCGATCGTACTTGCTAAGGCGTGATGCCGCATGAGCCTAAGTTACGCTCGTGCAAGACCAAATCCAGAAACGGCCGATGGAAGCTAGGAAACAGAGTCACACAGAGTGTCCCCATTTGCAGCGGAAAGTAAATGAACATAAATTGAAACAACTCAATAGTCTTTATTGATATTCAAGAAGTATTACAAGCGGTGCTAGGCCGAGATTACAAATCGCTCAAGCTCTCTCTCTCGAAACATAAAAGGCGTGCCAAGTGGCTTACAACATGGAATGATACATGGCGATGTTCTAATACATTATGTCTTGTATATGGTGCTTCAGTTCCTTTACAATGCTCCAAGGCTCCAGAGTTAGCTCCGCGCCTTAGCACGTTCAAGGGAAATCTCCGCAACCGATGAGATTCTTCCGTACTTTGTAAACAATCTATGTGGTTATCAGTACATTGTTATGCACTGGTGGGGAGGCTAGCTCGCCCATTCGCTATTATTACCAAACACGTTCATTTTACTTTTGTGCACCTATTATTTGATTGTCTTACTGATCTTGCCTTAGGATCAGTTTCATGACATATAGTTGAAGCCAATCTCGTGTTACCGATATCAAGTGTCGCATATGAATAACATGCACAACTTACCATACTTACCATACGATCTTCCCTGTCCAAGGTAAACCAAGTTAGCCAACAATTTATACACAACGACTTAACAAAATTTGCATAAGTATTCCAAAGTGTCAAGGGCGTGTTCCTGCCATAGGTTCTACGAAGTATTCTAGTTTTGTCAAGATGTGTTATAATCAAGCTTTTTTCAATGTTCATTCAGTTACTCAGTTGTTCAGCTTACTCAAGTTGTCAGTGTGTGTTGTATTCAAACGTTGTTCAGATACGTTTCATTCAGTAACTTAGTTGTTCAGATTTCACAGATTGCTTATTTCAATGCAAGGTCTCACACGCTAATTGCCGCAATTGAGCCAACTTAATCTATATGCACTAGTCGCTGGCACCACAAGCCATTTTGGACTATCCGATTGCTATCGTGGTTCCCTATCAGGCGGTGACGGCTGGTACATCCTGATAGGCCATGCAATACCCGACTTACGCCTCTTGGGTGGCTGAGCCCATACCCAAGCCGCCCGTAAGTCATGATTCTGCCTAGGCAGGCTACGATGTCGTGATCGTTGCCTTGGAATCCTTATTCACTTCTTTCCCTCGTGCACCGAGTTGTCCGCGACTATTTCGTATTGTCTTGTCATTTTTAATTTAATGGGCTGTCTTTGAGCCATAGTCGATTACCGACTAGGTTGTCGGCGACATCTGCGCAGTGCGGGTAGCGAGACCTATTGCACGTCTCCGTCATACCTGTCGCTAATCATTCTTCTTTTCTAATCTTTTTTTCTTTTATTCATTCATTCATTTCTTTTTTTCACTTGTTTATTCGTTCATTCATTCATTCACTTATTCATTCATTTATTCGTTGATTCTTCATTCACTTATTCGTTCATTCGTTCGTTCATTCATTATGCAGCTCCCTGTACGGGAACTGCCTTGGCGACCCAACTGTGCCGAAGCCTTTCAATGTTTGTATATTCTCCTCGGAACGACTATGTTGATAGTCTTCTTGCCTTATTTTAGTAAACCATTTGTTATTGTGCTTCAAGTTATAGTACGATCTAAGTGACAAACATTTCGTTCATAAGTTAACACATAGAAAATTCTACTCAAAAGTAAGTTGTGCTTTGGCACGAGCGTGGACTTGTGGTACGAGTTTCAAGTAACATTTCAGGTTCTACGCAAGCATACAAGATGAGATTATTCTCTTAGTTAGGTGCGTTGAGTCATTTTATTAGCATGTAGGGAGTTATCGCCTAGCGATTCTAGCAATATTGTCCGAATTATTATGTGTCTAGGCTAAGCAAATACAGTTTCATCGGAGCCACCCACCTTAGCGATGATCGTATCGGCCGAACGAGACTCCGAGTGCATCTTTGAAAGTCTAAGTCTTGATTCTTCTTGAAGGGTCAACTTAACACTTGTATCGATTCACATCGATACTTCATCGGGTCGACACAACTCTTCGAGTCAATGATTCAATTGAGTCCTTGCACATGCCGTTTGAATCAGCATTCTGCTAGGGCGGAGCGGGTCGTTACAACTTTCGCCTGAATAATCTGGATAGTCTGTAGGGCTTCTGACTGCGAGAATATCTCAACTGCATCTTGTTAGTAACTAGGCATGTGATAACCCTAGTTAGCTAATGATAGCAAGCCGTAGGACTTTATTGGTCGTGCCTGAATGATTGTCTCATGATTAACATAGGAATTATATTCCACCTATGGTTTTTCTAATGCAAGCTAGTGTGTTCTTTTAACTCTATTTTTTATGTTATTTAATTATATTATTTTATCCGTTCTTTCATTTATTATATGCTGGTTTTAGTTCATAAGTGGAGCCTCCCTTGTGGTACTTTCTCTTTCTGGGTTCTGACCCAGCTGGTTTTATGTGGCCAGATTTCAGAGTAGCACCCGAGGATCTACCTGTCTTCCAGCGAGATGGTGAATACTAGAAGTAACCGTGGCAACGAGTGGATTTTCTTATTTTGCTTTCCCACTCTATTATAAATTATTCTTTTGAGGCGTTTAGCCGCCGAGCAAGTCTTAGCTCGTATTGAAACTTAATTTATGTCTGCCTAAGGACTGTTACATGATTGGCAAATCCTAGGGTTGATCATATATGACTTAACTCATGCTAGTCTTCGCATTTGTATGACTAGCTTCATGATCATCTGAATATGTAATGTTTGGGACGTCTTACTTTGTATGTCTGATAATCTAACATCCTGTAAAATTATTTTCTTGCTTAAGATTGAGACACTAGGCTTGTTCTTCACCATAAGAGAATGTTGGCTTGTAGATAAACCCTCATGCATCTAGACAGCCGTGATCGTATTGCAAAGTGGGTTGTACTTTAATGTACGTAGTTGGCTGTGTCTGTCCCCCGCTCTCCAGTATTCTGGTTCTGTGGCATGACAGGCAAGCTAGGGTTTCTATGAAGCCAACCCCACAAACTATAAATATTCTCTTCCACACTCTCTCTCCTCATTCACTCTCATTTTTATTTTCTTCCACCAACCCACCTAGGCAAGTACATCTTGCACTAATGGAGAGACCACTTGAATTTTTAATTTCTTGTTATTTCTTCAATATTGTTAGTCTAGATTGTTCATCTTTACATTCCCCCAAGTTTAGTTCTTAGAGTTTTCGGTTTCAATTTCTATTTTGTTGTAGATCTGAGTTTTTATTAAAGTTACGGTTCTTGGGGATTTTGGTGAAAATGATCTCTTAAAAATGCTCATTTTTGAATGTGGTAGAGAATTGGATTCTATTCAATTTTGGCTTTTATTTTGTCAGATTTTGAGTTCTAGAACTCAAGTTATGGTCATTTGAAGTTTTCGGAACTCCATGGCCAAAGCTTGTTGTTTGGGGACGACGACCGACAAAAGGCCATGTGCCAGGAGGCCATGTACCGAAAGGCATGCGCCCAGGAGGCCATGCGCCGAAAGGCAATATGCCAGGGAGTCCTGGCAACACATCCCTCTTTCATGCGCCCGGGAGGCCATGCGCCGAAAGGCCATGTGCCAGGGAGTCCTGGCAACGCATCCCCGACTCAATGTGCGTCATGCGCATAGGTTCCCTACGCGCAAAGATGGGTGGCGTAGACGAGTCTTGCATACATACTGAATTCCATGTGTCTGTCTAGCCGTGTGCCTAGGTGCCACGCACATGACTCGCTATGCACAGGATCTGCTATGCGCATGTTCCATATGCACCTCGGTTGCTATGTGCCAGACTGAGAGTCAAACCGCCATACACCCAGAAGCTATGTGCCAGGACCAACCTGCCCATCTCCCTGAGCCTATGGCACAAGAGACTTGGTGGACCCCAACGCATGTTGATTCATGCGCAGGATTACCCATGCGCTTGTTTGATGATTCAGATCAATTTTTATTAAATTTTCCAGTGACTTACTTTGTGACTCATGTGCCTACCTGACCATGCGCGCATGAGTATGTATGCACCTAGGTGTCTATCTGACCCATGCGCCTATAAGATCCTTGTGCCTATGTATGCCTATTCACATATATACCTAGTAGATTCTAAGTGACTAGCCCATGTGCCTGTTCGACCATGTTCCTGACTTGATTACCTGTGCTGTGCTGGTACTATTACTTGCATGTACTGAGGTACAATTATGTGAGCACTATGGTGCTATCCTATGTGTTGACCGAGGTGCTTGTAATGCCCCATCCCGTTCAGTCAATCGGAGGAATCGAAACGCCGACGGCGTTTGGACTTAGCCATGCAACGGCGACACGAAGGCCCGCTCGGTCGAGACGACTCCTCGAATCAAGTGGGGTAGTATCAGTGAACTTGCCTCATCTTAGACTTTACATAATAAATCACATATTTTTAACTTGCACAAGTAGGCTTGATAATAAAAGAGACGAATCCACATAGATAAGGGAATAATCCCGATGGGTCGAATTGAGTTAGAATATGGAAAGGTCCAACAGTCGGCTTAGAGTTGGTGCACGGCGTGCTTTGAAAATGACACTCGATCCTTCGTCCTGTGGCTTGGAAGAAGGAAAGTTGGTATTCGTCGCAAAGCTAAGAGTTAGCCTAAGACATAGGCGTCGCCCGTATAAATGCTCGATAAAGCATGCACGCTTCCACGATGCAAGGCTTGGCATAGCCTTTGCTCGCCCTATGGGTTAAAGTTGCATTGCACAGCTTGTAGCATAAGTCTAGGCACCCAAAGAGCTTGGTTGTCCAAATTCGATCGCGTGCACGACACGTTCCCACGATGCAAGGCTCGACGCAGTCTTTGCTCGTCAAGTTGTTGCACGTTTAAGTTAGGCAAGTTATATTAGGCTATCGGAGTAGTAGCAAGCATGGTCCTACGAGTTCTACGGCTGGGTATAACCACATAGTCTTACGGTCTCAAGGCCCGTCATATAAAGTATAACTTGGGCGATAGCGTCGCGTAGAATGTAAGTCGGTTTAAGGCACGATGTACGGACTTAGTGTTTAAGACACGAGCCATGGTTGATTTAATGAGTTTGGAAAAAGGGGCTTTCAAATAGGCATTCCTAAGTTGAGTGGAATGATAGGGCAAGAAAGAAGAATGCTCTCGACCATGGGTCGTCGAGGCGGTCTTAGATGTGAGAAATATTAAACTTGGCCCTGAAAGAGATGGTAATACTAGAAGAAGAATGATTGTGTGAGACGTCAGTTCGAGTCGAGTCTTGCATGGTCATTAAACAACTTGTCGAAAAGGGCGAAGTTTCTACGAGCCGCAAACCTGGGCGCCATGGGACCGCGTCGTCCTGGAGGAAAACATGGTATAGCCGAGCTGGACGAACCGCTCAGGTTATTCAGAAACTTTCAGCGGGGCTAGCTACTTGCGTTGAAAGGGTCGTCGAATAGCAAAGCTATAAGTTCAAGATAGCTTATCGTGCTAGTGACTAACTCATATAGATGGGTAGGCATGGGCGACAATCCGCGTGTTTGCCTTTGGATTGAGTCGAGTTGAATGTGTGTACAGTTAGAACACAAAACGTTTGGGCCTAATGATTGGCTGAAACGTAGGCGACGTGCTTGGGCACGAGATGTGGCGTCGAGTCTTAAGTGTTGGCATATAAGTTGCATAAGTTAGTGTGAGTTGTCTTGAGTTTAAGTCAGGAAATGCCGCAAAGCAAAGTCGATCGAGTGACACTTACCCTAAAAAGTCCTTGATTGGGTCGGTTGGTGATCAAATTAGCAAGGGCCGCGAGGCAGCGATATGGTTAAGTCACACTGAGTTGCGAGACACGGCACGATAGATTTGTAGCACGATCACATGGAAATGGAGTCTCATCGTGTAGTTGCGTCTCTAATTTTAAGCCGTAAGGCAAATACGACTTGATAGGTTAACGTTGTTGGTTTGACGTTGTTGTTGCAAGCACGGGATTGTCTTGAGACACAAAATAGGCCAAGGCGTCTGTCCTAAAATTGATACAAAGGCAAGAGTAGTATGACAATCAAAAGGGCTATATTGCACAAAGTAAATCAAACATGTAGTTTTTGTATGGGTGGGCGAGGAGCTCATTCCACCAGTACAGTTGAGTACTGACACCCACACAGTGTTTATGTGCAGGCACAGGTAGAAGCTCGTGGCGCGGAGCTCGCTTGGATGCGTCGAGGCACGGAGTTCCTTGGCAATTCGAAGCGTACGGCCGCATGGAGTCAAGACTTATACGGGACATAATGTATGGACGTCGTCTTTCGAAGCATCCGCTGGTTCAAGGCTTGTATTGAGAGATGAGAGAGAGCTGAGTGACTTGTAATGTGAGAAGAGTGAGCCTGAGTGAGCTGGAGTAATTTGTAATCTTGGCCTTGCTGTAACGCCCCAGTCCCAAAATACGTAGGACTAGGAACGTAGACATGCCAGCTGTACACATACGAAGTACACTCCAATATATGGAAACCTCGTATGAATACATAAGCTGTAAAATGCAGTAGAACCATAACTAATCTCATCCACACAAAATATAAGAATAAAAGATATCATATAATCTATGAATTGTCATTGGTATATGTAGTTGGGCGGAGACAAATCCACTACCAACTATGAAAAAAATATACGATATACAAAAGAATGATTTTTGATGAGCGAAGCGAAGACGACCCAAGTGCAATCATCCTCGAGTAAATGGAGATAGTCACGGCTAGAGCTAGAGCACCTGTGAAAGACAAGAGCACACACCTGGAGAGATAACCAGGTCCTCAGAGGGACGTAACAAGACACATAATATCATGCCATATAAACTGAATAAATATTGCTCAAATAAATAAGTCAATTGAATTATAACATGGTCCAATACACACCTATTGAACTAGCGTACCATCCCCCCAACCAAACAAGGACAGGAGATGGTAAACTAATTCACGGTGACGTATCTTTCCATGCTATAAATCCAATATGGTATCCGGACCCCAACAAGGTTCAATACCTTCTCATCGAAGTAGTAAGTCACACCTACAACCAAACAAGGGCAAGATGTGACAAACTAATTCGCGATAAGTTATTGTTCCAAGCCACGGTCAGATACAAGTACCCAAACCAAAAGTACTCGTACCTAACGGATAAGGTGCCTATCCATTCTAAGTGAAATGTAGTTATTAACAATCCTTCCTACGCATGGGACCTGGCTAAATAGGATCGGCATAGTCCCCCCTAGGGCACCAGAGGCCCCATCAGTAAGAGCATAACGTTCCGCAGAATGTCAGTGGCCGTCAGTAATCATGGGTAATCTGACCCGTGTCTCCGGCGGAGCTCACGGGTTACAAAAAAAAAGTGCATCGAAGCCCATACGCTAAGGAATTGTCCTCCCCGCCCAATGCCTAATATGTTGTATCCACAACAGTAAACCTCTATAACCGCTAAGTCAAAACTAGCATGCAATCTCTATTAGCGGTTGTTCCTATCGCACGGCTTGTACGTACTGGTGGCCAGCCAATCACACACGTCCGTGTTCTACATGCGAAACACAACTTCGTGGTACAACGTGTCAAGGCCAATGAATGCAACACACAAGGTGGTCCCTTAAATCTAGGTTTAATGTGTAAGAAAAATAATACATAGCAGGAAATATAAATGAACAGTAAGTTCTAACAGGTTATGCCATGTATCACAGTTTATTTTGCATAAAAAAATAAATAATGCATGAAATATGAGCTAAAATAAATAAACAGCAAATGGCAAGGTGTCTTGCCTGAGGTCCTTGCTGGTAAAACCGACAATCCCGTTGGGTACAGAATAGTCACAGGACTACACAAGATGAACTCAGACGATGTGACAAACTTCTAAAATAAAAACCAAAAATAAAATATTTCGGAAAATTTTTTGGAAAAAATATATGATGTGTATTTTTCCGTCTGCAATCCGAAACTTCAAACGGTTCGTGATTCTGATTCCTGGTTCTCCCAGAATCTCAAAAACACTAAAACATGTCAAATTTCGGACAACTGACACTCCACAAATTTTCCAGAAAATTAAGTTCCGAATTTATAAAAATAAAATTTATATTCAGAAAATATACCTCAATACGTTTCCAACAAAAAAACTGGAGGTCGGAGTCCGGAGTTGGGAGTTATGGTCTTTCGAAGTTGCTACAACCTTTGAAAATTGAGGCTGAATTTATGACGAAAAAAGAGAGAAATTTTGACATGGATGGTTTGAAAGATGATTTTATTCATTAGATTCGATAGATATATATAATGACTAGCAATTAGCAAATTATGATAGGATTAGAACTAAATCAATAAAGACGATTATGATTACCAACTAATTTGGATAGGAATATGATTGGTTTAAATAAGAAACGATCTAATTAATGCTAGATATGATTCCAATAGGATAAGAATTTCTAATGGATAAATCTTCCCATAAATTTAAATCAAATAAATTATTTAAAAATAAATCAATTTGATTTCAATCCTTTAAATGATCACCATAATAACTTTAAGTATTATTCTATATTATCAAATAATTCCAATCATATGAATCCAAATCCAAATCAAACTCAACATAATAACTTTAAAATAATATATAATATTTATCAAAATAATTTAAATCAAATAATAAATAAATTATTTAATCAAATAATATTTTAAATCTAGATTAGACAAATCGTAATGCTCCAATTAGTCATCGTAAGTATTTTAAACAATATTTAAATTATCAACATAATTTAAAGTATAGTTGATAACCATCAAGATAATTTAAATAAATTCAAATATAATCAAATAACTGATTAACATATCAAAATAATACTCGATGTCATCAAATATTATAAAACTTACTTTTATAAATCTAAATCTTTATTTTAAAAATAAGTAGACAAGAAACCTTTTATCGCTCAATTTTTTTTAAAATCAATTTTTAGAAGACAAAAATAATAAAAACATATTTTATATTTCAAATAAAAAATTCAAGAACATTTTTTTTAGAAACATTATTTCAAACCATTAATTTAAAACTAGTTTTTGGTAACAAAAGTAATCACAAAATATATTTTACAAAATTTCTACAAAAATTACTTTTAAACACGAAATTAAAATTTATAGATATAATTTAAAAAATAATAATTTCGGAAAGATGAGTTAGAAATCTACCCACCTTTGAAAATTTTCGTACTCGAAATTTAAGGACTACTAGGATAGACGGACTTGGTTGATCGGTAAAAGGATAGTAAAAATTTGTGATAAGAGAAAATAGATGGAAGGGAAAAGAGAATTTCTTTAATGAGAACATTAATCAATTTGAATGAAAATAGAAGAAGTGAATGGATATGGCTTGATGTGCACGGACACGATGCACAAACACATTTGTAGGTGGAGAAAATTGTGGAAAAATAAAAATTTATGGATGAGTACCTGCCTTTTATAGGATGTGAGAATCCCCAGTTGGATAAGGATTAGGAGTAGTTTAAACCCGTAATAGATAATTCGCAACTTAATTTAAAATCAATCAAATCTAAATCCAAATACAAATCCAATTTAAATCTAATTAATTTACATCCTTTAGTTTAAAAATAAGATAATTCAAATCCCAAATATAGATATTAATTTAAATAAATCCAAAATTCAAATCAAGATTTAAATTGTCACAATAATTTTAAAATATATTTTCCAAAAATACTATTAATAATAATTTTGAAAATTACTTTATTATTTAAAAATAAACTAATAATTAATTACAAAATATATATGTATACACAAATAATATTTACAAATATACACTTTTCTAGTATACCTTTTTATAAGAATATTATTTATTATTATAACTATCTAAAAAGGCTTTTCATAAATAAACTCATAAATTTAGAAACTTTGATAGCTAAAATAATTATAATATATATTATCTTGAAACTATAAAAATAGGAAAAAAAATTCTAAAAATATGTACGCTCGTACATATTCGCACTCGTCGAGCAATTTCGAAAATAAAATTTCGTGCGCAACGTATAATACGACTACGCGATGTACAATACAAAATTTTAAATCAGTACCAAATTTAATAATAAAAAAAGTAGAAATTTAGGGGTTTTATATCCTACCCAACTTAAAAAATTTCGTCCTCGAAATTAAGAATTAGTAGGGATGAGAAGGCACAAGGGGGTATTGGTGAGAAAATCAATTCACAACGTTCAACAAAGATGCATTAGGAACTCGCGATTTCAATAATGGCGGGGATAATCATGGGTTAGCGCAGGAAGGAAATGAGTAAGGGTTAAGGTTAAAACAAGATAACAGGCAATAAAGAATATTATGGGTTCAAGAAAAATAAAATAAATTAGAGACCTTAAAGTTATGGTCTCTTGAGAGTAGGTTGAGGCACGATTTAGAGAACGAATTAGATTCACTCCTAATTTAAGTGATTAGAAGGTCATGATAGTAAGTGATTAGAAGGTCATGATAGGAGGCGTTATCGAATACGAATACGTGATTCAAAGACGATCGAATAATTTCAACAGAATTGTCAAGGCAGTCGTAGATGGGACTTTATAGGACAAGTTTAACTATGTCCCCATCTACGTAGAACGATAGATAAAGCGAACCAAAATGCACTCGGTTGATCAGACCATCATGCACCGGTTCTGGTTAGACAATATGTTAGTGGGAGCGACCCAATTTACATATGTCTTGAACAAGCTCGATAAAGGAATAAGCTTGCAAAAAAAAGCTAGGCTACATTAGCATTATTAGTCAAGATGGTAAAAGCATAGGCACGAGAGATTAAGATTGAAGTAAATAACCAATATGAATAGTCTAAGAGCCATAAGGATCTAAGTCTTGTTTATTCCTATACCATCATTCTATGGTTTTATTGACTAAGGGTTGGTTGACCAAATGGGTTAAATTCCTCTAGTCTCTATGGTCTAGATAATACTATTGGTATTCCCTTAATGGTCAAGGGGGTGTCAGGTCGTGGGATATTTTACCCAACTTAAATAATTAAGCTAAGGGTGTTTGGGACATCTAACTAGTAGGGTCAATCTCTAGCAAGTACGGAGATAAGAATAATGATAGGAGGAATCAAGCAAGATGCAATCGATGAGTCGGTCGAATATGAAATCGAGGAAAAAGGTCAAGTATGTGGATGAGATCCTAGACTTCTAATCCTATTCGCAGGCTTGCTTGGTACGATAAAGTAACCAAACAATTTATATTGACCTGCATGGGCCACCACAAAAACATGTAACGCGTCAGTCCCAAAATATGTAAGACTGGGAACGTAGACATGCCAGCTGTACACATACGAAGTACACTCCAATATATGGAAATCTCGTATGAATACATAAGCTGTAAAATGCAGTAGAACCATAACTAATCTCATCCACACAAAATATAAGAATAAAAGATATCATATAATCTATGAATTGTCATTGGTATATGTAGTTGGGCGGAGACAAATCCACTACCAACTATGAAAAGAAATACACGATATACAAAAGAATGATTTTTGATGAGCAAAGCGAAGACGACCCAAGTGCAATCATCCTCGAGTAAATAAAGATAGTCACGGCTAGAGCTAGAGCACCTACGAAAGACAAGAGCACACACCTGGAGAGATAACCAGGTCCTCAGAGGGACGTAACAAGACACATAATATCATGCCATATAAACTGAATAAATATTGCTCAAATAAATAAGTCAATTGAATTATAACATGGTCCAATACACACCTATTGAACTAGCGTACCATCCTTCCAACCAAACAAGGACAGGAGATGATAAACTAATTCACGGTGACGTATCTTTCCATGCTATGAATCCAATATGGTATTCGGACCCTAACAAGGTTCAATACCTTCTCATCGAAGTAGTAAGTCACACCTACAACCAAACAAGGTCAAGATGTGACAAACTAATCCGCGACAAGTTATTATTCCAAGCCACGGTCAGATACAAGTACCCAAACCAAAAGTACTCGTACCTAACGGATGTCACCCTCATTTTCCGTATTTCCCGTATTTCGTATTTATACTCGTATCTGGATTTTGGCATGTATTTTTTTCTCAACTTGTGGAATTTCGGTATTTCTTGTATTTGGGTTTTGTCATGGCTCGGTTTTAATTGGTTTGGGTTGGTTTGGTTTGGTTCTTTATGATTGGATCACCCTTAGCCTATGCTCCTCCCTCAACACACCACAACCCACCCTCTTTATAATTCCCACCTACCACTCTCTCTCTTCATTACCACCACCATTTATTTTCTTCTTCTCCTCCTTCCTCCACAACTCTCCACCCATAGGCAAGTGCATCTTGCCACTACATGAGAACCCTATTTTCTTGGTCCATTAGCTAGATTAGGATATGGTGATCAACATTAGTTCTTGGCTTTTTGTGATTTGGTATCTCCATTGCTCTAGATCTAAGTTTTTTCTCTTTTCGGATTTTGCATGGTTTGATCTATTTTAGTTGGATGTTTATGGGTTTTGATGTTTTCATGTGGAAGAGCATTCAGTTTCACTCCAGTTGGAGCCTTGGAAATCCGGATTTGGAGTTCGGATGGCTAAGTTGTGATGCTTTGAAGCTTTGGGTTCATCATGGTGTTCTTGCTGTTTGGAGAAGACAGTGAGCAGTGTGCAGAGCTTCTTAGCTTACGCCACTGAGCCTTGGATACGCTTCCTGTTGGAAGCGTGTCTCCTGCGTGCGTGCTTTTGTGCGTACGCAGACCTGAGCGTGCGTGACTTTTCATGTAAGCTGCTCCCTTGAGCGTGCGTGACTTTTCATGTACGCTGCTTCCCTGAGCGTGCGTGACTTTTTATGTACGCTGCTTCCCTGAGCGTGCGTGACTTTTCATGTATGCTGCTCCCTGAGCGTGCGTGACTTTTCATGTACGCTGTTCCCTTGAGCGTGCATGACTTTTCATGTACGCTGCTCCCTTGAGCGTGCGTGACTTTTCATGTACGCTGCTCCCTTGAGCGTGCGTGACTTTTCGTGTACGCTGCTCCCTTGAGCGTGCGTGACTTTTCATGTACGCCGCTCTCTTGAGCGTGCGTGACTTTTCGTGTACGCTGCTCCCTTGAGCATGCGTGACTTTTCATGTACGCTGCTCCCTTGAGCGTGCGTGACTTTTCGTGTACGCTGCTCCCTTAAGCGTGCGTGACTTTTCATGTACGCTGCTCCCTTGAGCGTGCGTGACTTTTCGCGTACGCAGCTCCCCCTGCGTGCGTGACTTTTGTGTACGCTGCCCCCTGACCCCTTGCTTAACCCATTGGCTCTTGGAGTTTTGGTCTTAATTCTTTAAGCTTGGCTCTTCTATAGCCCTGTATATTGATATTTTATTAGATATTTTACGTCCATTTTATATCCTTACGCCTTTTATCCTGAACTTGATAATCACGAATTTACTTGATATGTTTGGAATTGATAATTGAGCATGACCTGATAGTGGCCCGTCGTGGCGCACTCCTGACTAGTACACTTGATATGATAACCTGACCTGATACATCTTGAATAGCTGTTACGACGGTTACCTGACATGACATGACCTGTATAATTAATCCTGACACCGTGGGCGATTGTGCTTGTACAAATAATCCTGTCATGTCTTGCATCATGTCTAGGAGGGGACTCCTGAGTACCACGGTCAGAAGTACCTACTGAATTGGACTAAGGTTAATAATTAGTATAATTCACTAGTCATGAAGAGATGTTCCCCAGTTACAGGCGATCCCGTTATCCCAGCCGCAAATGATTGGACTTGTAGCCTGCCGACGAGTAGGGCACATTTTCAGCCCACTGTTATGTGGGGCACCCTCCATTGTCACTTAAACGATTGAACTCTATTGTCACTATAATGCATTGTACTCTCTAGATTGTCACTATAATGATTGCCTGGATAACCTGGATAGCTGCAGGGCCTGTGACTACTTGGAGCATCTCATTGCATCTTGCTAGTAACTAGGATTGTGATAACCCTAGTTAGTTAATGTAGAAAGTCGTAGGCAATGATTGGCCGTGATTGCTTGGATGGAGTCTGGTCCAGTATAGTATTGTCTAGAATTGATTGATTGTAAGATTTTACCAGAATGATTGAAGGATTGTCACTCCAGATTGTCACTATAATGATTGTCACTCCAGATTGTTACTTGACCTGATTTCTTATATTTATCTTGCCGATAAATGGTGAGAGAAACCAAGTTCCGTTCAGACGAAGGGTTACAACCCCAGTCCTTGTTTGGTTTACAGGTTGTAACCTAGCTATCTGAATAGTCCCATGGTTATCTCATCGTATATCATCCTGACATGCTTTTCCATATGTCCTGTCTTTTAGTGATTCTATGCAGGATTGTCTTTTATAATTACCCATCATGCTTTTTCTTAAATTACTGTCTCTTATTATGTAATTATATTATTGTGCTAATTTGCTGGCTTGGTTCTTATTTTGTGGCCTCCTTTGTGGCACTTGCTCTTTCTGGGGTCTGACCCAGCTGGTTTTGTATGGCCAGATACCGGAGCAGCAGCAAAGGATCTACCTGTCTTCCAGCCCGATGGTGGTCACCAGACGTAACCAGGGCATCGAGTGGGTTTCTTTTGTTCTCCTACTGTAATATTGTAAATTATTCTTTTGAGGCGTTTAGCCGACGAGCAAGTGTTAGCTCGATTGTACTTACTTACTCTCTGCCTACGGGCTGTAACATGATTGATAAGCCCCGAGGGTTGATCATGTATGACTGAACTCTTGCTAGTCCTCACATTTTGTAACGACTAGCTTCATGATCATCTAGATATGTAATGTTTGGGACGCCTTATAATTGTATATTTGGAGATCTGATATCTTGTGATTATTATTAGTTGGTTGAGATTAAGACAATAGGCTATTTTATGACCTTAAGAGACTGATGGATTGTAGTGAAACCCTCACATATCTAGACAGCCGTGACCGTATAGCGGTGTGGATTCTATTCCGTTATACGTAGTTGGCTATGTCTGCCCCCGCTCTCCAGTATTCTGGTTCTGGGGCGTGACAACGGATAAGGTGCCTATCCATTCTAAGTGAAATGTAGTTGAGAACAATCCTTCCTACGCATGGGCCCTGGCTAAATAGGATCGGCATAGTCCCCCCTAGAGCACCAGAGGCCCCATCAGTAATAGTATAACGTTCCGCAGAACGTCAGTGGCCGTCAGTAATCATGGGTAATCTGACCCGCGTCTCCGGCGGAGCTCACGGGTTACAAAAGGAAAAGTGCATCGAAGCCCATACGCTAAGGAATTGTCCTCCCCGTCCAATGTCTAATATGTTGTATCCACAACAGTAAACCTCTATAACCGCTAAGTCAAAACTAGCATACAATCTCTATTAGTGGTTATTCCTATCGCACGGCTTGTACGTACTGGTGGCCAACCAATCACGCACGTACGTGTTCTACATGCGACACACAACTTCGTGGTACAACGTGTCAAGGCCAATGAATGCAACACACAAGGTGGTCCCTTAAATCTAGGTTTAATGTGTAAGAAAAATAATACATAGCAGGAAATATAAATGAACAGTAAGTTCTAACAGGTTATGCCATGTATCACAGTTTATTTTGCATAAAGAAAATAAATAATGCATGAAATATGAGCTAAAATAAATAAACAGCAAATGGCAAGGTTTCTTGTCTGAGGTCCTTGCTGGTGAAACCGACAATCCCGTTGGGTACATAATAGTCACAGGGCTACACAAGATGAACTGAGACGATGTGACAAACTTCTAAAATAAAAACCAAAAATAAAATATTCCGGAAATTTTTTTTGGAAAAAATATATGATGTGTATTTTTCCGTCAGCATTCCGAAACTTCAAACGGTTCGTGATTCTGATTCCTGGTTCTCCCAGAATCTCAAAAACACTAAAATATGTCAGATTTCGGACAACTCACATTCCACAAATTTTCCAGAAAATTAAGTTCCAAATTTATGAAAATAAAATTTATATTCAGAAAATATACCTCAATACGTTTCCAACAAAAAAAAAACTGGAGGTCGGAGTCCGGAGTTGGGAGTTATGGTCTTTCGAAGTTGCTACAACCTTTGAAAATTGTGGCTGAATTTATGACGAAAAAAGAGAGAAATTTTGACATGGATGGTTTGAAAGATGATTTTATTCAAAGATTCGATAGATATATATAATGGCTAGCAATTAGCAAATTATGATAGAATTAGAACTAAATCAATAAGGATGATTATGATTAATTACCAACTAATTTGGATAGGAATATGATTGGTTTAAATAAGAAACGATCTAATTAATGCTAGATATGATTCCAATAGGATAAGAATTTCTAATAGATAAATCTTCCCATAAATTTAAATCAAATAAATTATTTAAAAACAAATCAATTTGATTTCAATCCTTTAAATGATCACCATAATAACTTTAAGTATTATTCTATATTATCAAATAATTCAAATCATATGAATCCAAATCCAAATCAAACTCAACATAATAACTTTAAAATAATATATAATATTTATCAAAATAATTTAAATCAAATAATAAATAAATTATTTAATCAAATAATATTTCAAATCTAGATTAGACAAATCGTAATGCTCCAATTAGTCATCGTAAGTATTTTAAACAATATTTAAATTATCAACATAATTTAAAGTATAGTTGATAACCATCAAGATAATTCAAATAAATTCAAATATATCAAATAACTGATTAACATATCAAAATAATACTCGATGTCATCAAATATTATAAAACTTACTTTTATAAATCCAAATCTTTATTTTAAAAATAAATAGACAAGAAACCTTTTATCGCTCAATTTTTTTTAAAATTAATTTTTAGAAGACAAAAAATAATAAAAACATATTTTATATTTCAAATAAAAAATTCAAGAATATTTTTTTTTAGAAACATTATTTCAAACCATTAATTTAGAACTAGTTTTTGGAAACAAAAGTAATCACAAAATATATTTTACAAAATTTCCACAAAAATTACTTTTAAACACGAAATTAAAATTTATAGATATAATTTAAAAAAATAATAATTTTGGGAAGATGAGTTAGAAATCTACCCACCTTTGAAAATTTTCGTACTCGAAATTTAAGGACTACTAGGATAGACGGACTTGGTTGATTGGTAAAAGGATAGTAAAAATTTGTGATAAGAGAAAATAGATGGAAGGAAAAAGAGAATTTTTTTAATGAGAACATTAATCAATTTGAATGAAAAATAGAAGAAGTGAATGGATATGGCTTGATGTGCACGGACACGATGCACAAACACATTTGTAGGTGGAGAAAATTATGGAAAAATAAAAATTTATGGATGAGTGCCTGCCTTTTATAGGATGTGGGAATCCCCAGTTGGATAAGGATTAGGAGTAGTTTAAACCCTTAATAGATAATTCGCAACTTAATTTAAAATCAATCAAATCTAAATCCAAATACAAATCCAATTTAAATCTAATTAATTTACATCCTTTAGTTTAAAAATAAGATAATTCAAATCCCAAATATAGATATTAATTTAAATAAATCCAAAATTCAAATCAAGATTTAAATTGTCACAATAATTTTAAAATATATTTTCCAAAAATACTATTAATAATAATTTCGAAAATTACTTTATTATTTAAAAATAAACTAATAATTAATTATGAAATATATATGTATATACAAATAATATTTACAAATAGACACTTTTCTAGTATACCTTTTTATAAGAATATTATTTATTATTATAACTATCTAAAAAGGCTTTTCATAAATAAACTCATAAATTTAGAAACTTTGATAGCTAAAATAATTATAACATATATTATCTTGAAACTATAAAAATAGGAAAAAAATGTTTTTTTTTAAAAATATGTACGCTCTCACATATTCGCACTCGTCGAGCAATTTTGAAAATAAAATTTCGTGCGCGACGTACAATACGACTACACGATGTACAATACAAAATTTTAAATCAGTACCAAATTTAATAATGATAAAAAAAGTAGAAATTTAGGGGTTTTATACTTGCGCCCCATTGTAATCCTTGTTTCAATATCAATAAAATGCATCTTTGATCGAATTGTGTTTTGTTCTCAATTTTTACAGATATTATTCAATGTCTTTACTTGGGACTTCTGTACGACGACCCCATCGCAGACGCTGTAATCGGCCGTTATGGAGCCCGCCTTGCACGAGCGCAATCTAGGCTCGTGCGGCATCACGCCTTAGCGAGGACGATCGCTCCTACGAAAGCGGGACGTGACAGTGCTAATCTATGTGCTAAGCGACCCCACGAGTTATATGTCATTACAATCATATTTTTCAGCAAGGTCATGGTTAGTGGTCAGTAACATCGACATGGTTTGATGATTAATGGTTTGATGCATTACGCTAAGGTTGTATATAGAATTAGGACTCTACGAGCCATTCTGGATCCATACTTAGGGTACTCGTGCCAAGGTACGACATCTAGGATGGATGATCATATGACCACGACATGATAATCCAAGTAAAGGTAGGGTTAATCTAGGCAACTCAAGTGGATAGAAGCATCGGATGGGAACGAAATCTTGAGTTCGTGTTATACTATCCACCTCTCAGACATCAGTCATGGCGTGCAGGCTGGCCGCCACGGATATGGTTTACCATCCACCATTAGGGGATGGCGATATCCGACTATTACGTGTTATGTGATATATGATCCACACGGTGGCCTTACCAGGGACTGTTGTGTATTCTAAGTGCTAAGCGTTATTATTGGATTGGCTAGCCCTGCTAGGACTGACACGATCTGAAGATTCCTATATAAGCATTACTGGAATAAACCGGACTAAACATAGAAAGCCGTAAGACTGATTAGTCACTTGTAAATTGACTTGCTTGTGATATATTTTCTTCTGCTAATAGCTGAAGGACATGGACTATCATGGTGCATGGTCCAACCCATGTCCTTGTTTGGTTGTTGGGTTGGACTATTATGCTGGGACAGACTATGGACCGAAGTTTCGATTCAGAAGCTATTTTAGCCTGACCACGATTATAGAATGTAATCTACCTCATCGCAGTTCGGCACTCTTTGTCCTTATTTGGTTATAAGGGTGTCGCATTGTCTCGCGGGTAAATTATAGACTATGATTATGTGCCAGATCTTGTATTATTGCTTGGAAATTTGTCTCATTCATATGTGCTCCCTTGTGGTACTTGCTATTCGGGGCTGACCCCGCTGGTTTTGTTTAGCCAGATTTCGTAGCAGCGCATGATGATTCAGCTTTCGTTCCTAAAGATGGTGCATACTAGAAGCATGGCCGTCGGAGGACAAGAGTGGGTTTCTTCTTCGCCACTCTGACATCATCATTTTATACTTGGCATTTAGCCACCGACACTTGTTTAGCCAGCTGTTCTGGACATTTAATTTTTTTTACATAATTGTAATTAATCAGACTGCAGTTGATTATGGTTATGTACTATTGACTCTCAGTGCTAGCTGGCATTTTGTATGGCTAGTTCTTATGAACATTTTGATAAAGCGTCGGGGATGCCTTTTTTCTTTATCTTATATGCTCATTAATTGTTGATTCTTATTTGAATGATTGAGACATAATCGTTCCATGAGACCCCAGGTGACCTGATTTTAGTATGTACCCCCAAGTCTAGCAACAACCATGATCGTCGTATGACGTCTTCATACCTTATACGGAGTAGCTGGCCATATCTGTCTCCGTATTTCGGTACTGGGGCGTGACAACGTTCTTCAAGGTTGATTAGACTGATATTTTTTAAAAACTGTCAGATTTTTGAGACAAACCTCTTCGATATTCTTGTGGAATGACAACTATTAATTGCGCTGACAAAGCTGTCACTTCAGGGCATTAATTGTGCCTTACTGGCAAAGACAATTTTTTGCTGGTTATTCTCCCACAGAAGAAATTTACTCTGCGGACGTTTCTTATACGGAAGAAAGGCAATATCTTCGCCATATGGCAAAGATAAATTAAGAAGAGATGTTTTAGTTGTCACACTTCTCGAGGTTCATTTCTCATACTATGTGACCATTGTCGCTTCACCTTTTCAAGAAAATCTTTGGAAGTGTTGGGGATTTGTGCCGAGCAGATGGACATTTGCCATTGGGCTTCTTATCCGCTAGATTATTTTTTCTTTGCACAGGGCTTAAGTTTTCTGTGCGTCTAGAATACTCTGTTGTTTTTGCTGACTAGAGATGTCAAGTGTGCCGACCCAACACGAAATTTGGTTGGGCAAAATTCTTAGGCCAATGAACTATAGCGGATCAGGCCGGGCTGGACTATGGATGGAAAATTTCAGTCCAGTCTGACACATGACCCACGACATGGTAGACTTCGGGTCGGGATGGGCCGGACCGGGTCTTCATTGGCACATGACATATTTGGGCATGCATTTTCGTCCTTCTCCTCATTTGTTTTGTATATTAATTATAATCATTTTTTAAACACAGAACATTGAACATCCAACATGTTTCCATATATGCTTTTCAACAATCACATGCATTTACGTAAATTAACATAATATAATAATATGATTAAGTTTTTTAAATATTAATTACAATCATTTTTTATATAAAACTATTTCACTCGTCTATTTGGGTAGGCTGGAACGGGTCGGGCCAGACATGGGCTTCGGACCGGACCTATATGTAGAACCATTGAGCACCTCTAGAGAGGGTGAATAGAGTGTATGCATGTGCAGCAGAGTAAATCTCACAATTAAAAATTATATACTATGACACGTAGGAGCAACTGATATAACAATAAAAAACTTGCAGTAAAGTAAGAGTTAAGAAGATCAAACTCAGTGACACATCGATATATACTGGTTTTTCTCTGAGAGGACTTAGTCCAGTCTCGAGTACTCTTGCTCGATGTTAATCCACTATGGCACAAGGTTTAACTGAGCGCTTGCAACTTTTACTACACCGTGCTTGGTGACAAGTGCACACCGACTTCACAACACTGTGCTTGGTGACGAGCACACGATCGACTCCAGAAAGCAATATGAAAACTGAAACATTTTCTAAATGCAGCCACCGATACCACTCTTTAACACCAAACTCTAGGTTAAGTAGAAATTGTGATGGCTTGGCTAAGAGTGGTATAGCCTTGATTTGAAAGTATAGCTCGTAGAAAACACTTAGAAATGGATAGAGAAGTAAAGGAATGAATGAGTGAGTGATTTGGAAATGTGAAAGTTTTCCTCTATTTATAGTATTTTTGTAGACCGAATTCGGACAGAGTTCGGACAAAGTTTGGATGCAGAAATCTCGCATTCGAATGTTGGATACAGATTTCAAGGAGATTCAAAACAAATATGAAACTGTCCTGACCGAACTCGGGCCGATTTCTGCCAGAGTTCTGTCAGAACTGTTTGGGCCAATTTTGATGGGTTTGGGGCTAATTTGGTATGTGGACTTTTGGATAGGAAGGCTATATATTGTGGGCTGAGAATAGCTAAGGCAGTACCGATCCTGATCAATCTTACATATTTTTCTAGACTCAAATAAAGATAAAATATAGAAAAAAATATGTAAAAACCAATAACCCTTTGATGACGTCTTTTTCCTTGACGGCAGTTGTCCAAAGATAAACATATCTGGAAATCTGAATACCTTTCGGGGGCTTCGCCCCCAAACTGCCACGGGGGGCGCTGCTTCCTAGACCCCTGTCCGCTGACTGGCAGCGGAACCCCCGAGTGCGAGGCTCCGGATAGGCCGTTAGACGATTCAGAGAAATCTTCTTGTATAACACCATTTTTGGTTCATCGTTAATTCTTCGTTGCATTTGTTCTAGTTTGATCATGCTTACTGTTTATCTGCAAGTACATGTTAGGCAAACAAAACAGTATAGCAGTATGATAAAAGCATAGCAATATGATATAGTGAACAATTAGAAAAATGCTAAATTTAAGTAGCAACATGATAGTGATTACATGAATATTAATGACATCATTATGTTAAACATAATCGATTAGTCATATTCAAAAACATGATATAATCATTGGACTAACACTATATTATGGGCCGATATACTATACTCGACATGACCCAATATACGGGGCCGGGCCGTCACATGGGCCAATTTTTCGGGCCGGACTCGTGCCGGACTGGGCCGGCCCGACCCAATTGACAGGTGTACAGCTGACACATCATTTTATGTTATGTTGGCTGGTAATGTTATCTTGGTTCATATATTTTTATTTTCCTTTTATTTTTCTCTTTCTACAAACCAATTTGATAGATATTTTACAACAATGGAGTTCTTCACAGGGACAAGTGTTGTTGGCAAATGGACCAACAATGACGTCTTTGCCGTAAAATTATTACATTGGCACATTAACAAAGAGGGGCTGTTGGTAGAATATGGCCAAGTTATTTAGTCTATTAGGAGATGTTGAAAGTTCTAGGTTTCTATGGCTAACACTCAAAAATGATATTTGACCAAAATATGCCTATACGTAATTGTAGCCTCCATAATTATGGTGGATGATATGTTACTTCATTACAAAGCAATATGATCAATATTAGAAGGCCTGTAAAGCACATTTAGGTATAAGGGGCTACTTGGGGACCATGAAGCCTTTATGAGATCTTTGGAGGGAGAAAAAAGAGAGCTAAGATGGCAGAAGGGTTACTTTGGGATAATAATGGCCATGGCCACTTGTTCCTTGACTTTTATTGTGAGTCGGTCACAGGGGGTCATCCGTGACCTTGATTTTTGGTAGAATCAGACTGATTGTCCTAGCAATGGAGGTTGTCCAAGTCCGATGTCTTGTCTGGCTTAGCCGACCCTGTGTTTTAATATAAAAAAAAACATAATTTCCTTTCACAAGTTGTGTGAAAGATGTTATTAACATGCATCGGCTCCGAAATTGAAGTTCATCAAAGATGAGTAAGGCCGATACGAAAAATAAATAGGATTTTATATATACTCATATAATTTTTTGAGACGGCCGCCGAACAAGTGTTAGCTCGTATTAAAACTTAATTTCTATCTGCCTAAGGGCTGTTACATGATTGGCAAATCCTAGGGTTAATCATATATGACTTAACTCATGCTAGTCTTCGCATTTTGTATGACTAGCTTCATGATCATCTGAATATGTAATATTTGGGATGCCTTACTTTGTATGTCTGATGATCTAACATCTTGTAACAATTATTTATTTGCTTGAGATTGAGACATTTGGCTTGTTCTTCACCATAAAAGAATGTTGTCTTGTAGATAAACCCTCATGCATATAGACAGTCGTAACCGTTTTGCAAAGTGGGTTATACTTTAATGTACGTAGCTGGCTGTGTCTGTCTTCCGCTCTTCAGTATTCTGGTTCTTTGGCATAATAGGCATGCTAGGGTTTCTATGAAGCCAACCCTACAAACTATAAATATTCTTTTCCACACTCTCTCTCCTCATTCACTCTCATTTTTATTTTCTTCCACCAACCCACCTAGGCAAGTACATCTTGCACTAATGGAGAGACCACTTGAATTTATCATTTGTTGTTATTTCTTCAATATTATTAGTCTAGATTGTTCTTCTTTACATTCCCCTAGTTTAGTTCTTAGAGTTTTCGGTTTCAATGGCTATTTTGTTGTAGATCTGAGTTTTTATTAAAGTTAGGGTTCTTGGGGATTTTGGTGAAAATGATCTCTTAAAAATGCTCATTTTTGAATGTGGTAGATAATTGGATTCTATGCAATTTTGGCTTTTATTTTGTCAGATTTTAAGTTCTAGAACTTCAGTTATGGTCATTTGAAGTTTTCGAAACTCCATGGCCAAAGCTTGTTGTTTGGGGACGAAGACCGGCAAAAGGCCATGTGCCAGGAGGCCATGTGCCGAAAGACATGCGCCCAGGAGGCCATGCGGCGAAAGGCCATGTGCCAGGAAGTCCTGGCAACACATCCCTCCTTCATGCGCCCGGGAGGCCATGCGCCGAAAGGCCATGTGCCGAAAGGCATGCACCCATGCGCATCCGCGACTCATTGCACGTCATGCGCGTAGGTTCCCTACACGCAAAGATGGGAGGCGTAGACGAGTCTCGCATACACACTAAATTCCATGTGCCTGTCTAGCCATGCGCCTGGGTGCCACGCACATGACTCACCATGCACAGGATCTGTTATGTGCCTGTTCCACATGCACCTCGGTTGCTATGCGCCGGACTGAGAGTCAGACCGCCATGCACCCAGGAGCTATGCGCCAGGACCAACCTGCCCGTCTCCCTGAGCCTATGGCACAAGAGACTTGGTTGGACCCCAATGCATATTGATTCATGCGCAGGATTACCCATGCGCCTGTTTGATGATTCAGATCGATTTTTATTGAATTTTCCTGTGACTTATTTTCTGACTCATGCGCCTACCTGCCCATGCACGCATGAGTATGTATGCGCCTAGGTGTCTATCTGACCCATGCGCCTATGAGATCCTTGTGCCTATATATGCCTATTCGCATGTACACCTAGTAGATTCTAAGTGGCTGGCCCATGTGCCTGTTCGACCATGTTCCTGATTTGATTATCTGTGCTGTTATGGTACTATTACTTGCATGTACTGAGGTACAACTATGTGAGCACTGTCGTGCTATCTTATGTGTGCACCGAGGTGCTAATCTATGTGCTAAGCGACCCCACAAGTTATATGTCAGTACAATCATATTTTTCAGCACGGTCATGGTTAGTGGTCAGTAACATCGACGTGGTTTGATGATTAATGGTTTGATGCATTACGCTAAGGTTGTATATAGAATTAGGACTCTACGAGCCATTCTGGAGCCATACTTAGGGTACTTGTGCCAATGTACGACATCTAGGATGGATGATCATATGATCACGACATGTGAATCCAAGTAAAGATAGGGTTAATCTAGGCAACTCAAGTGGATAGAAGCATCGGATGGGAACAAAATCTCGAGTTCGTGTTATACTAGCCACCTCTCAGACATCAGTCATGGCGTGCAGGCTAGCCGCCACGGATATGGTTTAACATCCACCATTAGGAGATGGCGATATCCGACTACTATGTGCTATGTGATATATGTTCCACACGGTGGCCTTACCAGGGACCGTTATGTATTCTAAGTGCTAAGCGTTATTATTGGATTGGCTAGCCCTGCTAGGACTGACACGATTTAATGATTCCTATATAAGCATTACCGGAATAACCCAGACTAAACATAGAAAGCCGTAAGACTGATTGGTCACTTGTAAACTGACTTGCTTGTGATATGTTTTCTTCTGCTAGTAGCTGAAGGACATAGACTATCACGGTGCATGGTCCAACCCATGTCCTTGTTTGGTTGTTGGGTCGGGCAATTATGCTAGGAAAGACTATGGACCGAAGTTTCGATTCAGAAGCCATTTTAGCCTGACCACGATTATAGAATGTAATCTACCTCATCGCAGTTCGGCACTCTGTCCTTATTTGGTTGTAAGGGTGTCGTATTGTCTCGCGGGTAAATTATAGACTATAATTATGTGCAAGATCTTGTATTATTGCTTGGATATTTGTCTCATTTATATGTGCTCCCTTGTGGTACTTGCTATTCGAGGCTGACCCCGCTGGTTTGTTTGGCTAGATTTTGCAGCAGCACATAATGATTCAGCTTTCCTTTCTGAAGATGGTGCATACTAGAAGCATGGTCGTCGGAGGACAAGAGTGGGTTTCTTCTTTGCCACTCTGATATCATTATTTTGTACTTGGCATTTAGCCACCGACACCTGTTTAGCTAGCTGGTCTGGACATTTAATTTTTTTATACATAATTATAATTAATCAGACTGCAGTTGACTATGGTTATGTACATTGACTCTCTGTGCAAGTTGGCATCTTGTATGGCTAGTTCTTATAAACATTTTGATAAAGCGTCGGGATGCCTTTTTGCTTTATCTTATATGCTCATTAATTGTTGATTCTTGTTTGAATGATTGAGACATAGTCGTTCCATGAGAGCCCAGGTGACCTGATTGTAGTATGTACCCCCAAGTCTAGCAACAGCCATGATCGTCGTATGACGTCTTCGTACCTTATACGGTGTAGCTGGCCATATCTGTCTCCGTATTTCGGTATTGGGGCGTAACAATGTTCTTCAAGGTTGATTCGACTGATACTTTTTAAAAACTGTCAGATTTTTGAGACATGCCTCTTCGATATTCTTGTGGAATGACAACTATTAATTACACTGACAAAGCTGTCACTTCAAGGCATTAATTGTGCCTTACTGGCAAAGACAATTTTTTGCTGGTTATTCTCCCACAGAAGAAATTTACTCTGCGGACATTTTTTATAAGAAAGAAAGGCAATATCTTTGCCATGTGGCAAAGATAAATTAAGAAGAGATGTTTTAGTTGTCTCACTTCTCGAGGTTCATTTCTCGTACTATGTGACCATTGTCGCTTCACCTTTTCAAGAAAATCTTTGGAAGTGTTGGGGATTTGTGTCGAGCAGATGGATATTTGCCATTGGGCTTCTTGTCCGCTAGATGCTTTCTTTGTACAGGGCTTAAGTTTTCTGTGCGTCTAGAATACTCTGTTGTTTTCGATGACTAGAGATTTCAAGTGGGCCGGCCAGCATAAAATTTGGTGGGGCAGAATTCTTGGGCCAATGAACTGTAGCGGATCAGGCCGGGCAGGGCTATGGATGAAAAATTTCAGTCCAGTCTGGTACATGACCCACGACATGGTAGACTTCGGGTCGGGAATGGCCGGACCAGGTCTTCATTGGCACGTGACATATTTGGGCATGCATTTTCGTCCTTCGTCTCAATTTTTTTTGTATATTAATTATAATCATTTTTTAAACACAGAATATTGAACATCCAACCTGTTTCCATATATGGTTTTCAACGATCACATGCATTTACGTAGATTAACATAATATAATAATATGATTAAGTTTTTTAAATATTAATTACAATCATTTTTTATATAAAACTACTTCACTCGTCTATTTGGGTAGGCTGGAACGGGTCGGGCCAGACTTGGGCTTCAGACCGGACCTATATGTAGAACCGTTGAGCTCCTCTAGAGGGGGTGAATAGAGTGTATGCGTGTGCAGTAGAATAAATCTCACAATTAAAAATTATATACTATGGCACGTAAGAGCAACTGATATAACAATAAAAAACTTACAGTAAAGTAAGAGTTAAGAAGATCAAACTCAGTGACACATCGATATATACTGGTTTTCTTTTGAGATGACTAGTCCAGTCTCGAGTACTCTTGCTCGATGTTAATTCACTATGGCACAAGGTTTAACTGAGCGCTTGCAACTCTTACTACACTGTGCTTGGCGACAAGTGCACACCGACTTCACAACACTGTGCTTGGTGACGAGCGCACGATCGACTCCAGAAAGCAATATAAAAACTGGAATATTTTCTAAATGCAGCCTCTGATACAACTCTTTAACACCAAACTCTAAGTTAAACAGAAACTGTGATGGCTTGGCTAAGAGTGGTATAGCCTTGATTTGAAAGTGTAGCTCGTAGAAAACATTTAGAAATGGATAGAGAAGTGAAGGAATGAATGAGTGAGTGATTTGGAAATGTGAAAGTTCTTCTCTATTCATAGTATTTTTGTAGAACGAATTCGGACGGAGTTTGGATGCAGAAATCTCGCATTCGAACGTTGGATGCAGATTTCAAGGAGATTCAAAACAAATATGAAACTGTCCTGACCGAACTCGGGCCGAGTTCTGCCAGAGTTCTGTCAGAACTGTTTGGGCCAATTTTGATGGGTTTGGGGCTAATTTGGTATGTGGACTTTTGGATAGAAATTTGTGGATAGGAAGGCTATATAGTGTGGGCTGAGACTAGCTAATCCAGTACCGATCCTGATCAATCTTACATATTTTTCTAAACTCAAATAAAGATAAAATACAAAAAAAAAATGTAAAAATCAATAGCCCTTTGATGACGTCTTTTTTTTTTACGACAGTTGTCCAAAGATAAACATATCTGGAAATCTGAATGCCTTTCGGGTGCTTCGCCCCCGAACTCCCACGGGGGGCGCTGCCTCCTAGATCCCTGTCCGCTGACCGGGCAGCGGAACCCCCGAGTGCGAGGCTCCGGATAGGTCGTTAGACGATTCAGAAAAATCTTCTTGTATAATACCGTTTTTGGTCCATCGTTAATTCTTCATTGCATTTGTCCTAGTTTGATCATGCTTACTGTTTGTCTGTAAGTACATGTTAGGCAAATAAAACAGTATGGCAGTATGATAAAAGCATAGCAATATGATATAGTGAACAATTAGAAAAATGCTAAATTTAAGTAGCAACATGATAGTGATTACATGAATATTAGTGACATCATTATGTTAAACTTAATCGATTAGTCATATTCAAAAACATGATATAATCATTGGACTAACACTATATTATGGACAGATATACTATACCCGATATGACCAGATATACAGGACTGGGCCGTCACATGGGCCAATTTTTTGGGCCGGACTTGTGCCGGACTGGGCCGACCCAACCCAATTGACAGGTGTACAGCTGACACTTCATTTTATGTTATGTTCGCTGGTAATGTTATCTTGGTTCATATATTTTTATTTTCCTTTTATTTTTCTCTTTCTACAAACCAATTTGATAGATGTTTTACAACAATGGAGTTCTTCACAGGGACAAGTGTTGTTGGCAAATGGACCAACAATGACGTCTTTGCCAGTAAAATTATTACATTGGCACATTAACAAAGAGGGGCTGTTGGTAGAATATGGCAAAGTTATTTAGTCTATTAGGACATGTTGAAAGTTCTAGGTTTCTATGGCTAACACTCAAAAATGATATTTGACCAAAATATGCATATACGTAATTGTAGCCTCCATAATTATGGTGGATGATATGTTACTTCATTACAAAGCAATATGATCAATATTAGTAAGGCCTGTAAAGCACATTTAGGTATAAGGGGCTACTTGGGGACCATGAAGCCTTTATGAGATCTTTGGAGGGAGAAAAAAGAGAGCTAAGATGGCAGAAGGGTTACTTTGGGATAATAATGGCCATGGCCACTTGTTGGGGGTATGGCGTAAAAGAAACCATAGATGTTTTAACAGGTTCCCCTGTCGGTTGGATTGTCATAACCGAAACTAATTTTGGTTATTCCTCGACCTTTATTATGAGTCGGTCATAAAAGTTCATCCGTGACCTTGACCTTTGGTGGAATCACGCTGATTGTCCTAACAATGGAGGTTGTCCAAGTCCGATGTCTTGTCTGGCTTAGCCGACCCTGTGTTTTAATAGAAAAACATAACTTCCTTTCACAAGTTGTGTCAAAGATGTTATTAACATGCATCAGCTCCGGAATTGAAGTTCATCAAAGATGAGGCCGATACGAAAAATAAACAGGATTTTATACTCATATAATTTTTTTCTAATTAAAAAATTTAAAAGTTAAATTATTCGAAACTAACATCGACTAAGAAAAATTATTCAACTACAATATCTAAATATTTGACTAAAAGAGATACGTATTCACAATAAGAAAGATTTTCTAACAATCAAAATCAGCAATACATAATCAATATTTTTCAAGAATTCATTCCCTATATTAAGTTATATACAAATATATATAAATTATATAACATGTACATATTTTTTTTTGGAAGCCTATAATTCAGGAGGCCTAGTACAGCTGTGTCCATTGCACTCCCTCAAAACCGATCTTGCAAAATATCTAGCCATTTTGATCTTATATTTTTTAAACTTGTTTATATTGCAATTGTGTCCATGCAGTGTCACAATGAAACATGAACAGAAGTGTCTCTCCATCGAATTACAGTAGAGAGGAGAGGAGAGGAGAGGAGAGGAGAGAAGGGATGGTTTGGTTAAGTACTTCAAGTGAAAAAATTATTCGACGGACTCACCATGTGATAACAGTGAACTTTCAGTCCCAACCAATAATGCTATGACATACCACTAAAATTAAATTAGAAAAAAAACAAAACATAATATGTCATGACATTATTGATAGAGATTCAAGACTTACCACTACTGCGTGGTGAGCTTCTCAAATGAATAATTTCTCCTCCAAGTGGTACAACTAGGCTATCTAAGCTTTTAATGCCATAGTGGCTGAAAAAACATGCAAGTAAATACCTACTGGTCCTGCTGGTTATAGGTTATGGTTGTTTGTGTGAGTTGCACGATGTTTTTATGGGAGAAAGGTGAAAAAAGGTTGGTGCAATGTGCAAGTTGTCTCATTGATCGGGTTAATTTATAATGTAAAGCGGTTTTTTTCAAAAATCGAACTGGACATCAACTGGTCAACTAAGTATTTTTTTGGACTAGTTCAATATCAATCTATTATTTTTCAAAAAACAAGGTTAAATCGTCTGATCCAGCTTACTGATTTGATTATGACTTTTGACTTTTATTTTAACAATCAAATTTAATATGTTTGCTTCTTGAATAATTTTATTATAGTAAACATTCATAAGTACTATATATGCATCATGTACAATATAATATATTAAATATAGGATTCTAAATCTATATAGCTGGTTCAATCCGAATTAACTTACTGATTGGACCAAATTTGACTTCATAGTGTCCGGTGTCCTGACCAGATCGGTCCCCGGTCCGATTTTTAAACCATAAGTTTCGTCGTCTAGGTTCGCTCTATCTTGCATAGAACTTTCGACCGACTAGTCTTGGATGCAATATTACTAGCAAAGCCAAAAAGTAGAGACTAGTTTCATAACTGCTTGCTTGGCCGACAACTACAGGCTTTGTCTGTTAGGTTGATTAGCTCCTTAATCTCTAGAGCCTTACTATATTGAGAATCACAACGAAGTTCTTGATATATATTTCCATTTGAAAATTGTAATTGCCAAAAAGGTTTTTGCAATGTCCAAATTTTTTTAAGGTGCATTAACAAAATTATTTTTAATTTATCATAATTTTAGAAATAAAATTTATAGCTTTTCTTGTAACTTAAGAATAATTTTAGTAATCAGCTTTGAAATTTTTTGGACATTGTAAAACTTTCTTAAAAATTATAGTTCCCTTTACATCAATTCGAAGACTTTCCAGTCAAACCAGTATTAGTAATATTATATTTTCATTATACTGGTCAACGCCGTTAGTTCTAGCCCTTGTTAGCAATCACCCGAATAAAACTTGTATTATACGCGAATTTTTCCGTATCTTTCATAAACGTATAATACTTGCGTACTTTTGACAGATCAAAATCAGTACATAAATTTTAAGCATGCGAAGTTCTAAACATGTTATGTATAAATTATTGACAAATTTGGTACAATAAACATGCTAGGAACCTATTTAATTAACCAAATCTGACAACATATTTAAGAATGTAAAGTTTCTAACCTCAATATTTTTATTTTTCGAACATTTGACCGAATTTTTGAACGTATTTTATTTGCACTGAGCCGATTTATACTCGTACTTTTGCCGTTCCGAATTTTTTCCGTTTGCCGAATTGCTAACAAGACTTCTAGCAAGTTCTCGAGGATTTAACACCGGCCTCCGTATATTTGTAATATACTGTCAATATATATTGCTTGGGTTGGGTTGGGTTTAGTCAATTTGTGTGTGGGGTTCAGATTTAAAGAAATTTAAAGAGATGTAATCGACGATTATGATTATTCACGACTTTGGTGAAATGTTGGAGATCATACTTAAGGATCTTCTCCAACCTTAGAGCTGGTTGGTGAAGGCTAAAGACTCTGTGCTTGAGATTATTAAGGAGGTTATGAAGAGAGATTTATCGAGATGCCATTAAGGGAGTCTTCAAAGGAAGGAGAGATCTCACCGAGAACACAATAAAGAAGTGTTTAATATTACCCTATTGTGTGTAATTCTTGCAATGTTCTCTCGTTGATTCAATAAAGTTAATTTCTTTCATTATTACGTATAGTAGGTTTAGCTAGACCAAACAACATTAAATAGTGTTCTTGTTATTAATTATTCGGTTATTTGTGTCTTGTTATTTTATTTGTCGTCTTAAGATTATTATTGTTTGTATCTCTTCCGCTTGCACACTGCTCATGATAAAATTGTCACATTTCTATGAGAAGAAGAAGGGAATGAACATATTGCCTCTTAACCTCATCAGCGTGAAGTCTTGGAATAGAATAAGAAAAAACTAAGATTCATAGTAACAGTATCGAATCCTTTCTATGAGTATCGGAATGGCGGTATAGACAGTATCGACACTTTCTGATTGGAGTATCCAATTAGTTTGTATAAAAAACAAATAAATTATTAATAAATTATTAGAAAGTTTAAAAATATTTTATACATTTAGATACGAATTTAAGTATTCTATGTGTTATTTCTTAATAGTTTTGGAATTGAATGAAATACAAGTTATCCTTATTATTGGTTTACTTGCAATAAATAAATTTTCTTCATTTACGTTTATTGAGGGCCATACTATGTTTTACATCCTTGCCAATTAGTCTTTTATTTTACCAAATTGGGTGGAAAAGATATCCCTAATATTGAAATTGGCCAATATCGGTAGCAGTCGGTATTGGATCGGGACATACCAAATCGTATCGGTATAAGTCTTATATTGAATCGGTATCGACCGATACTGTAAACTATGGAAAAAATGTGATCTAACTTTTTAATAATCGTAGCGAGGTAAAAGATACATTCTAAGTCACCTACAAAAGTTTAACAAACTTTTTAAGTATTTTTATGATTGAATCAGCCGTATGTATATGTGTATGTGTATGTATATCGAATCGGTATCGGCCAATACTACATATTATAAAAAAAATATGGTCGAACTTTTAATAATCATACCGTAGCATTTACAGTGGTCGAATTATCGACGCAAGTCTTGGTCTAGCACATACTCAGTTGAGTTTCACTCAGCATGGGATGAACATTGCCTAGCTCCTTGTGTTCTCTTTACTACTCAAACTCAGGGGCGATCCTGAGCTCATGGGGGCCCATGAAGAACTTTCAAAATAAGGCTCCATACATAATATAAAAAAATAGTAAATTTTTTTTTTTTTAAATAACTGCAACCAAGGATTGAACTTAGGATCTTAGTATAAGAGTCTAAAGTACTAACCACTACACCACAATAATTTTAGGTTTAAGAGGGCCCATGGTATATACTAGTTCTATTTTGAGATACAAAATTATTAACATATTTATTTTTAAACATTTTTTTTGGGGAGAGGGGGGTGTTGTCACTCCCCGATCCCGCATAGTCCTTTCGTCCTCGCTTCGGATTCTGTGAGACCGTTCGTCCTCGCTTGGACGTGATGCCGTACAAGTCTAATTTGCGCTTGCACAAGATCAAGACCTGCACAATGACAAAATAGACAAGATAGACAATACGCAGCGGAACATATTGCAGATATTTGAAGCAGCAGCAGACAGATTGCAGAATATAATTGAAACACAAGGTAACAGAAACAAATTCTCTTTATTGATTTCATTTGAACAGATTACCAGCTCTCAATTCACTCTGATACAATGCTTACATTCTCTTAGAAATTTACATATTATAATGATCCTGTTCCCATATATTACATTCCTTTATATACAAAACTAACTCTTGCAATAGATGTCCATCTCTTGGCATCTCTTATAATTTCTGGCTCCTAAGGATGAGGCTTGGGCTATCGCTTTGGACTATCCTTCTCGATGTATCTTGCACCTGCATGCAGACTAATGATGGGTCAGTATAGCATAATGGTAATTGTGAACAAAGGGCTACATTTGTCTGAAACGACCACTGTTCATTTAGTGAGAAAACGTTTCTTGTGATGTGATCTTGCTACTTTTACCTATGTTCATTTCATGCATACAGAGTCAGTTTACGTTCTTTGAAAATATCTTTGAAAAGCCATAATTTATTTTATTTCATTTCAAGCATACAAGGTACTATTTATTTCTGTGGAGTGCGCAGCGTGTTTCATGAGCCATAATCATTTCTTTTGTTCAAGCAACTCTTTGGGTCAATGACAAGCATGATATCATATCTTTTCTTTAATGGGACATATCATTTCATTGTAATAGATTAATCTCTTCAAACAATTCATATAGAAAACTTAAGCATATGTGTATATCACTTTTCAGTGATTCTTACCATAGCTGACGGTCTATCCCTGCACAAGACAAGGATTAGAATAAGCCAAATATAGCAACATTCTTATTTTTGATTTGTCTCTGCATTGTTAGCTTTTATCAAAATCTTCTTATGCATGTCATCGATTAGCAGCTATGACTCTTGGATTCAACTCGTCGCTAATAGACATAACATTTTCGAGGTGTAGCATTTACCTCATGCAACATTTTCGAGGTGTAGCATTTACCTCATACAACATTTTTGAGGTGTAACATTTACCTTATACAATATTTTCGAGGTGTAGCATTTACCCCATGGTACTATTACAATCTCTTTGTAACATGTACAAGTCCATCTGTACATGACCAGCATTTAGAACATCTTTGAGGGACAAGCAATCATTCATCTCCTTTGAACATAATAACAGTTCTATGCAGATATAGCATATCATTTTATCTTTGAAAGCATACCAGTTCGGGGCATATAAGCAATCTCTTTTCTTTTCTTGTTAGCATGGCAACAGTTCATTGATTAAAGGCAACATCTCTACTTTAGCATGGTGACATCTCATTTCTTATTAACAGACAATAACTCTTATTCTTAGCATGCATATTATCTTTGTTCTTAGCATAGCAACATGTAAAATCTCTTATAAGCATACACACTGATTACCGTCTTGTTATTAGCAAAAGCATTCATTCAAAAACTCATATTCTTATTAGGTGTAAGCGAATCACAAAATGAGTCTTTGTCCACTCACCCAGATTAATCATCTTTTGTTGCAGTGCCAGCAATCCGATTTCTCTTATCTAGTGCCTTCGCGGAGCAGGACACTACATAATTATCCACCGAGAAGAAGTTTCGTCCTCAAAACTTAAGAAGAAACTTACGATATCCATAGCAGCGATAGTCTTCATCCTTCGCCATCATCAATCGATAAAACTCTTAATTCAGATCATATCAAACACTACTAAAATCTGCTCAATTGGCGACATATATTTAGCGACGTTCGATTAACGTCGCTAAATTATGTTCATTAGCGATATTTTGTCTAAACGTCGCTAATAGTCGCTACTAGCGACGACCTAAGCGACGTAACAACGACGTATATTAATCACATGATCCAGTCATCGCGAAACGTCGCTCTGACGTCGCTAATAGCGACTAACTTAGCGAAGGTAATGATAGCGTCGCTAAATTCTAATTATATCCCCCCCACCGATTCATTTCTCTCCATTTAACTCTCTCACTCTCTCTCCTCCTCCCTCCGGCGCTCTCACTCTCTCCGGCGCTCTCACTCTCTCCGGCGACTCTCACTCTCTCCGACGACTCTCCTCCCTCTCCGGTATGTGACTCTCCCCCTCCCTCTCTCTCTCTCTCTCCAGCTATTTTGGTTGTTGGTGGTTGGGGGGTGCAGGTGGCTCGGGGGGAGGTATAGGGGGATGCGGGTGGTTAGGGGTGAGTGGGGGGTGGCTGGGCGGGTGGGGCAGGGGGGACGAGGGCGGCTGGAGGAGGAGAGCTAGGGTTAGGGTTCGGGTTAGGGTTCATTTCCTCCTATTTTACTCTCTCACTCTCTCTCCTCCCCCCTCCGGCGCTCTCACTCTCTCCGGCGCTCTCACTCTCTCCGGCGACTCTCACTCTCTCCGGCGACTCTCACTCTCTCCGGCAACTCTCCTCCCTCTCTGGTACGTGGTACTCTTCCCCTCCCTCTCTCTCTCTCTCTTCGGCTGTTTTGGTTATGGTGGTTGGGGGGGTGCGCGTGGCTCGGGGGAGGGGCAAGGAGGGATGCGGGTAGTTCGGGGGTGAGTGGGGGTGGCTGGGGGGTGGGGCAGGGGAGAAGAGGGCGGCTGGGGGAGGGGAGCTAGGGGTAGGGTTCGGGTTAGGGGTGGGTATGTGTGGGCTGCTGGGGGAGGGGAGCAGGGGTTGGAGGCGGCTGGGGGAAGGGAGCAGGGGGGAGGGTTCGGGTTAGGGTTCGGGTTAGGGGTGGTGTAGGGGGGGGGGCTTGGTCAGGGGAACCGATAGTGCCGAAAAATATGATAATTTAGTAATAATTATTTGTTTTTCGACACCGAAAAATGTGATACTCCGATTCGAAAGCACCGATAGTGCCGATATTTGTAACAAGTAGTTTTATTGGTTGGTTAATTGGTAACATGGTGATCGGGACATATAGTCCCTGCAGCCATTCGACTGGCGAGGCAGAAACTATGGTACAACATGGTGATCAGGACATAGTCCCTGCAGCCATTCGACTGGCGAGGCAGAAACTATGTAGCCGTAGATAAAGTTAACTGTCCTCCGACCCTCATCCCTCGACAATGATGATATGACAACCTATCACTATATCTTATATAGTAGTAGATGATGTCTTAGTATTACATTATGCGTGTTCATCTTGATTCTGCTACATTCTTCAGATACTAGATACGATAAGAACATATACTATACCATATGTACAGAACATAGATGATTCACACTAATGTATGCTAGAATGAATTTTGGGTTGTGTTCTGAGCCATCCGTTCTCACACTTGGCAAAAAATCGAATTTTTTGTACTTTATCTACTTTCGAAAATGTACTCAAATTACATGATGGTTCCTTTAGTTAGCTTGCTTATGTTACAATTATATTATTTGTGAATATCAATCTTACCAGATGGCACCTATGACCCGAGGAGCGGCACGTCGTTTGAGGGAAACAGTGAATGCTGAGGTGGCTCCTCCTACTGTTAAGGAGGAAGTGGCACCGGTAGCTAGTGAGACCGGGAGTTCTATTCATCCAGCACCGGTAGCTAGTGAGACCGGGAGTTCTATTCATGCAGCACTTGCAAGGGACTACATCTCTCCTGCCACCGTCGATCCCACTTATTCGAGGTGGTTGCGTGATCGTATCACTGAGCGTTTGCATGAGCTGCGTGGTTCTCATTAGCTTTTAGTACTTATTTGTATTGGACTATTTGTATTGGGTTGTTTTGTATTAGACTATTTGTATTGGACTACATATATGAATTAGTACTGTGTCAATCTCTGGATTGTATTAGACTATGACATGGTGATCAGGACATAGTCCCTGCAGCCATTCGACTTGCGAGGCAAAAACTATGTAGACGTAGATGAAGTTGACTGTCCTCCGACCCTTATCCCTCGGCAATGATGATACAACAACCTATCACTATATCTTATATAGTAGTAGATGATATTTTAGTATTGCATTATGTGAGTTCATCTTAATTCTATTACATTCTTCAGATACTAGATTCGATAAGAACGTATACTACACCATATGTACAGAACATAGATGATTCACACTAATATATGCTAGAATGAATTTTGGGTTGTGTTATGAGCCATCCATTCTCACACTTAAAACACATATGAATTAGAACTGTGTGTCAATCTTTGTTTTTGTATTTTCGGCGAACCCAGGGATTGGATTCTGTATTTTGTATTTTAGATTATGTATTTTGGCTCCAGCTCCATTTGCATTAATCTACGGTACGATATGGTGATCATTTCACGCCCCAGAATCAGAATACAGGAGAGTGGGGGACAGACACAGCCAGCTACGTACATTGAAGTATAATCTACCTCGATATACGGTTACGGCTGTCTAGATGCATGAGGGTTTATCTACAAGCCAACAGTCTCTTATGGTCATGAACAAGCCTAGTGTCTCAATCTCAAGCAAGTAAGTAAATGTTACAAGATGTTAGATCATCAGACAAACAAGGTAAGGCGTCCCAAACATTACATATTTAGATGATCATGAAGCTAGTCATACAAAATGAGAAGACTAGCAAGAGTTCCAGTCATACATGATCAACCCTAGGATTTGTCAATCATGTTACAGCCCGTAGGCAGACAGTAAGTAAAGTTGCAAACGAGCTAACACTTGCTCGGCGGCTAAATGCCTCAAAAGAATATTTTTATAAGAGAGTGGGAGAGCAAAATAAGAACCCACTCGTTACCAGTGTTGCACCTAGTGGTCACCATCTGGCAGAAAAGCTGGAGGATCCTCGAGTCCTACTCCGAAATCTGGCCATACAAAACCAGCTGGGTCAGACCCCAGAAAGAGCAAGTGCCACAAGGGAGGCTTCACTTAGGAACTAAAACCAACAAGTTAGAAAACAAAGCATAATAATAACAAGAAAACCAGAAATAGGATAGTAGGGTGATAAACGATAAGATAACAAAGAAACTATTCGGGTAGCCAAGTTACAACCCGTAAACCAAACAAGGATCGGGGTTGTAACCCTTCGTCTGAACAGAACTTAGTCTCTAACCAATTATCGACAAGAGCACAGCATGAACAAGCATGTACTGAAATAATCATAGACTAGCATTGATTAGACAAGACTAGACTGGACTACATCCATCAATCACGGCCAAGCAAAGAGTACGGCTTGATACTTTGACTAGCTAGGGTTATCACAAGCCTAGTTACTAGCAAGATACAAAGAGATGTTTCTGCAGTCACAAGCCCTACAGCTATCCAGGTTATCAAGGCAATGTTCATTTAAGAGTTATCAAGAATTATTAGGTGGCTTGGTGTGCAACACATGACAGTGTGCATAGAACTTGTTTCATGAAGTGCCCTACATTGGGCTGGAAATGTGCCCTACTCGACGGCAGGCTACAAGTCCCTCAGGTGTGGTCGGGATAACGGGATCGCCTGTAACTGGAAACATCTCCCTATATGAACTACTTGACCAATCTAGTCATTAACTTAGTAAGATTCATTATAAATCCCTGACCGTGGAAAATCAAGAATTCATGTCCTAGACATGATGCAAGATGAGACATGTAGCTTATACAAGCACAATCAAGAAAGTCACCCACGGTGTCAAGACAAGAGTTACTTAGCAAGGTATATCGAGATTATCATGTTAGGTTACTTTGTCAAGTCAAGAGTGCGTCACAACGGACCACCATCAAGAATTATCATGTCCAGTTACTTGTCAAGAGTGCACCACGATGGGTCACTATCAAGAATTATCATGCCACTTGATACTTGTCAAGAGTGCGCCTTAACAGGCCACTATCGTGTTCTATCCTTACATCATCATGAATGAGAAAAACTTACATAAAATAACTAGTGGCATATTCTTGAAGCCAAGGAAAAGATCTACCACTTTCATGTTTTGAGTTTTTCAAGATTCTAGCTACAAAACAACTTAAACATGCAAAAACAGTGAAATAGAGCAATTTCGGCGCATGGGATTCCTGCACAATCCGCGTATGGGAATTCCTGCACATCCGCGCATGGGAATTCCTGCACAATCCGTGCATGGGAATTCCTGTACAATCCGTGCATGGGAATTCCTGCACATCCGCGTATGGGAAATCCTGCACAATCCGTGCATGGGAATTCCTGCACATCCGTGCGTGGGAATTCCTACACAATCCGTGCATGAAAATTCCTGCACATTCGCGCATGGGAATTCTTGCACATCCGTGCATGGGAATTCCTGCACAATCTGCGCATGGAAATTCCTGCACATCCGCGCATGGGAATTCCTGCACATCCGTGCATAGGAATTAAACTCACGTTGTGTCTTCAGTATATGTGCGTAAGGAACCTACGCACATGACACGCTCGGAGTCAAGGGATGCGTTGCCGGGACTTCACGGCGCATGGCCTCCCGGGCGCATGGGGATTCCGGCGCATGGGGTTCATCGTCCCCAAACAGCAAGTTCAGCCATGAAAGTCCTAAAAATTTGCTATGGCCATAACTTCCTCAACCGAACTCGGAATCAAGCGAAATAAAGGTCAAAACTGTATGAAATCAAATTCTCTACAACATGGAACCACTAGTTTTTAGAAATACCAAGTTTTTAGAGATCAAAACCAAGAAAACTAAACAAGAAGGAACTTAAAATTTAGATCTATAAAAATATAACCATCAAAACCGAAAACTTCCAGTTCTAAAGAGGCTTAGAATCTAGTAAGGAAGAGAATGGAACAAGAAAACTTGAGATCTCTCATGAAGCAAGTTGCACTTGCCTAGGCTTGGTAGGTGGGAGGAGTAAATGAAGAAGATGAAGAAGTAAATGCAAATAATGGAGGAGAGAGAAGAAGTTGACTTATATAGCAACCCCTCTCATCTCAACCCAATATAAATCAAACCAAGCCAAGCCAAGTCATGTTGAACCAAGTTGAACCAATCAATTCAAGATTTAAACCAAGGCTAAGCTAAGCAAGATAAGTAAAAATACGGGCCACCTGACAATTGTCATAAATCCGTATACGTATCCTGAAAATACGTATAACGGAAAATGGGAGTGACAGATCAGGACATAGTCCCTGCAGCCATTCGACTGGCGAGGCAGAAACTATGTAGCCGTAGATAAAGTTGACTGTCCTCCGACCCTCATCCCTCGGCAATGATGATATGGCAACCTATCACTATATCTTATATAGTAGTAGATGATGTCTTAGTATTACATTATGTGAGTTTATCTTGATTCTGTTACATTCTTCAGATACTAGATATGTTAAGAACATATACTACACCATATGTACAGAACATAATGATCCACACTAATGTATGCTAGAATAAATTTTGTGTTGTGTTCTGTGCCATCTGTTCTCACACTTAAATAGATATGAATTAGTACTGTGAGAGCGCCGGAGAGAGTGAGAGCGCCGGAGGGGGGAAGGAGAGAGAGTGAGAGAGTAAAATAGGGGGAAATGAATTGGTGGGGGAATATAATTAGAATTTAGCGACGTTCATACTAACGTTGCTAAATTAGTCGCTATTAGCGACGTTTTGCGACGACTAGCTCATGTAACTATGTAGCCGTAGATGAAGTTAACTGTCCTCCGACCCTCATCCCTCGACAATGATGATACGATAACCTATCACTATATCTTATATAGTAGTAGATGATATTTTAGTATTACATTATGTGAGTTCATCTTGATTCTGTTACATTCTTCATATACTAGATACTAGATTCGATAAGAACGTATACTACACCATATGTACAGAACATAGATGATTCACACTAATGTATGCTAGAATAAATTTTGGGTTGTGTTCTGAGACATCCGTTCTCACACTTAAAACACATATGAATTACTACTGTGTGTCAATCTTTGTTTTTGTATTTTCGGCGAACCCAGGGATTGGATTATGTATTTTGGCTCCAGCTCCAGCTCCATTTGCATAAATCTACGGTACGACATGGTGATCAGGACATAGTCCCTGCAGTCATTCGACTGGCGAGGCAGAAACTATGTAGCCGTAGATAAAGTTGACTGTCCTTCGACCCTCATCCCTCGACAATGATGATACGACAACCTATCACTATATCTTATATAGTAGTAGATGATGTTTTAGTATTACATTATATGAGTTCATCTTGATTCTGTTATATCCTTCAGATACTAGATTCGATAAAAACATATGCTACACCATATGTACATAACATAGAAGATTCACACTAATGTATGCTAGAATGAATTTTGGGTTGTGTTCTGAGCCATTCGTTCTCACAATTGGAGAAAAATCAAATTTTATCTATTTTATCTGATGCACAAATACCGCTCGAGTGAGCCAAAGGCATGCAGCCACTTCCCTCCCTCCATTCCCCCTCTCCCTCTCTCATGCTATCAACGTCACAACTTTTCCAGTGCTGCTCCCTCTAATGATGATGAACGCAAAAATCAAAGACCCCCCCTCTCCTATCTCACTCTTCACAGTTCTTGCAACAGAAAGGATCAGTGCTTTCTAGTTCTTTTCCATCCATCCATTCCTCCGTTCTGATCAAGCCTCTTCCTTCTCCTCTCCTCCACCATGGCTCTGGACCCATATGCTCCTCCCTACTTCCCTTCTTCTTATTTGACTCTCTCAGCCACATATGATATCCAGCTCAAGTGTAGAGTCGGGAGAGAAGAAGAGGGCCGGAAGAGGAGGGGGAAGCAGCACAGCCGGCGGCATGACCTGGAGGAAGTACAAAGGTTTTTTTCAACATCCGTAGAAGAACTATAAGGATATATCTTTTCACAACATGTCACCTTGTCAAAGACCCTTAATGTGAATATCATGTTACCGCGGTGTCGGAAGACTAATATGTCATAATTTTCTATGTCGTGTGCTTTGACATAATCCTCCCAACTCTTTCCTCCTATGTAGTAATCTTGCATTTCTTAATGAAGTCCAAGACGGCATATAGTGACTCGTAATGGAAAAATATGCCGTCTTGAACTTCATAAAGAAATACAAGATTACTACATAGGAGGAAAGAGTTGGAAGGATTATGTCAAAACACACGGCTTGTAAAATTATGACATGTTAGTCTTCCGACACCGTGGTAACATGGTTGTCACATTAAGGGTCTTTGACAAAATGACATGTTGTGAAAAGATATATCCTTATAGTTCTCCTACGGATGTTGAAGAAAACCTCTGTACTTTCTCCTGGTCATGCCGTCGGCTGTGCTGTTTCTCCCTCCTCTTCCTGCCTATTTCTTCTCCCCCGACTCTACACTTGAGCTGGATATCATATGTGGCTGAAAGAGTCAAATAAGAAGAAGGAAAGTAGGAAGGAGCAGATGGGTCCAGAGCCATGGTGGAGGAGAGGAGAAGGAAGAGGCTTGATCAGAACGGAGGAATGGATGGATGAAAGAGAACTAGAAAGCACTGATCCTTCCTGTTGTGAGAACTGTGAAGAGTGAGAAAGGAGAGGGGGGTCTTTGATTTTTGCGTTCATCATCATTAGCGGGAGCAGCACTGGAAAAGTTGTGACGTTGATAGCATGAGAGAGGAAGAGGGTGAATGGAGGGAGGGAAGTGGCTGCATGCCTTTGGCTCACTCGAGCGATATTTGTGCGTCATCTGGTGGCGCTCCTCCAGCTCCGGCTCCAGCACCGGGTCCAGCTCCAGCTCCAGGCGATCAGTAGTTTCGTTTTTGCATTTTTGGACTGTACTATATTTTTGACTTTGTACGTATTTGGAAATATTTAATTTTTTCGTTGAGGATACTGAGTTTGTACGTATTTGCGGATATTGATTTGGTTTATTGAGGATATTATATATTGACATTGTTCGTTGCGGATAGTATTTTTTTTCTATATATTTTGTATTTTCTCGAATGTATTGTGCGTGCCGGTGTTGAGTGTTCCACCGAGGGGGTCGGCGAATCCGGGAATTGGATTCTATATTTTGTATTTTGTATTCTGTATTTTGGCTCAGGCTCCAGCTCCATTTGCATTCTAGAACCTATTTTTTTATATTTTTTTAACGTAGCGACGTTTTTAGCGACGTTAAAAATCGTCGCTAAATATTAGCGACGTTAATAAATGTCGCTAAAAGCGTCGCTAAATGCTGACATGGCAACACGTGGTACCAAATCTGATGTCAGCACGTCGTCGCAAAAACGTCGCAATAGTGTCGCTAAACGGCGACCACACGATAACGTCGCCTTTTACGTCGCTAATTAGCGTCAACGTTAAAACGTCGCAAATAACGTCGCTAATTAGCGACGTTAATAACGTCGCCAAATAACGTCGTCCTAACGACGTTTTGCGACGTATTTTCGTTTAGCGACACGTTTTTTTTCGTCGTTCCCAAAGCGTCGCCCAAAATGTCGCTAAATTCATTTAGCGACGTTTTCATCGAGGTTAGCGACGTTTTGAAACGTCCCTAATCTGACAAATTTTTGTAGTAAAAATTCTTGTTCAATAAAGCATTTTAATCCCAATTAATCAAATCGATAAAACATATGCCGACATCATAAAAATATTTACAGACTTATTGTATGGAATGTTCATCTCATTATTGATATCGAGTAGGCAAAGGAATTTCGATCAGGAGAACATCTTTGAATTAATAATTGGCCAGAGGATCGTGTTATTTTGATACCATTCTGTCACGTCCTGATCCCGCAGCGTCCTTTCGTCCTCGCTTCGAATTCTGTGAGACCGTTCGTCCTCGCTTGGGCGTGATGCCGTGTAAGCCTAAGTTGCGCTTGCACAAGGCCAGATCTGTACAATGACAAAATAGATAAGATAGACAATACGCAGCGGAACATATTGTAGATATTTGAAGCAGCAGCGGACAAATTACAGAATATAATTGAAACACAAGGTAATAGAAACAAATTTTCTTTATTGATTTCATTTGAACAGATTACCAGCTCTCAATTCACTCTGATACAATGCTTACATTCTCTTAGAAATTTACAGATTACAATGATCTCGTTCCCATACATTACATCCCTTTACATACAAAATCAACTATTGTAATAGATGTCCATCTCTTGGCATCTTTTATGATTTCTGGCTCCTGAGAATGAGGTTCGGGCTATCGCTTTGGACTATCCTTCTCGATGCGTCTTGCACCTGCATGCAGACTGATGATGGGTCAGTATATCAGTATATTGGTGATTGTGAACAAAGGGCTACATTTGTCTGAAACGATCACTGTTCATTTAGTGAGAAAACGTTTCTTGTGATGTGATCATGCTACTTTTACCTATGTTCATTTCATGCATACAGAGCCAGTTTACATTCTTTAAAAAGCCACAATTCATTTCATTTCAAGCATACAAGGTTCTATTTATTTCTGTGGAGAGCGCAACGTGTTTCATGAGCCATAATCATTTCTTTTATTCAAGCAACTCTTAGGGTCAATGACAAGCATGATATCATATCTTTTCTTTAATGGGACATAGCATTTCATTGCAATAGATTAATCTCTTCAAACAATTCATATAGAAAACTTAAGCACACGTGTATATCATTTTTCAGTGATTCTTACCATAGCCGACGGTCCATCTGTAACCCCACTTCTCATATTTTTAAAATTTTAAAAGATTTTATACTTGAGGTTGATTATGTAAACACATTAATTTTATATTCTAGATTTCTTCTTAGAAATACTTGATATATTTTTTTCCTTGAAAATTCTTTCAGTTTTCCTTTAGGCCAACTTGATGGGCCATTCTTTGGGCCTAGTGTTGGGCTGTTACAACCCGGCCCATGGAGTAGTGCAGCCTATTGATTTGTTTCTAAATTGGAGAACACTCCAATTTCGAATCAGTAACCAACTCCTCACTATTTCCCTCCAAAACTTTATTTACAATTCAAATCCATCTGTCAATCCCCATTTTTGAAAATGGGTATATGATTGTATTTTATATTTTGGGAGGATTTTTAAAATTTCGTACTTGTTTCAGAAACTATTATTTAAATTCTAGATTTTGATTTTGCTATAGTGGAGTTGTTATTTTCATTTTAGGATTATTCCTATTATTGTTATTGTTATTGTTATTGTTATTGTTATTGTTATTGTTATTGTTATTGTTATAATCATTATTATTAAGTTTTATTTTCCTATATCTACCCCCATTTCTCCCAAACCCTAACCTAACCCTAACCCCAACCCTCACTCCACTCGCTCTCAGCCGCCCCCCATATCAATCTCTCTCTCGAGCTCTCCTCACTCGGCCCACCTCTCCTCCTCACAGCCGCTCACCCCCTCCCTTCCGAGCTCTCTCCCTCACTCTTATTCAGCCCTCCCATCTCTCCCTCTCACTCGTTCACCTCTTCCCCTTCCGACCACCGGCGACAGCCACCGCCATAGCGTCTCCACCACCAGCACCACTTCAGCCACCATCGCCTCCGCCACTTCTCCGTGGGCCACAGGATTCACCACCATCTTCATCACCACCACTGCCCCCACTTTAGTCGTAGCTGCCTCCACCTTTGGCCGCCGCCATCGACCTCTAGCCCGGCCTCCTCTACGACCACCGCCGCCATCGTCGTCGTCTCCGACTCCTCCGTCCCCTTCCTCTTCCTTTCCCCCTGCCGCTGCTGCCGTCTGCCTCCCTCCGCCGTCGCGGCTTCCCCTTCGCCGGCGAGAAATCCCGACTACTTCCCTCTCTCCCTGTCTTCTCCCTCCGTCGGGAGCCGACCCGCCTGGCCGAGCTTCTCCGGTGAGCTCCTCTGCTCTCTCTCTCTCCTCCTCGGGCTGTGTGCTCCTCGGGGAGCGTGCCCCTAGTTCTGTGCACCTCGAGCAGCGTGTACTGCCTCGTGCAGTACGCTGCCTCTTACAGTGTGCTGCCTCGTGCAGTGTGTTGCCTCGAGCAGCGCACCCTTGACTTTCGTGTCCTCCCGTTCTTTGTGCTCCTCGGGACATGTGCACCTTGATTTGTCTGTCGTCTCATTTTTTGTGCCACCTTGATTCACATGTGGCCTTGGACAACGGGACGCCTCGAGCCCCGCGCTGCCTCGGGCACCATGTGTAATGACCCGCTTCGCCCTAGCGAAACACCGATTCCAACGGCAAGTGTAACAACTCAAACGAGCCGTCGACCCGAAGAGTTGGCATCGACCTGATGAAGAATCGATGCAAGACTTACATTGGCCCGTCAAGATGAATCCAGACTTAGACTTTCAAAGGCGCGCTCGGAGTATCGCTCGGCCGATGCGAACATCGCTAAGGTGGGTGGCTCAGATGAACCCGTCTTTGCTTAGCCTAGACACATAACAATACGGACACTATTGCTAGAATCGCTAGGCGATAATATTGCGCATGCTAATAAATGACTCAACGCACCTAGCTAAGGAAATAATCCCATCTTGTATGCTTGTAAAGAATATGGAAAATGTGAGATCTCTCGCACCGCGCTCCACGCTCGTGCTAAGACACAAGCTTACATTTATGTTCCTTATACATTCAACAAAGAAACAATGAATGGGTTACAACAATGGAACGGGAAGACTATCAACATAGTCGTTCCGAGTAGAGTATAGCAACATTGAAAGACTATGAGACCGATGGGTTGCCAAGGCGACTCCCGTACGGGAAGTTGCATAATGAATGAATGAATCAACGAATGAATAAATGAATATGTGAATGAATCAATGAATGAACGAACAAGTGAAAGAAAGAAAAGAAGATTGAATAAAAGATAATAAGGAAAGGAATGGTTAGCGACAGGTATGACGGGGACGTGCATCGGGGCTCGCTACCCGCGCTGCACGTATGTCGCCGCCAACCTAGTCGATAACGTATTAAGGCTAAGGGTTAGCCTAAGGCTCAGAGACAGCCATTGAGTTAAAATGACAAATAAAATGAAATGGTCGTGGACACTTCCATCGTATACGGGAGAGAGGCGAAATAAGGGATTTCCAGCGGCACGGTCAAAGGGGGGACGTGCCGGTCCGGACGGAAATTAAAATGGCTTATGTCTAGGACTGGGTGTGGACTTGGCCACTCAGAGGACGTAAGGCCGGGTATTTCAAAAGACTATCAGGGTGTACCAACCGCACGCTATGATAGCTGAGAAATTACCAAATGAGAAGAACATGTCCAAATTGGCTTGTGATGTCGGCGACCGATGCATATAGATTAAGTGGGCTTTGCTGGTGGCAATCCACATGCAAGTCCTTGCATTGAAATCAAAGTAGTCTAAGTTAACTAAATGAAGTTCCTTCTGAACAGGCTTGAATATAACACACCAAGTAATCGAGAGTACTTTGGCAAAGGAGTTAGAAAACACGTCTACGACGCGCTAGGACCCGAGGCAGGGACACGCCCTTGACATTGAAAGTTCACATGAATCAAGTTAAGTTATTTCCTATGAATTGTTGACTAACTTGGTTTACTTTGGACAGGGAAGGCCGGACGGTAAGTATGGGTAAGTCGTACATGTATTTCCATACAACACATTGAATTTGACAACACGAGATAGGTTATAAAATATGCATGAAACTGATCCTAAGGCAAGATTAGAAAGACAATGAATGATAGACGGTGCACGAAAGTAAATAGAACGTGTTTGGTAATTATAGTATTGTGGGCGAGCTAGCCTCCCCACCAGTGCATAACAATGTACTGATAATCCCACAATCTGCTTGCAGGATGCAGGAGACGTCGTCGGGTGCGGAGCTTCCCTCGAACGTGCTAAGGCGCGGAGCTATCTCTGGAGCCTTGGAGCATTGCAAGGAGCTGGAGTACCATATACAGGACATAATGTATCGGAACATCGCCATGAATCATTCCATGTTGTAAGCCAGTTGGCACGCCTTTTATGTTTCAGATAGAGAGAGCTTGAGCAATTTGTAATATCGACCTAGCGCCGCATGTAAACTTCTTGAATATCAATAAAGAGTTGAATTCGCTTCAATTTGTGTTCATTTACTTTCTGCTGCAAATGGTGACACTCTGTGCGACTCTGTGGCCTAGCTCAAATTGGCCGTTTTTGTACTTAGCCTTGCACGGGCGCAACCTAGGCCCGTGCGACATCACGCCTTAGCGAGGACGATCTCTCCTGCGGGAGCGGGGCGTGACAGATTGGTATCAGAGCACGGCTTTACGTCCTTGGACTTCATTTTGATTCTCTCAGTTTTGAAAGCTCGTTTTGAAACAAAAGAAGTGTACGCTCTCTCTCGTTGTGCCTTGGGATGTTCCATACAATAAGTCTAATATTTTTAAAAGCTCGTACAAGTACTCGGTTGAACGGGATCGATAGGCGAAGGCCTTTGTGCCAAACTACGACGGACTTGAGTTGAGAGAAAACTAATGCTAAGAGTTAGCAAACGCAGTGCATGCTTGAATAACCTTACGCTGACGATAGCGAACGAGTACACGAGACTGAAGTATAGTTCGAACGGGATAGTTATGCACACAGCCTTTCGGCTAAGCTGTGCCGAGTATCGCACACCTAGACCTTCTGGTACGAACGAGTTTGCGAGCGAGATCGACTATCGCTCGAACGAGAGTAAGTGAGACTTAGAACGTATGTCGATAGGGACGCTACTTGATCGGCGCTAAAACGAACACGAGAAAATGGTTCTTAGATTTTGAGGAACGAGCGAACGCACATTTGAACATGTCGATTGGGAATCGAATGACCTTTTGAGGAAATCGTAGAATGACTTGACTCCGAGTGGTGTATGTGATAGCTTCGAGGAAGAATAAGAATGAGTGTCAACGACTAGTCGAGTGGCTCGAACCCTGAGTGGTGTGTGGATGACATAGAAATTGTTCGAGCGAGACTAAAGGATTTACGGATAGAACGAGTACGTCGGCAAGCGATGATATCGCGCAAGCCTTAGAATGAGTAACGCTTAGTTGGTCATGATTCGGGAGTCTCAAAGGAGATATTGTTCGGACGAATTGTGAATGTGTAGTGCAAGTACAAAACAAGTGAATAGAGAGTCGGAACGATGAAACGAATGGAAGTCTTGGTCGAGGAAACATAGAAGATCGTGCATACGATCTTGAATTTAGTCGAATGGATTGAAACTTGAGTTAAGGTGAAATACCCATGGACGAGATCGAAGATAGCACGATCGGAAGATAGCGTGCATGGAAAACGTTGGTTGGGAGATACGAGAATGACTAAGAAATTGGAATGGAAGTTGCTCGATGACGAGTTAGCACGAGACAATGTGAATTGAGGAATTAAGTTGCACGAGTCAAAATTCGTTGCAAAAGGAAGATCGTCTGGTTATGCACATCATCGATGGTATTGAGGCGTATCAAAGATCGATGTACGATAACTCGGGGGTACTCTGATTCGATGAATGATGATCGTGTTAGAAGTTATTGTTTTGAAGGATGCTATGTTGGGGATTTGATAGAAATGAATGTTGGATGAAGAGAGAAGTGACTTGATTGTTCGGTGATAACCACAATGACAATGATCGTATCTTGCGCGAGCGCAACTCCAGCCTTGCACATGCGTCACGTCGGATTTGGGACGATCGTTCCGCGTGAGCGTTGGCATGGTGATTCATGTCTAGTGGGAATGATCGAACTCAAAATATCATGACATGGCAATTTTGATTGCTTCGACTTGTGGTTTGAAGCGAAGGTAAATTCGAGGATTGTTAGGAATTATGATTGAAGAATAAGAAAACTTAAGGATTGAGTAGACCCAATTCGCGTATCGAAAATGAGTAAGTCTAGATTCAACGCAAGAGTTATGTCCCGATGAGGACGATTATTCTGCGGGAACGTTGACATGGTGATTCATGTCCACCGTGGATAATCAGACTTGCGTGAGATCGGGATGCGACATATTGCAAGGCTAGACGATCTTGTGATCGACTACGTGAATTGGATAGAATGGATAGGTAAATTGTATCAAACATACTTGAAGAGATAGACTGCGATAATTGCTAGTATAGACGCACGATATTGATATGTCAAGGATTTGATTGAGGACAACCTATCGTAGGATGACTTTCCTAAACGAGCTCGGACTTAGAACGGATAATGTGTTGATGCGAATAGGGTGAACGATGCTTGATGTTTAGAAATTTGAGTGGAGCGAACTTGGGTAGAAACTCCCGTACGAATGAACAAAATGGTTTGACCATAGATTGGGGCGAGCATCGTGTAATGACTTTGCACAATGAACCGAGAACTTGACTTATACCTATGACCTGTGAGCTGACCTAGCGGATAGGCGGACGACCCTATGCCGAGTGATTGAACCTGTGCGATTGATACAATATCATCTGGACGGACGATAGACTTGGGGCAACAAGACTTAGTGTATGACGGGGAACTGGAAGTGTGCGTAAACGACGACAGGATTGGCTCCAAACGAAGTGAATGATAGGAATGGATGATGCGCAAGTAAGTTGGGATAACGAATTGTATCATGGATAGAAAGATATACTCGATGATAGTGCAATACTTGGTCTTGAATCGGACGGAAATTACTTAGACTTGGTCGACCCTGCTAAGAAGAAATCATACTGATTTTGTGGACAAGAACGCTGGAGAAGCGATTCGGGTCATCTCGTTGACCGAGATAAACGATAGTGAGATGCACACGAGTTCGGTTTTAAATCAAAGTTAGCAAAACGATCGACAAATCAAAACTATCACGAGTAGCTTGTCCGACTTCGCTAATCGCTAAGCTTGGTTGAAATGTACGTATTCGGGGGACGCCTTGAATATGTGCACGATCCAAACTCAGCGGTATGATGAACTAGAATGCAGCTGCAAGTGGGCGTTGAGATGCGCATGAACGAATGAGTGAGCTTGCCTCAGCTTACGTCTCTCGTATTTGATAAATTACAATGCACCTCGTGCGACCATTTCAGTCCCATGACACGTCGAAATAACAACCAAGCCGAAGAAACGCTTGAATTAAATAAGTATCATCAACTCTAAAATGAATGAAAAGTTATTCAATAAAATCGACCAAACGTATGCAGACACGGAATTTGGAAAGGTATCGAGTATAGTTCGATGCCATCGAGCGATAAAGCCAGACGATAGGAATTGTCTACGATACGCACACGACATGAGTTAGGGAACGGTAGGATGACCTGCACTCAGGAAGTCTCGAGGACGAGACTTGTTTTGATTGGTGTATTATGTAATGACCCGCTCCGCCCTAGCGGAACGCCGATTCCAACGGCAAGTGCAACGACTCAAACGAGCCGTCGACCCGAAGAGTTGGCATCGACCTGATGAAGAATCGATGCAAGGCTTACATTGGCCCGTCAAGATGAATCCAGACTTAGACTTTCAAAGGCGCGCTCGGAGTATTGCTCGGCCGATGCGAACATCGCTAAGGTGGGTGGCTCCGATGAACCCGTCTTTGCTTAGCCTAGACACATAACAATACGGACACTATTGCTAGAATCGCTAGGCGATAATACCACGCATGCTAATAAATGACTCAACGCACCTAGCTAAGGGAATAATCCCATCTTGTATGCTTGTATAGAATATGGAAAAGAACATGAAAAATATGAGATCTCTCGCACCGCGCTCCACGCTCGTGCTAAGACACAAGCTTACGTTTATGTTCCTTATACGTTCAACAATGAAACAATAAATGGATTACAACAATGGAACGGGAAGACTATCAACATAGTTGTTCCGAGTAGAGTATAGCAACATTGAAAGACTATGGGACCGATGGGTCGCCAAGGCGACTCCCGTACGGGAAGTTGCATAATGAATGAATGAATCAACGAATGAATAAATGAATATGTGAATGAATCAATGAATGAATGAACAAGTGAAAGAAAGAAAAGAAGAATAAATAAAAGATAATAAGGAAAGGAATGGTTAGCGACAGGCATGACGGGGACGTACATCGGGGCTCGCTACCCGCGCTGTACGGATGCCGCCGCCAACCTAGTCGATAACGTATTAAGGCTAAGGGTTAGACTACGGCTCAGAGACAGCCGTTGAGTTAAAATGACAAATAAAACGAAATGGTCGTGGACACTTCCATCGTATACGGGAGAGAGGCGAAATAAAGGATTTCCAGCGGCACGGTCAAAGGGGGGACGTGCCAGTCCGGACGGAAATCAAAATGGCTTATGTCTAGGACTAGGTATGGGCTTGGCCACTCAGAGGACGTAAGGCCGGGTATTTCAAAAGACTATCAGGGTGTACCAGCCGCACGCTATGATAGGTAAGAAATTACCAAAGGAGAAAAATATGTCCAAATTGGCTTATGATGTCGGCGACCGATGCATATAGATTAAGTGGGCTTTGCTGGTGGCAATCCACGTGCAAGTCCTTGCATTGAAATCAAAGTAGTCTAAGTTAACTAAATGAAGTGCCTTCTGAACAGGCTTGAATATAACACACCCAGTAATCGAGAGTACTTCGGCAAAGGAGTTAGAAAACACGCCTACAACGCGCTAGGACCCGAGGCAGGGACACGCCCTTGACATTGAAAGTTCACATGAATCACGTTAAGTTATTTCCTATGAATTATTGACTAACTTGGTTTACTTTGGACAGGGAAGGCCGGACGGTAAGTATGGGTAAGTCGTGCATGTATTTCCAAGCAACATATTGAATTTGGCAACACGAGATAGGTTATAAAATATGCATGAAACAGATCCTAAGGCAAGATTAGAAAGACAATAAATGATAGACGGTGCAAGAAAGTGAAAAAAGAACGTGTTTGGTAATGATAGCATTGTGGGCGAGCTTGCCTCCCCACCAGTGCATAATAATGTACTGATAATCCCACAGTCTGCTTGCAGGATGCAGGAGACGTCGTCGGGTGTGGAGCTTCCCTTGAACGTGCTAAGGTGCGGAGCTATGTCTGGAGCCTTGGAGCGTTGCAATTAGCTGGAGCACCATATACAGGACATAATGTATCGGAACATCGCCATGAATCATTCCATGTTGTAAGCCAGTTGGCACGCCTTTTATGTTTTAGAGAGAGAGAGAGCTTGAGCGATTTGTAATATCGGTCTAGCGCCGCATGTAAACTTCTTGAATATCAATAAAGAGTTGAATTTGCTTCAATTTGTGTTCATTCACTTTCCGCTGCAAATGGGGACACTCTGTGCGACTCTGTGGCCTAGCTCAAATCGGTCGTTTTTATACTTAGCCTTGCACGGGCGCAACCTAGGCCCGTGCGACATCACGCCTTAGCGAGGACGATCGCTCCTGCGGGAGCGGGGCGTGACACCGTGCCATCTTGATTTGTGTGTTGCCTCAATTTTTTGTGACTCAGCCTTTGTGCCTACCTCGTGATCCGTGCCGTACCGATTTGCGTGCACGTACCGATTTGTGTGTCGTATTGGTTTACATGCCACCTCAGATTTTATGTCGTCTTGATTTGCGTGCATGCCCCGATTTGTGTGCCACATTGATTCGTACGCCATCTCGATATTCATGATCCCTCGATCTACGTGCATGTCTCGATTGGCGTATACCACTACAAAAAATAGGCTTTTAGCGACGGCGGGATCCGTCGCTAATAGTCATTTTTTCGTCGCTAAAGCCAAATAGCGACATATCAGCGACGGAAATGGTTTGTCGGAAAATCACGTGTCGCTAATTTAAATCAGTCGCTAGTTTGTCGGAAATAGCGACTGATTAGTGACGTATTTAGCGACAAGCTATTTATTGGAAAATGCGACGTAATAGCGACGAAAACACTGTCGCTATAGTTACCGACGAACTACCGACGTCGCAGCGGCGTAAATCAGCATGAGAGTAGCGAAAAGTTACGTCGTTAAGATGTTTCCGATACACTTTTGGTGTCGGACAGGAACATAGCGACGGAATAGTAAGTAAAATTTACGTCGCTATTCAGTCGCTATACTGGAATATAATATTTTCCAGAACCTTAGCGACGGAAACTACAGTCGCTATTCCGTCGGTAGCTTGCAAAGTAAATTTTCCAGGCATATAGCGACAAAAAAATCATCGTTGTTCCGTCGCTAGCCTGCAATGTTCCAGGTTTTCTGTCGCTGTTCCGTCGTCGTTCCGTTGCTAAATACAATATTGCATGTCAGTATTTGTGTTTCCTGCACTCCACATCCCTGTCGACAGTTACACACACAATATACAGTCATATAAACAGTTTCTAAATACAATATCAGTATTCGTGTTTCCAGCAGTCCTTATCCCTGTCGACAGTTTTACAGTAGGCACAGGTATCAGTATTTGTGTTTCCTACAAATTCTCAGTTTCATGCACACGTATCCCAAATGTTTTAATACAACACATACACACATATCCAAAATTAGCTTCATACACACATACGAATAATGTTTTAATATAAGAAATATTAATACACATATCCAAAATATTTTAATACAAGAAAGTACTGGAACAGTAAATCTGGGTCGTCGGGCGTGATGGAAACCTCTCGGCGGGCATGATGAAGACCTCTCGGCGGACTTAATGAAGATCCAAGCTGCAAATGTGAACGTCGACCTCTCGGCGCCATAGAAAAATCTGAAAGAAATAATAAGTGATGGTGTGTTAAAAATAAAAACTACTGTCATGTCATTATACTAATGGAACTCGTATATTAAATTAAAACGTACGTACTAGTCTGATTCATCTTCCCAAGAGTCTTCTGAATCATTGCTTGATTCCGAAGTGTCTTCTTCTGCTTCTTCATTTTCACTATCACTATGATCTTCATCTTCATCTTCCAATACTTCTTCCTTAACATATTCCAATTCTTCATCAACGTTAACCTCCATAACGTCATCTACCGCAACCTACATATCTTCTAAATCCTCTTCCTCAACACCAGCCAAACTTATATATGTTGGTTGAGGCTTGACCACCTCTTCCTCTTGGTAGGCTACATCTCCAACATTATATATATTTCTTGCTTTAGTTTTGCATACAGCCTACCAATCCAGGGTACTGCACCGTCGGCTAGGATAACTCGTATAGTACACTTGAATGGTTTGACTAGGCAACACAAATGGTTCAAACCTCCATATCTTTGTCCATGTTTTATATCAACAAAGCCAAATTGTTTGTCAATCATCCATCCTTGCTTGGGTGTTGAGTCGAACCAATGACATTTAAAAAGCACAATCTTCGTATCAACAGAATATTCAATCTCTACGATATCTCTTAGAACACCGTAGTAGTCGAATTCGGGATCGGCATCGTAGACTGAGGCTCTCACACAAACTCTCGAATTTTTGGTATAATTAGCCTCCTCATCGACAAATGAATGATTGATAGGCTTATCAGTAGTTCTAAAGTTAAAGCCATTGATTGTATATCCGCTCCAACACTTCGCCTTCTTGCTCGGTCCAATAGCAATTGCTCTTAGCCCTTTGGTCTGTAACTGTGTACCAAGACGGAAGACCTAGTGTGGGTAGTATCAGAAAAGTCATTAGACAAAGTATGGGTAGTAACATATCGAATTTAGAATGGCTAATGATTATAATTCTTACATAATTTCGGAACCACGACGGAAACTCCATATCGACCTCTCTAGCAAGATCATCATCATCAATATCAGGTCTTTCCATTCTAATCTCAGCTCTAAAAGTACTGTAATAATAGGAAGAAATGTTAGTACACTTCTAAATATCGAATTTAGAATGACTAAATGGTGTCGCTTACTTTTCAATATCTTCCATCTCTTGGATACCGCTATTGAGGAATATATACCGATGTGCGGCTTCAAACTTATCGTCATCCAACCACCGTAATTTAGTCGCACTTGTCGGCTTGCCCCCTACATTGAAGATTGTACGGATCCCTTCGTTCGGTGCATTGATATCACCTTCGTCATTCCTCGACGCTCTATTCCAATTTGTTCGGACATGAGTATCGAAGTAGATCGAGCAGAAGTTAGAAACCTCCTCAATGATGTACGCTTCGCATATTGAAGCTTCTACATGAGCCTTATTGCCCACTTTCTTCTTCAGGTGACCTAGATATCTATAAGAAATATATTGAATATTAGAATTATTTAAATAAAAAAATTACAAATTAGAAGATTATTTTATACCTCTCAAATGGGTACATCCATCGATAATGGACGAGAGCACCGAAATGTGCTTCGTATGCAAGATGAATCGGCAAATGTTCCATACTATCAAAGAAGCCGGGAGGGAACACCCTTTCTAACTTGCACAACGTCACTACAACTTTCTCCTCAAGTTCTAGCATATGTTGCACCGTCAACTTACTTGAACACAAATATCTAAAGAAGATAGATAACTCGGCCAGCGGAGTCCACACATGAGAAGGTAGCATCTCTCTAAAAGCGATAGGAAGTAATCGCTCCATGAAAACGTGACAATCATGACTCTTCATCTCTATCAACTTGCGTTCGTTGAGATCGACACATCTCGCCAGATTCGATACGTAACCGTCAGGAAATCTCAACTTTGAAATCCATTTACATATTATCAGTTTATCATCTCTACTCAATGTAAATGGTGCTGGAGGCTTCACCCAGTTACCATTGGACCTTTGCGACAGATGCAACTCTGGACGCTTGCAAATAATTTCTAAGTCCTTCATTGCTTTAATATTGTCTTTCGTTTTTTCCCTTAATATCCATCACAATATTAAATATGTTGTCAAATATATTTTTTAATATGCATGACATCAAGATTATTTCTTATGAGATTGTCCGGCCAATAAGGCAAATCCCAAAAGATACTTCGTTTCGTCCAATTGTGATGTTGTCAGAAGCCTTCAATGTGATGGCACGATCTCGAATTTTCCATGACAGTCGGTAAATCTCGAACCTCTTTCCAAACTACATCTCCCGTTAATCTCAACGGAGGAAGAGATACTTCCCGTTTACCAACCCTGAAGTCATCTCTGTTCCTTCTCCACGAATGTGAAGAAGGAAGAAACTGGAGGTGGCAATAAAAAAACATGCCTTTCCTTCATTCTGAAGGCGAAATACCTTACTCTTCCCCATACATATCGGACATGACATAATACCATGAGTACTCCACCCCGATAACATCCCGTAAGCTGAAAAATCGTTGATGGTCCACATGAGCATCGCCCTCATCTGAAAGTTCTGCTCCATCGATATCTCAAACGTCTGGACGCCAAACTGCCATAATTGTTTCAACTCGTCCACCAACGGTTGCAAGTAGATATCGATGTTCTTTTTTGGATTTCTTGGACCGGGTATGATAAGTGTGAGGAACATGTAAGGAGTTTTCAGGCACATCCACGGTGTTAGATTGTACGGGGTCAAAATCACCGGCCAACAAGAGTATTGCGTCCTCGACTGTCCGAATGGAGTAAATCCATCAGAACATAAAGCCAATCGAACATTCTTAGGCTCCGCAGCAAAATCAGGATGACACCGATCAAAATGCTTTCTTGCTTCTCCATCGGCAGGATGAGATAAATCTCCTTCGTCCATCTTTCGTTCTTTATTATGCCATGTCATGTGTTGTACAGTATTTGCAGACATATACATCCTCTGCAGCCTCTTTGTGATTGGCAAGAACTGCATGTACTTGTATGGGCGCATTCGCGTCTGGGCAATTGATTTTCCTTTTCCCCGGATTGGCTTGTACCGGTCCTCGTCACAGAAAATGCATTTGTCTTTATCACTGTTCTCCTTGTAGTATAGCATGCAACCATTTCGACAGCAGTCTATCTTCTGGTAGCCCAATCCGAGTTTCTGCATCATCATCTTCGACTTGTAGAAGCTTTCAGGCAAATAATTTGATCCTTTTGGCAACAACTCTCTTACAAGCTGAATTATTTGATCATAGCATTCTTGCGGTAAGTTAAAATCAGATTTAAGGTTCAACAGCCGCATCACCACCGACAATACCGAATGAGAATCATAACCCGGATATATCGGAGTATCAACATGCTTGAACATATCATAGAACTCCTTTGCATCAGGATTCGGATCCCCACGTGCCACAGTAAAATCTAATACCATCTCACGTGCCAAGTTTGTTGGTTGTCGATATTCAAAATGATCTCCAAGCGTAGAATCTCTCACCTCGGTATTGAAGAAGGACTGAGATTGCGAAGCCGGAGATTCTCCTTGATTAATCCACACGTTGTAGTTCGGCATGAAACCCTTCTTGTAAAGGTGCTCTCTCACGAGTGACACCTCTCTAAATATTATATTCTTCCATTTGACACAAGGGCACTTTATGCACCTTCCGTCCATGAAATCGGCATGGCTACTTGCATATATGAGAAATTGCTCGACGCCCGCCTTAAAATCATCCGTCAAGCCAATCATACTCTCATGTTGCCGATTGTACATCCATGAACGGTCAAGTAAGTATCGACTCATGGTTCTAATCCACGTGAATGATTCTGCACTAAGAATTAAGATGCTATATATCACTTGGTATCATAAAACAAACCTAGTATAACTTGGTATGACGTACCCCTCACGTACATTCACTCATAAAACAAACCTAGTATAATTAGGTATCACGTTGATACTCAAGTATCAAATTGACACTCAAGTATATATCGCATTGATCAATCAATTACCTTAGTAATCTAAAACTACTACACATATTTATTTCGTGTCCGTGTCCCGTCAAATTTCTAAAACTGTTATACCGATAAATTTCTATTTATCTACTATACTGATAAATTTCAAACACAAAATTAAAATTGAAATCGAACATGTTGAGAAAACACAAATAAAGCATAAATAAAAATAAATACAAATTAGGGTTTAGGATTTCGGACCTTGAAGAGGTTGGTCACGGAGATGATCTCGGAGAAGGGGGGACGTCGGAGGGGGGGCGCCGAAGGGAGGGACGCCGGATGGGGTGGTCGCCAGAGGGGGGGTTGCCAAAGGGGGGCACGACGGAGGAGAAGAAGATGGAGGGTGTACGGGGTTTCGAAGGAGGAAAATAGAGGGGATGGATTGGGGGAGCACGCCGGAGGAAGGTGGTCGCCGGAGGTGGGGGCTCGACGGAGGAGGAGAAGAGGGGGAGGTTAGGGGGTTCGATCGGAGGAGGAGAAGAGGGAGGGGGCCGGAGTGGGGGAGGGCGCCGGAGGGGGGCCGCAGTCGGGGGGGTGATCGCCGATCGGGGGGGAGAGAGGGGAGGAGAGAGAAGGATTTTGAGAGTGAGAGAGAGATTGGGAAATTTTTGAAATTTAAGTAACTTTCGAATTTTTACAGCAAATTAGCGACAGAAATTTTTCGTTGCTACGCCGTCGCTACATGGAAATGTCGACATTTACAGCAGCTTAACGACGTATATATCTGTCTCTAATTAGTCGGTTGACATATTCCGTCGCTGATCCGTCGCTAAACTTATAAAAAATTTAATTAAAAAAATCCATCGTCGGTAAGTCGCTTGTCGGTCGCTAATTGGCGACTGATGTGCCGTCGCAAATTTTCAGTCGCTATTTTCCTATATTTTGGTAGTGTACGTCATGTTCCTATTCGCCTCGATATTTATGTTATCTCAATTCTCGTGCGTGTCTCGAATTGCGTGCATGTCTCAGTTTGCGTGTCCGTATCGATCTACATGCCTCAGTTTTTCTGCCAGATTTCTGTACTGCCTACGGGACCTAGATGGTATAGCCTTCAGCCATCTCTTATGGTTATTTCATTATTTTAATATTTTACGCAAATAATTGTTTTTTATGTGTTCTGAGGACCTCGATGGACGTGCCACCTTGGATCGCGATCGCCGAAAACTTGCTTACCTAGCCGAGCCCTCTAGGCAAGTACTCGTTGCTCATTGACGGCTCTTGCCCTCTCTCCTAGAATTTATTGTATTTAATCCATTTGTAATTGTAAATGTATAACCATGATTAGTGTAGCTTAGCAGTAGAACTGCCATGATGCTAACCTAGGATAACTTAGTTCGATACCGGTCTACGACAGTATCGGACAACTCGGACAGGTCATCCACACCTCCGAGGGCACGAGCACGACTCATGAGTATGGATTGTCCCCATATGCCCCGTATCCGACTCGCGGTCGGATAACGGCTTGGCTAGCTGTTTCTATGACTTTGCTTGTGGCTTGGATATGAATGTGGGTCTTGGTGTGCCCTGCGTGGCGATTCTTGTTGCATGTGTTGGCTTGGCGTCCAGTACGTATCGTAGTGCTGTTGGAGGTCGAGACTTAGTGTTCTCAGCTACGATTTGGTTCCCAGTACGCATCGTAGTGCTGCTAGAAGCTGAGACTTAGTGTTCTCAGTCTGCGATTCTGCGGCTGGTTGTGTCGAGTGGATTTAGCCCCAATTCGCTGGGAGCTTCCGTCCAGAATACAGAGGAGACTCTGCCGTATTTTTTTAGAATTTTCGGTCGAAAATTTGGTTCGAAGAATTAGGCAGAACCATTCGTTTGGTTTGCTGACCTAGACTCGTGCTTACTTATTTTAGATTTAGTAGCCTGATTCCAGTACTTGCTAGGTAGACTCACGACTAGACTAGTCGCCTAGCTCTTGACATGTCTTGTCCATCAGATAGCATAAGGAGCGCAGTTCCACTCGGGAGACGGTCTGTAACCCTGGTCCTTATTTGGTTTAAGGGTTATGGATCTGCTTCAGAGCGGTTCATGCAATCCTTGCCATTTTTTTGGTGACATTAATTAATAGACTCTTGTCCCCCCCCCCCCCCGACCATTCTTTCTAGTAGTTATCCTAGTCTAGCCAGATAGGACTGATAGTTGTCCTATGTATCAGGATTTATGATTTTTGGATATATCTGAGGATTGAGTATTATAGAGAGTATGATCTCGAGATATTGATTAATAGACTCATGTGGATTCTTGGATAGTGTTGCTATTTCTTTTGATGATGTTCTAATTTGATCATATATGACTATGTGGATTTTTGGATTTTGATGATCGCGAATGTTTCGCGGAACGAGGAGAATATCGAGGGTATTCCTATATGATTTTTACTTGACTTCCCAAGCGCCCAAAACCTGGGTTGATTGCTATGTCTTGGTAGTTGAGAGGTTTGTTTCCCGATAGCTTGTGATCATTCACTACTAAAATCTGTCAAATCAGCGACGCCTCAAGACGTCGCTAAATAGGGAAAATACGTCGCTAATCACGATTAGCGACGTATTTAGCGACGTTTGCACGTAGTCGCGATTAACCTAGTCGCTAAACAAGAAAACGTCGCAATACGTCGCTATTGCAACGAGACTTGCGACGCGGCCACGTCGCTAATTCAGCGACTACCAGCGATGTAAAACGTCATCATTTACCGACGTAGCCTAGCGACGTTGAGCGACTTTACATGCATCGATGCTGACCTGGCTTGAGAGCCATATGGCAACGTTCTGCGACTTTTTTATGTCACTACAGTACCGACATATAGCAACGTCTAGCGACGTCTTTCGTATCGACGTTTAGTGACGATCAGCGACGGTATTTATCACAGTTAGCGACGTTGGGATACTTACTTAGCGACGTTATTTTCGTCGTTGAACGTCGCTGAGCGTCGCTGAACGTCGCTAATGTTGAAAAAAATAAAAAAAATATAGCATTTGCAGCATCCCCTGCAGCATTTGCAGCATCCCCTACACCATTTGTTACAACAACAACGGTGTGTATCACTAACACAGTATCAAACAACACAGATACACACAATCACGAACACGTTTGAAACACAATCTCATCAATCAACACAGATATATGAAAATTTGTAACAACAATGTCAAACATAATGGTCCACAACTTAATTGCCAAGTATGGGAACGAATGGCTCAGAACACAACCTAAAATTCATTCTAGCATACATTAGTGTGAATCACTACAACAAAAAGACCTATTAATGACGCTCGATAAGGAGTTTTAATGACGGTTGATACATAAGCGTTATTAAGTTGAAAAATACCTTTTTTTTATGACGGTTTGGGCTAATTCTGGGCTTTTTATAACGTTTATAAAACAAAACGTCATTAATATTTTAGAGCGGTGGCAAACTTGTAATTCTTTCACTATATAAAAGTTAAGTGGGAGAGAGTTTCTCATCCATTTTCTAAGGGAGCAGCATCTCTCCTCCTCAACCCTCTTCTCTCCCAAATTTTCCACTTTTCATTTTCCCTCCTTTTCGGTTCGACTCCAATTTCTCTCCCAAACTCCAGATCTACGCAAAGGTTCGATTTTTCTTCCAATTTCTCTTCGGGAATACATATCCTCCTTTTCGAATGGCAAAGGAAAAGTGAAGAGAAGGAGAAGAATCAAAGGTTCGGCATTCTCAAATTTTGTAGGGTTTCAATTTTTTTACGGTTTCCTCTATCAATCACGACCAATAAAGGAAGAATCATGTCATAATTCTTTGTTTTTAGGGTATTTAATGGTTTATTTGCATTTAATCGCTATTTGACTCCGTGGTCGATTGATCGTAAGCCGGAACCCTAGATTCAGGGTTTCACTCAGCTGTCATATTGAGAGATTTATTGGCTTGGTAAAATCCAGGTTGATTGCTAGGCTAACGAATCCTACCCTCGCCTTCTTTTAAACACCCTTTTATAGCAGACTGAATGGGTCCCATGGGAATAGGCTAGCAATCGATAAAGATCCCGAGTCTGTAAGGGCTTTAATTGCCATGGGACAGATTCTCTTATCTAAAATGTCATTCGAGGAAGCAGCTGAATACTTCGAAAAAGCAATCTCAAAGGTCTGTTTTTTCACTACAAGGTCAGCTTTCAGGTTCACAGATATAAAATTTTCATTAACTTCGTCTGTCTTATATAGGTTAGTCAGATTCAACAAAAAGAAGATGAGGATGGCTTCCTAGTTCTTGCATTGTTTGGTGCAGGTCTTTTGCGTGCACAACAGGTAAATCTACTTGAACTTTGATTTGTGTAGATAGTTCTGTGACACTTCAAGTCTTTTGATCTCTGTTAGTCGAACACTTAATACTTTGGTTTGCACGGCTCGAATAATGATGTACCACTTAATTGTGATATTGGTACGTTTATAAGGTCTCAAGTTAATTGTTTACCAATGCATCAAGTAAATTTCTGATAAATTGTAACCAAACTATAGATCAGCTAGTCCCGTTGATTGCTTAGAGTTATTATTTATTCTACTGTCTGAGCCTACCAAATAAAGGATTAAGTTCGGTTTGAAAAAAAATCGGTTCGGGTTCGGATTTGAATATACTAAAATTCCTTGTTCGGTTTCGGAAAAGAATACTGGAAAAGAAAATCAGAGGGCATAGAACACTGGAAATCAGAGGGCATAGAACACTGGAAAAGAATTGTTGAACTGAAGGAAATCAGAGGGCATAGAACACTGGAAAAGAATTGTTGAACTGAAGGTGCCAGATAGATCGATGCCCAAAGCGTGCTACTAGAACGGGTTGGTGATGTTAGGAAGGTATACCAACTTCTTCAATATTTTAATTCCTTAACGTTTCTGTACCTATTACCTGAATTTGGTTGAGTTATTTTCCAGTACACTTTTCAATGAGGGTGAGAAGTCTGAAGCTGTCTTGTACTTGAAGATAGCAGCAGAGTATAACCCTGATTTTAATGCGTATGTAAAAGAATGTGAAGATGGATAGAAAGCCATCTGCATATTGTAAGAGGTTATTTCTCCCCCCATTTACTAAAATGGGCAAACAATTTTTTTCTTCTAGAGTTGCTTCCATGTAGGGTTCAGGAGTTTGGGCTATTTATTGTTTACATGTGAGCCAGTCAGGAACAGGTTTGGCCTCTATTTGTATAGACATATTCTTTCAAATAGCAATTTGATTTCAACCTGTACCATTTATGTAATAAACCCAGTTTCTGTAATCATTAATTGATACATATAATAAAAGTTTTCCTGTGTCCTGTATTTCATACTGAAGTTCATGTACTTATACAGGATATTCCTTTTAGTTTCAGAGTTATAACTCATTTCCAGTAATTTTGGATGTACTTATACAGGATGTTCTTTTTAGCTATCATCTTGTTAACTTTCTTTAATTTATTGGCTTGGTAAAATCCAGGTTGATTGCTAGGCTCACATTTCAGCGTTGATTACTAAAGTGCTAAGCTGACATTTCCGATTTTTTGTAAAAAGGGCACAACGTGACGCTGAGGTGCATGCAGGCGCTGGTGAGGGTTCAGGCGAGAGTAAGGGATCAGAGGATGAGGCTCTCCCACGACGGCGCCGGCTGCAGCAGCACCAAGTCGTCGCTCAGCTGCGATACTACTTCTCTTTGGGACTCCCGATATCTTCAAGAGATGGCAGAGAGAAGATCCATGGTCAGAATCTACTTAAGTAAATATTTCTAATAATTTGGTTAGCAAAAGAGAGATTTATTCTTATTTTTTGGGTACATTCTGTATTTGAATATTCAATGTAATGAAGATGTTGATATGTACTTTATTTTAAGAAATGTAATAAAGATGGTGACATATAATGTTAAGTTTTTTGGAATGTAATATATACTGTGCAGTATAGAGCATTATAAATATGCTAATTTGAATAGTATAAAGTGTTATAAATGTGCTGCATTGAGCCTATACATATTATCTATTCATGACGTTTTAAAATTGTTCTGAATTGTGCACTATATATTAACTATTCATAACGCTTTTATAGAAACTATTCATGACGGTTATTTTATGACGCTTTTAAAAAACATTTATAACACCCGTTTTCATAACGGTTGCTGTGAAAAAAAAGCGTCATGGTTTGTCATCAATGACGCTTTTTAGCCGTCATTAAAAGGGTTTTTTGTTGTAGTGATCATCTATGTTCTGTACATAAGGTGTAGTATATGTTCTTATCGTATCTAGTATCTTAAGAATGTAACAGAATCAAGATGAACTCACATAATGTAATACTAAGACATCATCTACTACTATATAAGATATAGTGATAGGTTGTCGTGTCATCATTGCCGAGGGATGAGGGTCGGAGGACAGTCAACTTTATCTACGGCTACATAGTTTCTGCCTCGCCAGTCGAATGGCTGCAGGGACTATGTCCTGATCACGATGTCGTATCGTAGATTTAGGATTTAAAATATGGTATTCAGGTCAACTTAATTCAGTCAAAGGGTACTGAACAGAAAGTCTAATTAAGACTTTCAACTAAGCAGGCAGCCTGGACTGCTGTTCAGAACTTGGCAGGCAAAATCCCATACCATCTGATGACAAACCTATATACACCCTTGCCCAAACCATTTGTTTCAGTAGGTAAAACATTCCAGGTTACTCAAGTAACCTGTCGTGCAATATTTGGTGTCAACAGCATTTTTTGTTAATTGTAACATGCATACTATCATATCCCAACTATGCCAAAACTTGACCAACATACCCTACACTAATCATTCCATATTTCAGTAATGTCAGTGAGCTAAATCATACTCAACTGTCGAGAATACTTAGGAGAAAACTCATTCACAGGATTAGTATCCATCCTTCGTGACATAGCTGAAATTTTATAGGGCTCGATAATAATTATTAGTCAATTTATTCATCATTTTAAAACCCTGAAAATGCCCAAAAAACTTCCAGTATCAGTAAATAGGGCTCGAACCCTAAATTAGAATTCGAATCCAAGCAAAACATCAAATTGACAGTTGATATGCCCAAAAAAACTCCCAGTATTAGTAAATAGGGCTTGAACCCTAAATTAGAATTCGAATCCAAGCAAAATATCAAATTGACAGTTGATATGCCCAAAAAAACTCCCAGTATCAGTATATAGGTGTCACACTGTGAGTCTCGTGTCCACACAGTGGGACACGATGTGTCCAAACCAATAAAATAGGTGTCACACAAATTAGAAGCGAGTCCACGCTCTCGTATCCCCCGCAGCGAGTCCACTGTCAGTCTCATATCTCCCGCAGCGAGTCCACGCTCTCATGGACACGAACTAGAAGCGAGAGAGAGAGCTAGAAGACGAGGAGAAACTGGGAAGGAGCTACCTGAGGAAGGAGGAGGAGGAGGAGGCCGGAGGAGGGAGATCGCCGGAGGAGCGCCACGGAGGAGGAGGCCGGAGGAGGGAAATCGCCGGAGGAGCGTCGCAGAGGAGGAGCGCGCAAAAAATTGGAGGGAAAAATTTGTGAATGATCGGAAAGGAAATCCTCGCTGGCTATATGAAACGATTAGCGACGTTCTTAAAGGACGTCGTTAAACGTCACTGATATTTAATAAACGACGACGTTGCTTAAAATGTGTCGCCACACGTCGCTATATCAGCGATGCGTACCGACGAACTTGTGACGCAGGTTCCCATTTAACAAATTGTAGCCGCTAGACGTCGCTATTAGTCGCTGTTAGCGACAAACAGCGACGTCTTTTGTAAACGTTGCTAAACCCCCAAAAATTAGCGACGTACTTACTTGGAGTCGCTAAATACGTCGCTGATATGACTTATTTTGGTAGTGATTGATTTAGAGGACCTTGGTGAGCTAGAGGGCCTAGCATTGTTTATAAGGATTAGCGTAGTATCTGACAATTTTACTTCTTAATTTGATCTCCATCATGGAGGGGAGACTCTTGCTAGATTGATCTGGTAGATGGACCGACTTGATGATTGGAGCTGTAGGCTTCCATATAGGCTTGAGATGCTATTATAGTAGAGATTATGATCTTGTACTTGACCTGATATCCATGCCACGATGTGGGCAGATGATTTCATGTGACTGACAGATTTGACCTTGTCCCCGACATGACTACTTGTATCCATACTATAAGTTCAGCTTACCCTTTGAGGTACTGGCCCTGATTTTGCACCGCAGTGCTCCTTATCTACTGGCACTTGAGATGCTACTTCCATAATTATATGGCATTGCGATGCCATCTTGATATTCTAGCTATATTATATGATTACATGCACGGGTATCTGTTAGTTGGCCTATAGTCTTAGCGTGGTCAGGATTACTTGTTTGCTTGTTGCATAACACTAAGGATGGATCACAACTAGGACTATAGGTGCCGAGGTTGATTCTTACTTAGCGTTCTCGTACTGAGGTACGATATCTAGGAGGATGATCATGTGACCACGGCATGTGATTCCGGATAAATGTATGGATATTCTAGGCAACTTAAACTGGTAGAAGCATTGGAAGGGAACGGAATCTGGAGATTGTACAGTACTAGCCGCTTCCCAGACATCTAGTCATGGAGTGCAGGCTGGCCACTACGGATATTGTTACCGTCCGCATTAGAAGATGGCAGTATCCGGCTACTTTACTATACCTTATATACATGGCATGCTCGACACGGTGGCCTAACGAGGGATCGGTGGTGACATGCAGAGCTTGGTGGTCTTACGAGGGACCGGTGCTCATCTAGTATTGATATACTTGGCCCTGTTAGCTTGCTAGATCGGCACGATCTGAGGATTCCTATATTGCATTGTTGGGGTAACCCAACCTCCACCTAGACAGCCGTCGATATTTGAGTGGCCGCTTATTCACCTAAATTATATGGATTGCTACTTGCTAAGCTGGTTGGCCCGTAACGCTACCCCGGCGTGGTAATTTATTTCCTTGTTCTTGTTTGATATATGGGTGGATTAATGTTTCGTTGACATACTACGAGTTCCGGTTGGCGATGCAGGTATTATTAGATGTTAGGAAGATTGTGATGATTGTTGGTTATTTAGCTACATTAGATATGGATTGTTATCATGCGTTGGTACCGCACGATCCTTACCCTCTTTTACTGTTCATATATGCTATTTCTGTTATATTTTATCCTGCTGGCTTTTCTTTGCCCGTCCTTGAGCCTTCCTTTCTGGTACTTGCTATGGTTGGCCTGACCAACACTGGATTGTTCCCAGATTGCTCGTGACCGACCATGTGGATCTTCCAAACTTGACTTGGAGGATGTGCTTCAGTTCCCGACCATGCTAGGAACTGTGGGAAGGTATACTCATCTACACTATTATCCTGTACTGTAGATTTCCTGATTATCATATGAGTATTTACTGTCTTCCATATGATTCTCTCTCTTGCTTATTATTTCTTTGTGATTGACTGTGGATATGAGATCGGATTTAGGCCATAGAAAGATTGCATGCTAGGATACCCAGCAAGATTGACAGCCATCATCGCCGTATAACGTATTCGTACCTTATACGGTGTAGCTGGCCGATGTCCGTCCCCGTATTCCGGTACTGGGGCGTGACACCATCAACAGCCTTTATAAACCCAGCACCACTCTTTCATTCTGTTCGATCAGTTATAAATTCTTTTCTCTTGAGAATTGTGAGCCAGAGCTCCTGAAAAAGAAGACATGGCCATGGCAGGAGCACTCGAGCTCTGAATCAACAAGTGAAGGTGTGCTTTCCTTCTCCGACGACAACGACGACTACTCTCCAGTCAGTGGTAGAGCGGATCTTCGACTCTTCCTTCTTACTCTTCCAAGACGAATCGATGGCGACGAAGAGAACTGGTGAGGGTTGACGAACTTCAATTCAATGCTTGAACGAATTTCCAAAGGATTTCGAAGGAATTGACGTTCGATTTATTTCTTGACCAAGGTTGATCCTCTCCTCTTTTAGTCAGAATATCGATAAGCCTTCGTCGATCCCTGTGTTTGGCTTGAGCATTTCCAGATCAGACAATCGGTGAGTTGTCGAATTTTTAAATCAATTTGATCTGTGTTTTCTTCGTTTCTCATAGATCTTCGAATATTTTTCCAGAGCCGATCGATCTATTTGAGAAGATCAAATCATGTATGAATTCGATCATCGAACTCAGATTTGGTAAGTTAGTTGATTCCGTTTCAACATTCTTGATTTTACTGAGTTTGATCGAGAACCTTGCATTCTTGAATTTATTGTAATCTCGATTGGTGAATCGATCCGTGAGATCTGAGCGATTTTATGTTTTCTTTTTCGATCTTGAGAACAGAGGGGTTTCAAGAACCAATTTTGAAGTTGCTGACCGCTACTTGTTTGACGGAATGTCCAAGCCAAGGACGCAGCAGTGAGCTAGACACATTAGGCCTGTGTCTGCCTTCGTGAGAGTGTCCTAATTTCATCTAGACTCATCACCCTCGGGTACTACTATGTTCTCCTCATGTACTCTTGTTTAATTTATATTAAATTGATGGAGCTTGGTCGGGGTTGCAGTCGGGTGTAGGATTGGTCGAGTGTCCGTGTCTGGCTCGTGATTCAATTAGTTCGTATCTGGAGCTGAGTCGTGTCTACGATGGAGTTCGTTGCTAAGGGTCGTTGGGCAGTTGAAGTCAATTAGAGGACTGTCGCCTGCAGAAGTTATAGCCGTTGAATTTTGAACTATTAGGTTCTTGGTGTAGTAGTATTGGGCTCTGATAAGCATGTGTATATAAGTATGACCGCTGTATACGAATTGTTGTTGAGCTTTGTAATATTCTTTATAGTTTGGACTGAGCATATCTTTGGGTTGGTTGTGTTTTCAAATACTCGACCTAAGTCATGTTCCTCGTGTTTGATACTGCAAATTCTTGTACGACTATTGGTTGAGGAATGTGTTGGTTTGGTAGAAAGGGTTGGAAAAAGCTTTGGGCTGTTCTTAAGTAGATATCTCTGATTGTTTGGTAGTAGTAGTCTGTATGCGCAAAACCATAGCAGGTTAGAAGCAGAGAGCAGTTTTTTGGTATTCGACTGTTGGGTTAACTTGTTTGAAGTTAATTGATAGTTGGGAAGTTATATCAAGAAGTTTTTGTATCCAGGCCATACATTGATTTATACAGTAAGCATTTCCATTTATCTTAAAATCTGGCAATCCTAACTCAGTTTATATCAAACCTTGTTTCAAAAGACATCTAGCAATTTCTATTTTAGTTGCATGATTTTATGATTGAAGCTTCTCTTTGAGTGGCTCTTAGGTATTTTTGACCTTAGCAAGTAATTGGAGGAATTGATTGAGAGGATACTGAGGGTTTCGAAACCATATATGCCATGTCCATAAGTATTACTTGAATTAAATTGTGTTAGTAAAGTATAATGTAATATTAGGAAGTGGATATTATCCTTCACTATTTTCAGAGGTGTATTAAACTTGTTTACCATTATAAGTTTTGGATAGTAATTTTGTATAAACAAAGGTTAGACTCTAAATTCTTGTGAGATTAATTCTTATTATTAATTGGACTAGAATCAACTAGTATAATAATAATGATTAAAAATTAATCAAATTGTACCTATGATCAGGAGGACATCCAGCATTACTACCTACCCTCGATCACCCTGAGCAAGGGAAGTATACTCCTCGAATTTGCTCATTTACTTCATGTTTTGTGCATCTATTTCATGCTTGTACCTTCCTGTTGGACACGATATTACACGGTCTTGTCTTGTGTCTTGTTCCATGAGTTTGCTTGTGTCTGGGAGGAAAAATACTACATGTGTGTGATCAAACCCAAGTTACAAACTCATGTTAATAGCTTAGGTCTCGCACTGTGCACGTGGGCCCTAAGCCGTACCTTCATGCATGTGCCATGTTCCATGTTCTACCCAAGCCGATCACACACTCTGGATGTATTTCATATAATACACATGTCAGGTTCTTTGTATATTCATGCTCAGGTACCAGGTTACAGTTCAGGTTCATTTCATTATACTCTTGTGTTCATTTCAGCATGCTTGTTCTAGTTTCTTGTTTTTGAGATTCATATGCATGTTCATATTTCTTCTTCATGTTGTTCTTGCTCATTTTCTTGGATATACTTAGCTCCGCTCCTGACTGGAAATGTTACAGGTGTACTTGCAGGGTATCATTCTACCTTATGGGCCAGAGCCCGGGATCTTAGCTGAGCAGGATGGAGACATAACATAGCTAGAGGCTTCAGGTTTAGATTGTTTAACTTTACTCCTAGATATGGTTTTAGTGTTCATAGCGTATTTCATTCTTGTTGACTCTGGTACCTTTACGTTATATGTACTTGTGGATTATGGTGATCTTTCTGGGATTGTTTATAGATGCTGTGATTTGTACTTATTCATATTGACTTGTTAGTTTTCCTAGCTTGGTACAGCTTACAACGTTGAGTCTTCCAACGTAGGCTGGGCGTGTCCGACTCGTGTCCGATTATTCGGGAGCGGGTCGTGATATATACCATCCCTGCACAAGACAAAGATTAGCATAAGCATAATATAGCAACATTCTTATTTTCGATTTGTCTCTGCATTGTTACCTCTTATCAAAATCTTCTTATGCATGTCATCGATTAGCAGCTATGACTTTTGGATTCAGCTCGTCGCTAATAGACATAACATTTTCGAGGTGTAGCATTTACCTCATACAACATTTCCGAGGTGTAGTATTTACCTCATACAACATTCTCGAGATGTAGCATTTACCTCATACAACATTTTCGAGGTGTAGCATTTACCTCATACAACATTTCCGAGGTGTAGCATTTACCCCAGGGTACTATTACAATCTCTTTGCAACATGTACAAGTCCGTCTGTACATGACCAGCATTCAGAACATCTTTGAGGGACAAGCAATCATTCATCTCCTTAGAACATAATAACAGTTCTATGCAGATATAGCATATCATTTTACTTTTGAAAGCATACCAGTTCGGAGCATATAAGCAATCTCTTTTCTTTTCTTGTTAGCATGGCAATAGTTCATTGATTAAAGGCAACATCTCTACTTTAGCATGGTAATATCTCATTTCTTATTAACAGACAACAACCCTTATTCTTAGCATGCATATTATCTTTGTTCTTAGCATAGCAACATGTGAAATCTCTTATAAGCATACACACTGATTACCGTCTTGTTATTAGCAAAATCATTCATTTAAAAATTCAAATTCTTATTAGGCGTAAGCAAATCATAAAATGAGTCTTTGTCCACTCACCCAGATTAATCGTCTTCTGTTGCAGAGCCAGCAATCTGATTTCTCTGTTTATCTAGTACCTTCGCGGAGCGGGGCACTACAGGTGTTCTCATGATCTGTGGGTCCTGGGTGGTCGCTCTAGCCAACTGGACCTGCTCAAACTCTTCTTTTCACAAAGAACGTACGTATTGATCGTCCAATCGGTCTTCGTCAGTATTTTTCTAGTTGTGGCTAGAAGAAGATAATATTTTTTGGAAGCTGCTATTTTGTCCACCGTTGGAGGTGATCGTGCCAGCCCAGGCCACGTGATACGTCGCCAATTGCCAGCCCAGGCCACGTGATACGTCGCCAATGGCCCTCTGACCGGAGGTGAGCCTGTGTTAGCGGAGAGTCAATGGTTGCCTGTCACGCAGATGCGGGCCAAAACAATCACCTCCGCAGTTATATTTTAGCTGAGGATGTCAAGTTGTTTGATTGATAATTGGCTTGTCATTTTTCTTCTTCTGTTTCTCTACTGAAGCAGACACATTATACAATTTTACAATGGCTTACTATAACTCCCTTCAGTTCTTAAAAGCTTACATCAAACACATCAGACCATTCTATAGAATGAACCATGGTTGTTAGTTTTGGACCTCCCAAACTCTAATTATTGTAACAAATTGACGTCCCTGAAACGACAGGCCATGGAGTATCTCTAGTTCTTGTATCATATTCACGATCTCTGAAATGATACGACCATCCAATAATGACATATCCAAAATACTGTTTTGCCTGCCCCACCGCCGGAAAAGGGGGGAGGGGGGGGTCCGCATGACGGTCATCTATTGGTTCCTTTACTAACATAGGTCACATCTGGCCAGGGGGCCAACGACGACGCGCCACGTAGTCGTGGGCTGATGCAGGCACCCCTAGAGACGGGCAAAATAGCAGCTTCCATGACACATACTAGAAGCTACAGAATATATATGGATCCACAAGTAGGTCTTCAATTCCACTATTTTGAAAGGGAAAAAACTCATAAATTTATTGATATTAATTAAAATAACTATTTCCTACAGCTACTCTGCAGATGGGTCCGCATGACGGTCATTCATTAGCTCCTCTGCTATCATAGGCCCACATCCGGCCATGGGCTAATGACGACGTGCCACGTAGTCGTGGGCCGACATGGCACCCCCAGAGGCGAGCAAAATAGCAGCTTCCATGACACATACTAGAAGGTGCAGAATATATATGGATCCACGAGTAGGTCTTCAAATCCACTATTTTGAAGGGAAAAAAACTCATAAATTTATTGATACTAATTAAAATAACTATTTCCTACTTAGCAGGTGGAATCTTTCATCGACCAGCTATGAAACATCATATCTATGTTAGGGGCTGCTTGAATACATGTAACTCCTCAATAGTGTAAAAGTGATACTTTTAACATGTTGTGATGTGTTGCACTTACAACTTATGACTTTCAAACATGTGTTTAGATACATAATTTTTTTTGTCTCGGTGAGGATGATGGCTTTCAATATTTGGATGCCAAGCAACAGATGTAACTAATACTTGCAAATCACAAATCACCAAGCTATCAAGCCACGGATCACCAACCATATATGATATACTTCCTTCTTATCACGAGTCCGATCCGAATTTATTTTGGGCTCTTCTTCTTCTTCTTTTGTTGTCTTTGTTTGGTTCTTTCTTTTTTCTTTCGATGGAATAAACTCGATGGAGGGCTCATGTCGGACTAGAGCGTGTGTCGGACTGGAGGGTGCGTGTCGGACTGGAGCGCCGTCCCACGGTAGCGGAGAGCCTGCTCGTCGGTCCAAGTCTTGGAAGCGCGGTAGCAGGGGACAACTCCTGAAGCTCCCGCAGCCAACGGTGGTCTCGTCTCCACCGCCTCTCTAATGATCGGCATATGGGCTTTGCGGCCGGCGACAAGACGTCATTGATACAAACAAAGGGGTTGACGGAGGAGGAAGTCACCACATGGCTGCCATCGGCGGACTAGAGAACGGAGCAGGTGCTGGCGCCTCGCTGGTCGGACCCGACGAGGAGGACCCGCTGCCTCCGCAACCTCCTCGGTAGACTTGCAGCATACTTCTTTCGCTTTTCGCTGAAAAGTGAGAAGTAACTCTTATTTGTGTCAGAAAACCATCACTTACCAAACAATTTCAAGCTCTATCCAAACGGTAAAATTTTACATTTTTGCCTCTAGTTGCAGTGAAAACTGTTACTTGCAGCGCAGTCACGGCTATCCAAACAACCCCTTAACGAAGAATGAGCTTCAATGTACACAAAGTTAGATGTCTGTAGGACACGTGACTTTATTTGAAATGGCTGTCAGTGATGTATGACCGGACTGTTCGTATCTACTGATTGACCTGTGAACCAATAGCTTATTCAGATCAAGTCGGTGTTGACTCACTGTTTTTAGAACTTGTTATAAATGCATATTTTTGTAAAAATCAGTATCCAAAAGAAGAAAAAAAAAAGAACTTAGACCACTTAAATTAATTATGTGGTTGAACCAACTGGTTGAACTGATATGATTCAATCTAGTGGCTTGTCCTGGTCTATCTCCGGTCCGGATTTTAGAATACTGTGTATGAAATAAGAATTCTACTAGTAATGGTCAATTGCATCTTGGAAGTTAGGAAAGCCATTAGTTTGGTGATCCCCTTCCGCATTTTTTAGTTTTAATAAATCACATTTCGCATGTAAGATAATCCAATTTAACCTCACACTTCTTAGCAGACCGAAACCATGGGCCTAATATGTACAACTGGTCGCGACTATTGATCCAACCAGAATATTCTTTACAAAAATTACGTACTTGGCAAAATAACATGAAGAGAACAAATTTAAAAAAATTGCAAAAAATAGATAATGCCATAGCCTAGAACATTTTTTTTATTTGCAAAAAATATTGACATAGCTATGACGTTTTTCTTATTTAAAAAATACATTTAAAAATATTGTTTTGCGCAAATATAGCAACATGTAGGATGAGTGTTCGGTTTATTCAGTTTCAAAGGAACCGAATTAGCCAAAATCGAATAAACCGAAATTATAAAAATTCAAAAGCGAAACGGAACCAAATTAGTCAAAACTGAAACCGAACCGAATAATAAATCCGGTTTATTCGATTGGTTCAGTTAGACTAATTATATTGTTTAATGGGTCGGACTTAAAGATGGGATTGTAATTAAATTATATTAAAAATAATAATTTTTATACACACATTTGTTGAATTTTAAAGCCGTGCACAAAGTTAGACTAGTTGTTAAATTATTAAAGTTGGAGTTCAAAACACATAAAAAATTTCTTTTTAAAATACACGTTTTTAATCACAAAATATGCAAAGAACTGAAGGTATTTCCATAATGTATAATTTTTATTATGTTTTTGGTTTTGGACTAAAACCAAAATCGAAATCTAAAACCAAAACTAAAACTGAATAAGAAATTTTAGTATTTTGAAAACCGAACCGAACGAATCTATTATTTTGTCTAAAACCGAGTAATACTCGTCCCTAGCAACATGTGGCTGGTTTTTTTTAAATTAATTTTTTGCATAAAATTCTTTCGTATTTTTTATGATTTGCATATAAATCTATTTTTAATTTGACAGCATCGATACAGACTCACATCTTTCTGTGCATAGTTCAGATCACGACGAGACCTATGTCGTTGGGTCTGTATCATCGAACTATCCATATGAGGATATTTTAGCGAGTTATACAACACTTTTTCGGAACGTCATCCGTAAGTCCACGAGTCATTTAATTTCTGCGTTTTTGTATTCAACATCTTGAATGGTGAATCCAAGAGTATCGGTAAGTTTATGACATCATTTTAATATTGTTTTATATATATATATATATATATATATATATATATATATATATATATATATATATAGGGAGCGGATCGGGAGCCCCGCCCGCGGAGCCCCGCCGAAGCCCCGCTCCCCCTTAGCCGTTGGATCGCGCGGGCGGGGGCGGGCCCCACGCGGGCCCCGCGCGATCCGATGGTGCAGGGGGGGCGGGACTTCGACGGGGCTCCGCGAGCGGGGCCTTTGATCCGCTTCCATATATATATATATATATGTATATATGTATATATATATATATATATATTGGCATATACTAACTTCCCTCATTTTGGACAATGTAATCCAAAATTAACAAAATGAGACGAGTTATATGTCCGAGCTCTCTAGTCTAGTGGTAGTAGAGCGGACACTCGGAGGGGCCGTCCCCCAATCCTGTGTTTGTGTGGGATTTCAAAAAAAATAATAATAAAATAATACCAAAATGATGTCATAAACTCACTGGTACTTTTTTTTTTAATTTTTGCATATAAGTTCTTTTTTATTTTATAATTTGCATGTTAATATATTTTTCAAGTTGATCGTATCCCTACAGGCTCACATCTTTCAGTATAGATCTCGGATTGCGACGAGGCTAGCGTTGTTGGATTTGCAACATCGAACTACCCTTGTGAGGATATTGTTAGCAAGTTTCATAATACTTGTTTTGGTGCTTCACCCGTAGTGCCTGTGGGCCGTCCACTTTATGTAATTTTTTATTTAGCGGCTCGGATCAATCCGAGGGTACATGTAAGCTTGTGGCATCGTTCTGATATTGTTTGACATATATCTTTTTCATTATTTACTTATAATAACTTGTGTCATTTTCTTTGTCTTTGTAGAAATTTAATTTTGGATTGCATAGTCCAAAATAAGACAAGTTAATATATGTCTAAAAAAAGTCCTATGTCAAACAATACCCGAACGGAACCAATTCATAGGTACCCTCGCGATATTCGATTTGTCGAATGCAAAATTACAGAAATTGGATGACTTACGGGTCCTATGGAAGACGTTTCTGAAAAGTGTCACAAAAGTTGTTGAAAATACTATCACATGAATTGTTCGATGATGTGAATCCAAAGATGTAGGACTTGTTGCGATCCGACATCCGCACAAAAATATGTGAGTTCATATTGATACGGCCAATGAAAATATATTTATATGCAAATCACAGAAACTAGACGACTCGATCGTAGGCCTCATGGATGTTGTTTCGATTAAGTGTCATAAAACTCACTGAAAATATCCTACATGCGTATTTTGACATTACGGATCCAACGACGTAGGTCTTGTCGTGATTCGAGGTTTGTACGAAAAAATGTGAGTACGTATTGATGCAGACAAACTAAAGTATATTTATATGCAAATCATAAAAATACAAAAGAACTTCTATGAAAAATTTTCAACAACCAAAAAACTCAATTATTTTGTTATTTTTGCATATAAGTTCTTTTATATTTCATGATTTACATATAAATCTAATTTTCAAGTTGATCGCTTCGCTACAGGCTCACATCTTTTCATGCAGATCTCGGATTTTGACGAGACGAACATTGGATGCAACATCGAACTACCTTTGTGAGGATATTTTAAGCAAATTTTCTGACACCTTTTTGGAGCTTCACCTGTAGGACGTGCGGGTCATCCAGTTTATGTAATTTTTTATTCAGCGGCTCGGATTACGAATCCGCAGGTACATGTGAGTTTGTGGCATCGTTCTAATATTGTTTGACATATAACTTTTTCATTTTTGTCATATACTAACTTGTCTCATTTTTTTGTCTTTGTAGAAATTTAATTTTGGATTACATAGTCTAAAATGAGACAGTTAGTATGTCTAAAAAAAAGTTATGTATCAAACGATATTCGAACGTTACCATGAACTCGTAGGTACCCTCGGCTTCGATATTCGATTTCGTTGAATGTAAAATTATAGAACATGGATGACTCACGGGCAGGGCCGACCCAAGGGAATGGATTGTCCTAGCCAGAGCTAAATTTGGTTGCCCTTTACCCTTGACATTAAAAAAAGTTGTCAAAAAAATTAATGACGACCAGGGTTGGCAGCGGCGTCGAATTCTCCGATTCTGACAATGGCGTAGAGATCGGATTTCGAGTTCCTCCCCTTGATCTACTCGAGACATTTTTAGTGGGAACTCAAAACATGGACATAGTGGATTGCTAATTGAATTGAGGGGGGACTTGGAATGGACCACAAAAGATCTATTGACGGAGAGGTGGGGAGACTTAAGGGTCCGGAGGTTGCCCTAACCAAAGTGGTTGTCCAAGTCCGATGGCTTGTCTGGCTTATCCCAAGACTAGCCCTGCTCACGGGTCCCATGGAAGACATTTATGAAAAGTGTCGCAAAACTTGCTGAAAATACTCTCACATGAATAATTGGACGATGTGAATCCAACGACGCAAGACTTGTTGGGATCCGACATCCGCACAGAAAGATGTGAGTCCGTATCGACAACGGCCAAATTGAAAAATATATTTATATGTAAATCATAAAATATGAAGTACTTGTTTGCACAAAAATTTAAACCCTCCTTCGTATGTTTGGAAAGAAAAATTTTTGAAACTAAGAAAAACTTCCTAGCATATAGTGTTTTATTTTCAAACAAACTTTGTTTATTTTTTTAATTCCTACCAACTCCTTTAGGCCTCGTTTGGTTCACGGAATCTTCCGGTTGGGAAAGGAAAGTGATTACTTTTCTATGTTTGGGTGTCCAAAAATTGATAAAAAAAAGAAAATGGAAGAGAAATTAGGAAGAGAAGTGATTTCATCCATCCAAATAAGGAATCACTTTTCCACATTGAAGTATTCACTTTTCTTTCCAAATTTTTTATCATTGCCAAATATCTGAAAGAAAAATCAATAGAAATTAAAGTATTCTAAAGAAAAAAAAAAATACAAGAAATTAATTTTCTTTTCCTTCTATTCCGCGAACCAAACGATGCGTAGTCGAATCAATTAATTGTAAAGAAAAATATTCGAAGAATACTATTATTTTCTTCGAAGCCTTATTTTTGTCTCTATTGAACCCTCTAAATATTGAGGAACATCACCTCGAAAGCGATGTAGATTTCTCCCGTGACACCTCCAAACCTATTCAAGAAAAATAAAAATAAAGAACTCATCCAAAATTTACAAAGGTGGCTCTCAAAACCAAACCCCCCCCCCCCCCCCCCCCCCCCCCCCTTCTCTCTTCTTGGGAGAAGAAGAAAATGATGAACCTAAGCTCAATTAATTAGCAAGTGTTCCTCAACTTAATTAAACCTGACACTATTATTCTAACCACCACCACCGCTCATCCTCCTCAATCTCTCTCTAGCTAATATCTAATCAATTTGTGGACGGAGGAGATGCACCTGTCCTTGATTTGCAACGCTAGTACATTAGATTAAGACGTTGACGACGACGACGACGACGGTCGATGTCGTGGCTAATTAAGTACGCTTATGATCCAATAATGATCGGAAAACTCCATTAAGTGGGGACCATAATTAATCCTTCCCCTTTAAATTGGTCTTGAGAGAGAGAGAGAGAGAGAGAGAGGAGGAGATGGTATTGACGTGCAAGCCACAAATGTTCCTATATTTGGTGGTGGGCAAAAATATTGAGATTTCCCAAACCTGATATGTTTGGCTTTGTTTTCACATATAATAAGCAGTAGGCTAATATGCAGTGTTTTAAAAATGGGATCGAAATCGACCAAGTCGGATCAAATCAGTTTAACCAGTTAGTTCAATTACTGAGTTAATCTAAGTGATTCAAATTTATTCTCTTGTGGATAATAATTTTTATAAAAATATGCATTTACAACCTGAGCTTTGAAAAGAAAAAAAATAGTGAGTCAATACTGATTCAGTCCAAAAAATTGCCGATTCATGCATCAATCGGTTGAACCGGCCGGTCCGATCTGGTTTGATTTTTAGAGCAGTACTAATTTTTAATTAAATAACCTGAAAAAAGATTCTATTTATAAGTTGTTATCTATATATCAAAATTATTACTATAATTGACAATTATTCTCAACTTCGGTTAGAATTGTAATTTAACACCCTACACTTGTAAGGTAGGGAGTCATTAAGAAATATAAAAATAATGAGGGTATGATTGATAATGGCATAATGGTGGCAGTTGTAAATTGGAAAAAAAAAAAAATCAAGGTGCTTTGCTAATTAAAATAGTTAAGAGTAGCAACTTACTAATTTGTAACAATTTAAAGTAGCAACTTGTAAGATGAAAAAAATTTGAGGAAATTTAGTTGAAAATTAATGAAAACATTGAGGGCGTTTAGTTAAAAATTAGTCTGAAAAGTAGGGGTGAGCATTTGGTTAATTCGGTTCCAACCGAATCGAATAACCGAAAACTGAATTGGACCGAAAACCGAAAACTGAATTGGACCGAAAACTGAATTGGACCGAAAACCAAATAAGCAAAACCGAAATCGAACCGAATTGTCCCATAACCGAATCAAACCGAACCGAATTAAATCGGTTCAATTTTTGGTTTATTCGGTTTATATGGAACCAACCTATGTTATACACGTTGGATTTGAATTGCATGGTTGAGATTAAATAACTTTAAAAGGTGGTGGGGTCTACACATTTTAATCTCAACAACTAAATTTTAATCCAATCCATAAAACATAGGGTGATTCTATAATAAAAAACCAGCATACTGATTTTGGAGCATTTCTGTATATATATATAAACTAAATTTTTTTATTCGGTTTTCGGTTTTAGACCGAAACCGAAACCCAAAACCGAAACCGAATAAGAAAATTCAGTATTTTTAAAACCGAAACCGAACCAATTTTTTTTAAAATCGAACTGAATCTCTTATTCGGTTCGGTTCCATTCGATTTTCGGTCCAAAACCAAATAATGCTCACCCCTACTGAAAAGTATGCAGGAAAATGAAAATCATCATAGAATAACAAATGAGATAGAGAAGATGTGTATGGATTTAGGCATTCATGGATGTTACTTGAAAATTTTGAATATTGAACGTGTTGGATACTTCAGTTATAAATAGCGAAAAAGTGTTCGTGGGGAAAATGATTATATTCATATTCAGTACACATATTTGTGTATCCTTACATATACAAGACTATCAATCACAATACTTGAAGGAGTCATTTACAAGGGATAAAGGGAGATAAGAGACTTGAGGATATTGGTTTCCTAATTAACTATAGGAAACATAATATGGAAGGAGCTATACTAGTAAAAAATATTTCAACATTTCCCCTCAAATTTGTACATGGATATTAAAAATGTTAATTTTTTTTATACAAATTTCAGGGAGAGTTTATTTGTCTGCAAATTGATCTTCTAACTTCACCTTCATAATATCAATAAATTTTTTTTATCTAATTTCTCCTTGTCGAAAAATTTATCCACCTGTACATGTTTAGTCCTATCATATTGAACTGAATTGGCAGCAATATCACACCCAACTTTACTATCACAATACAACTTAATGGGGTCATTTGGACAACATAAATATTGTAACAAGCGTTAAGCCATAGAACTTCAATAGTACCCAATGCTACTTTACAATTAATACTCAGCCTCGGCATTGGAACGCGCAACAACATTTTGCTTCTTGCTTCTCATTGTAACAAAATTTTCTCCAACAAAGATAAAATATCCTAAAGTGAAGCGTCTATCATCAACAGATCCTGCCCCATGATTAGCAATCAACATCAGTGTATGCCTGAACCTTCAAGTGAAAATGTTTAGCAAACAAGACACCTTTTTTTCAGCCAAATATATATATAAGAATTCTCATCATCATATTCATGTGTGGTTAACGAGGTTCATGCATAAATTGACTCACCACGCTTAGGCCTCGTTTGGTTCGCAGAATTTTCGGGTTGGAAAAGGAAAGTGATTACTTTCCTATGTTTGGGTATCAAAGTAATTGAGGAGGAAATGAAAGTAATTTCCAATGGAAGGAAAATTAGGAGGGAAAGTGATTCCATCCATCCAAACAAGGAATCACTTTCCCACATTGAAGAAATCATTTTTCTTTCCAAATTTCTTGGCATTTCCAAACATCGGAAAGAAAAATCAATGGAAAATAAAATTCCCAAAGGAAAGAAAATGACAAGTAATTGATTTCCTTTCCCTTCCATTCCGCGAACCAAACGAGGTGGGATTTGAATTTTTATGGATTTGAAGACAAATCCATGGAATCCTATGTTTGGTTGAAGATGGATTTGGATATGGAAAGTATGACAAAATCCAAAACTTGGATTTGGTTGGATTTTGGAGGAAAAAATAACTATTCTTTAATAATTTCGTTAAAATATTTATTATTTAATAATTTTGTTAAAAATTAGTAAATTAAAAATTAGTTAATGTTTAATAATTTCGTTAAAAATATTTATTCTTTAATAATTTTGTTAAAAATTAGTTAATTAATAAAAAAATAACTATTTTATTAGTATTATTAATTAATAAAAAATAGTATTATTAATTTAAAAAATAGTTAATTAGTTAATTTCGTTATAATCATAATTAATAATTTATTAGTATTATTATAATATTAATTAATAATTTGTTAATTAGTTAATAATCATAATTTACTAGTATTATTATTATAATATTAATTAATAATTTATTAGTATTATTATAATATTAATAATTTGTTAATAACTATTTTATTATAATCTTAATTAATAATATTTTAATCACAATTAGAATCATATTTTATAATAATATAATTAATAATATACTAATCATAATAATATTAATTTATAATTACTATTTTTAAATATTTAATTTATAGTTAATTATTATTAATCGTTAATAAAAAATCATTAATAAAAAATCAATTATTAATAAAAAATTAATCGTTAATAAAAAGTTAATTATTAATAAAAAATTAATTATTAAAAAAAATTAATCGTTAATAAAAATTAATTTATAGTTAATTATTATTAATCGTTAATAAAAAATTAATCGTTATTTATAATTATTAATCGTTAATAAAAAATATCAATTATTAATTATTAATTATTAATCGTTAATTATATTGTATAGTTATTAATTATTAATTATTAATCATTAATTATTAATCTTTAATTATTAATCGTTATTTATTTAAAAATTAATTAATCATTAATTATTAATTTTATAATTAATAATAACTAATCGTCAATTATTAATTATTAATTACTAATCGTTAATTACTAATCGTTAATTATTAATTTTATAAATAATTATAACTATAATTAATCATAATTAATTAATAGCTTAATTATTGATCATGACTATAATTTAATTATTAATCATAAATCCAAATCCTATGTTTGGTTGGAGTTGGATTTGGAGTTGGATTTGAATATTGAAATCCATGATTTGGATTTAGAGGATTTCCAAATCCAAATCCAAATAGTGAAATCTGATTACCAAACAAGCCCTTAAGACACATGCCAAATTCGACCGCGTATGTGTCAGTCGTCCTACCAATCTCTGATAACAACCCTTATCACAAGGCATGATCAGAATCACTACAAAGTTTCAATCATTCTTCTAATCATATATCGATTGGCAGACAAGCAGACATTTCAGTTTCCTTCAATAAATCAAGAGCATACTTTATTTGAGATAGAAAATATCATGTTTAAAACGAGCAACTTCAATACCCAGAAAATACCTCAACAGCTCAAGATATTTCATTTTCGAACTCTTGTGACAAGTAATTTTGTAATGCTTTTCTCTCCTCACGATCACCAGTTACTACCATATCATCCATCTTCCACTATATAATGAGGTTTTTAAAACGGTTCAAAAGTGAGCCGTTTAAGCCGTCATTATATCACGGTCCATTTTATTTAAAAAAAAAATAAATTATGTAAAAAATGGTTGAAAAAAGTTAAATTTGTCAACATGAAGAACCGAACTCAACCAAACAAGAAAAATATCTTGCACCTTAACCACATGAGTTAGAAGAGATATTTAATTATAATTAGATAATATTCTTCTTATACGTTATTATACGTACAAAATACGTTCATTTACTAGTATATATAATAAGAGTTGTCGTCTTACATTGCTCCTTTTTAGGAACAAGGTATGATCTGAGTTACTCTGACAATATTTGAATGCCCTAATTGATTGACAAATCTTCCAAACCAAGCCCTCGGTGGCTGCTTGAGATGGGCATCTCTTTCTTCAACGATGCACTTTATTATTGTGTTCAACAAGTCTATTTGACCATGGTGGAAGATCCATACAAACCTCTCATGTCAGTTCACCACATATGAAAGTATTCTATTACATCAAATTGTTGTAATGGCTGGTCAAGGCTTGCAGTTAGTGATAGCAGAACTTCAACAATGTTGAACTTTGGCACAGGTACAAATGTCTCATCATAATCAATTCCATAAATTTGGGTTCAGTCTTTTACAACCAACCTTGTCTTGTATCGCTCTATCGAACCATCAAGACTTATACTTAACAATATACCTCCATCTCCATCACACGAACTTCTTTCCAGTTGACAACTCAACTATTTTCGAAGTTACATTCTTCTTCAATAACTTCATCTCCTCATTTATAGCTGCTTCCTTCGTTGGCTCGGCTAAGACTTCTTGCACATTGTTGGGAATAAATACAACAGATAATTGATATACAAATGACATATTTGATTCAGACATTCAGTAAGTGGATACATAATGACTCATGTGGTACATGGTTTTATTGGTGAGATCAGACTCATAAGCGGGTTTTCGGGAGGGGTTCCTTTCTTGAACGTTTGGAAAACGATTGGTTTTGGGGTTTTGAAGACATTGAGAGGGGAGAGTGGTGTCGGGAGGGTGGCTCATCATCGAGAAGGTGTGGATCCGACTGCGGCTCCTCGGGAATTTCGTTCTCCTCCAAATTATCATTCGAGTGACTATCACTAATTTAAAGTTTGAATGTTTAACGCGTTGGATACATCAGTTATAAATACTTCATTTCTTTTGGCTTAATTTTAACTTGATATCCTTAATTATGTCAAATTTTTAATTTGGTACCTAAACTTTTTACTCATAATTTAATACCATCAACTATTAAATATTTTCAACTTAATACCCAAAAATAATTAAAAAAAAGACAAAACTATACCTCCCTTTCCAATCCAATCGCACCCCCTCCTTCCTCCCTGACTGCCACCCCCCCCCCCCCCCCCCCCCCTCCCTCCCCCTCCTCCTCACCCCACTCTGACCCCCCCCCCCCCACCCCCATCCCCTCCCCCTGCCTGCTGCACCACCCGCGCCCCCCTTTTCTCTCCGCGTGCAAAAGCAACAACAGATGCAGTAGGGATGGCGCAACTACATTGGCAACAGCGACGGTGGCAGCTGTGGAGGCGATGACAGTCCGCGAAGGGGGGGGGGGGGGGGGGGGGGGGGGGTTGCAGCCGGCAGGGGTGGAGGCAGCCGAGGGAGGAGGGTTGCGGGATGGACAAGAATAATTTTGTCATTTTTTTAATGCTATTGAGTTGATGTATATTACAGTTCAGTGTATTAAATTTAAAAAAACTAAAATATTTGAGTGCACCAAATTGTAGTTCATAGTGTTTTTTTTTCTCCCTAAAAGTGCTCTCTTCCGGTCTCTCTTAGTTTGGAGAAAATTTTGTCAGAACCTACCTATCACGGGAGAGAGGAGGCATTTCACATTCTCTCTTGTTAAGACTTTGGTTTCGCATTGTTGTTTATTTCCAAAACGTATTAGCAGTTTTGAAAGTAATCTTTTGTCTGCTTTCGCTCAAGGTCCACAAGATACGATGTAGCTTTTAAAAAAAAAAAAAAAAAAAGTAGGTGTAACTGTTGCTGCTGATTTTCAGAAAAAAAAAGAAGTAAGCAGAAATATACAAAATAAGCATTTCACTTAAGAGCTTAAGAGAACTTTCAGATTAAAACATTTTCATTATGTTAGATTAGTTTTCATTTTGCTATAGTCTTTACTTTTATGAAGGCTTACCTCCAAAATCACTTTGTGAAGTGGTGCAAGTATCTCATAGTAACAAACAAATTATCTTTCTACTGTGTTAATGGGTGCAAAATAGTAGACAGATTATTGTGTCCTCAAGGGCGGAACCATAAAATTAAATTAGGGTGGACTAGAGTAGGCTAGGGTGGACTAGATGTGTAGTAATCTATATGAATTTCTTTCTACAAAAAAAATATATATATATATATATATAAGAGAAAAAAAGGAGAAATGAGTTGTCCTAGTCGTAGTTAAATTTGGTTGTCATTTGTCCCTGACATCAAAAGAAGATATCGAAAGTTTAATGGCGAACGGGGTTGGCAGCGACGTCGAAGTCGCCGGTTCTGTCGATGGCGTACGTGGAGATCGGATTACGAGTTCATTTTGTTGAGCTACTCAAGACCTTTCCACTAGGAACTCAAAACATGGGGCTAGTGGACTGCTAGTTGAATTGACAGAGAGGAGTTGGGATGGACCGCGAAAGATATATTGGCAGAAAGGTGGGGAGGGGCTGGGGGTTGTCCTAACCAGGGGGTTGTCCAAGCCTGATGGCTTGTCTGGCTTACCCAAGGGCAAGCCCTGGTTACACAGTAACATCTAAAAGTTTACACTAAACATAACACTTAATGGCGAAACTAGAATTTTGATATATATATATATATATATATATATATATATATATATATATATATATATATATATATATATATATATATATATATATTAAAAAAAAAAAAAAATATATATATATATATATATATATATATATATATATATATATATATATATATATATGGAAAAATGGGATATGAGCCATTCCACGTGGCTTAAATGTGGACCAATAAAAACATAGTGACTTAAAGAGAAAATTTAAATAGACAGAAATAAAAGATATCATAAAAACTTACCATATCTTTCCCTACCAAATATGTTTGCCTATGAATTCAAATAGATAGAAGTAAAAGATCTCATAACATTAAAATTAATATTAACATTAACATTAACAATAACAATAACATTAACATTAGCATTATGAGATCTTTTATTTATATCTATTTAAATTTCTAGGCAAACATATTTGGTAAGTTCCTAGGCAAAGATAAGGTAAGTTATTATTTATCACATCTTTTATGACTTTCTTTTCCAAGTCAATATATTTTTATTGGTCCACATGGAGGTCACGTGGAACGGCTCATATAAAAGTATGAGCCTATAGCTCATATCCCGTTTTTCCATATATATATGTACCTTTGATTACTATCCAGGCCAGATTAGAAGGACTGCAAAGGACTACTACAATATGTCCATGCCAGATTAGAAGGATGGCAATCTCAAACACTTTCCTTTGGGGGTCGAACAGAGCTCGTGAGGTCAGTTATTATGGCAATTACTGCGTACTGGCTTCAGTCTTTATATGTACCTTTGATTACTATCCAGAAAATAGAGAAATTATGCGCCAACTTTGTCTGGCAAGGGGGTATGCATTCTATTGCATGGGAGGATTTATGTCGACCCCGAGACGAAGGAGGTATTGGACTACAGTCCATTTGGGTACTTCGGGAAGTGGCTACACTCAAGTTGGCATGGCGTTTTCTGGAAGGGTCTTCCATGTGGGCTCAGTGGACAAGAGGAAGATACTTGAAGACCAATAACTTCTGGATACAAAAAGTTGACAATAACTTCTCAGGTACCTTTAAAAACATATTACGAGTCCGGCCTAAATTGAAGGAACTTATTTGTCGGGTTATCCATATTGGGCGGTCGACAAGCCTATGGCTTGATCCGTGGTTAAACCACCAGAGCTTGCTCAACCGATTGGGATGGCCGGTGTTTGAAATGATTGGTAGCAGGGAGGGTCTTCATGTTCTTATTCAGAACGAAGAGTGGCAAGTAGGAAGTAGACAAGTGGGTCAATGGTATGCGGAGGAGATATCCAACATTCCAATTGACAGGGGTACAACAAGTGATAAATAGGTATGGAAGGGATCGAGCACTGGTACATTTACCAGCAAGGTTGTTTATGATCAAATTCGACCTCAACATTCGAAGGTTACGTGGGCGGAAATTGTATGGACGAGAGGACAGCTAAAAGATGCAGTTATGTGCTTACAAAACTACCAGAGATCGACTTCTAACACGGGACAGATTGGTGCGATTCGGGATACAGGTACCAAGCACACAATGTGTCCTATGTTGGAGCGGGATGGAGTCGCAGGATCATCTATTTTTTTGCTGCCCATTTACCAGCCACATATGGCAAGCATGCAGAGATCGGTTGGGCATCACCGCCAGGGGAAGCACGAGCTTACTTGAGATCCTTGACGAGATTACTACACTCCGACATGGTGGACACCAAAGCTTTCGAAGTGCCCGGCTCAAACTACTTTCAGCGGTCTGGCACGTCTGGCGAGAGAGGAACAGGAGGATTTTCGAAGGATTGATTACGTCCACGCATGGCATACTCAATAACATTGAGAATGACTGTAAATGGATGGGAGGATAGTTAGTTGAGTTTGATATAATGTACTGTAATAGAGGATGGCATATAGAGAATACTTGATGTAAGCTCTCGGTTACCATTAATAAAGCACCCATTCGCTGCATATATATATATATATATATATATATATATATATATATATATATATATATATATATATATATTGAAGCAACGCGTAATTGTGGCGAACTCGCCTCAGTTGGAGCTCGAACTTCCGACCTCTTGGACCGCATGCATCTCTTTTAACCACTAGGCTAGAGATCATTTGCTCCATATATATATATATATATATATATATATATATATATATATATATATATATATATATATATATATATATATATATATATATATATAGCAACGGGTAATTGTGACGAACTCGTCTTGACTGGAGCTCGAACTTCCAACCTCTTGGATCGCATACATCTCTCTTAACCACTAGGCTAGAGATCATTTGCTCCGTGTGTGTGTGTGTGTATATATATATGGAAAATTCTACAATACATCCGTTGGAAATGGATGTATCGATACATCTAAAATCTGGACCGTTGGATGTTAATCCAACGGTTCAGATTAAATTCAGATAAAATAATACAGGAGACATCATTTAATGCTGATTTAGACTTTTGACCTGTTGGTAACTTGCTTTAGCAGGTCATTCTTCACTTTAATTTTTTTAATGAACACCCTAAATTAACTCATATTTACTCTCTCAAAAGTCCATCCAAATTAATCTGAACCTATTTTTTTTTTTGGTTACAGGCCATGGTAGTCGTGGTGGTGCTGGTGGTGGTGGAAAGAGAAACGGAGATGAAGAAGGAAATAAGAATCGGTTCGGATCGCGTCGAACGTCGTCGAGCCCTCCTAGAACAACGAGGAGTACCAGCTGCGTCGAGAAGAATCGGTCCGCTTCGCGTCGGACGTCGTCGAGACCTCCTCGAACAAGGAGAAGTACCAGCGGCGTCGCTCTAATTTTACTGCCCATGCCATTGTCTGAAATTTTATTTTTATTTAACAATTTAATATTTTGTTAATAAAGCTACATGTCATGGTGGTGGTGGTGAACTGAGGAAACCTGCTTCTGAGGTCGGGCGGATTATTTTTTAACTTTACTAAAGATAATATTTTCGAGGAGAATATTTTTTTGGACAGTGAATGGCCATTCTCTTTGCTTTTAACACGGAGAATGGCCATTATCTTTGCTTTTAATACGGCAAATGGATGAAGAATGGTACATTTAGGATGGAGAATGGTACATTTAGGACGAAGAATGGACGGAGAATACGGCGAATGGCCATTCTCTTTTCTTTTAATACGGCGAATGTACGGTGAATACGGCGAATGGACGGAGAATGGCCATTCTCTTTGCTTTTAACACGACGAATGGACAGAGAATGGCCATTCTCTTTGCTTTTAATACGGCGAATGGACGGTGAATACGACGAATGGACGGAGAATGGTCATTCTCTTTGCTTTTAACATGGAGAATGGCCATTCTCTTTGCTTTTAATACGGCGAATGGACGGAGAATGGTATATTTAGGACGGAGAATGGTACATTTAGGACGGAGAATGGTACATTTAGGAAGCCGACAAAAGCTCGTTCTCTCAAATCTCTTCTTTGTGTAAATTAAATCCAAGGAGGACACAATCCCTAATTTTAGTTATTGCTTAGCAGAGTCTGCTTAGTTGTAAAATTGTGGTGTTGCTTCTGTGACACTTTCATCTTTAGTCTCATGTTTTCTATGAATATGTGTTCTGTTTGATTTTGATTTAGTAATCTTTCCGTAATTAGTTTTTTTGTTTCATCTAACAATTTAATATTTTTGTTATAAAGCTACAGGCATGGTGGTGGTGGTGGAAGGAGAAACGGAGATGAAGAAGAAAAGAAGAAGAAGTTTCGGTTCGCGGCGGACTTCGTCGAGTTCCTCAATCAAGCGGAATTAAACCTCTTATAGAGTTCCTTAATTGAAGTTGATCACGATATATAACCTTTTGTATTTTTCAAACGGATAGTAGAATCTTCCTCGAGCCCTCCTCAATCAAACGGCTAGTAGAATCTTCCTCGAGCCCTCCTCAATCAAACGGCTAGTAGATTGTTTGCTAGTCTCGAAATTTATTGGTCTTTCCATCTTCCTTACTTTTTGTACTTCTCTCTTGCTATATATACAATAGTTTTCTTGTTTCATAGTACTATTATTCATTCTGAAAAACATAGAATAGTTTTCTGAAATACAATAGTTTTCTTGTTCTCAAGATGTCTACTCATATGGGGGGAAATGTAGAAGACGTAGAAGATTGGATGCCAAATCCAAATGAAACCTTCATTCCGCGTTTGTTGCGCAAGATTGAAGAACATCTGTCGAAGATTTCTGCTGATGTTGCAAAGATCAATTCTACGCTTAGTTCATTAAAACTTGAACAAGTGAATTTATCTCGGCGTTTGGAGAAGATTGAAGAATCTCCAGCTTTGAAGGAGGCATCTTCATCTGGAGCATTTAATAATGTAAAGGTGGTTTCCGTTGTATCTTCTTCCGAAGAGGAGGACGTGGAGTTACAGTATCGTAGTAAAGCATTGGACCGATTTCTCGCATTGGACGCTATAGAAGAAACTGACTTTAGCAGTCCCTCTAAAAGAATGCATAGAAATTTACATCCGGTCACACCATCGAAAAATTTAATAAGGGGTTCAACCTCGAAGCCTAGCAATTGTACTAGTGTTTCTTCGAGATATTACGACTATATTTTTGCAGATGATAGACCTGACGAGTAAGTAATATGAGTTTTGATTTAATTCCAACAGTTTTTTTCTCCTAATTGTTTCTTTTCTTAGAAAAATAATATCATCTTGCAACAAAAACTATGTGTCTCGGTGGGAGATGAAGACCTTAGCTCCTTTAACGAAAATTAACAATGGGGTATGTATAGATAGTATTTTCTTCTTAGATGCCATCTATGTTTACTTCGATTCCATCGCTGACATTTTTAATGATTTATTCAGATTGTAGGTATTTTCTCTGCTCTTCTCACCGCGAAGGAACGGAAAAGAACCTCCAATAAAGCTAATGTATGGTTTTTACCAATAAGGATATCGGTGAGTGAGCATTTTATTCTTCAATGCATATGCATTAACAATTTTCTCGTTTGTTTGTCCTTCGTAATGTATTAATTGATGTGTATGTAGAAAGCAACGTTACCTCCATCCGACAAAAAGCCTCATGAACTATGGAAGAAGTTTAAATATTTTCAGGATTACATGGGATCTTTAAGCACTTGTAAAGAGGTATTAATGTATTTATTTTTAAATATTAATCCTAATATTCTGAAAATTTACTAATTTGTTTTACCTAATTATCTTGATTCAGATATACATACCAATTCATTTGGGCGAACACTATACTCTTGCAAGAGTTCTGGTTAAAAAAAAGACTGTTGAAATTTGAGACTCACTTGCATCTAAAGATGATCCGATTCAAAGCAAAACAGTCATAAAAGAAATAGTAAGCTCATATTCATCAATTTTTATGAATTGGGTACAAGATACGCGGTATACTAATACATATTGTATTCTGGTAATTGTAGCTTTCAAATTTGGATCTCTTTCTCCAAGAAGAGATTTTGAAGTTGAGAGATGCTAGGTTTAGCTTTTCTACTTTTGCAGTAAAACGTCCTTCTTATGTTCCCCGCCAAGGCAATTCTGTTGATTGTGGGATTTTTGTAATATCATTCATGAAAGACCGATGTAGTCTAGACTACCGTTCTCTCCATGTAAGTCTGAAAATATGTCGTCAAAAACTTTAACTTTTTAGAGCAATATTTTTGATGTTATGTTTGTTATATGCAGTTTGATGCGGGAAAGGAAAGACGCAAAGCTGCTGAATGGATTACAACTTTAGAGCACAATGAAGAGCTAAAAAAGAAGTCCAATCTGAAATGATTGAATATGGAAGACGATGATTTTTTTTTTCTTCTTCTTTTATATCTAATGTATGGAAACCCCTCATGTATTATCTTCATTTGTTTTGTTGAGTTGTAATGACATTTTTGCCAAACGACTTCGATTCTTTTTGATTAAGCAGAATCATTTTTGTCCTTCAAATTAATATAATTAAGCAGACAGGAGTCTTTCGCCCTTCCATCGAATGACATTTTTGTCCTTCTAATTAATTCAAAACACCCCCGAACCCTTTTATTAAAAAAAACGAAAAAAGAAAACCGTTTCGCATCTTCCTCTTCTTCCATACTCCACTCTGTACTCAAACCTAGGTCATTCTCCTCCAAAATCTTCAAACCTTCCTCCCCATTCGCAATATTCATACCATGTCGGCATCAGCGGCAGAATCATCACCGGCAGCATTACCAAATAAAGAAGATACACCAGTTACAGAAAATCCAAAAGCGATAGACGGAGAACAACGGAAACCCTATTCTAAGAAAGTTACAAAAAAGAAAAAGGAAAAAGTTGCTAAACAAAAAGAAGTGCAAGAAGAAGTGCAAACAGAAGGTATAACTTTGATTTTATGTTCGCAAATTCTGTATATATTACAAGGAAAATGACATTCTCCGTCATAAAACGCATTTGAATGTTAAATTCTATTCGCCGTTTAATTTGGAACGGAGAATGTCATTCTTCGTCTAACTTGAAACGGAGAATGCCGTTCCCAGTGTTAAAACCCATAAGAATGGCCATTCTCCGACCTAATTTTTTGTTTTTTTTGTTTTGTAGAAAGAAAATCTGTCAGGAATAAGGATTCAAGACTTTTCCATTCTACCTTCAAGCCAATGCTAAATCTTATGGAGGAGGTCAATCGAGATGTTGGCCGTTTACCTGAGCCAGTTATTGGTTCCTTGAAGAATACCGGTTTCTGGAATTTTGTCGAGATTTTCTACCAAAACAGAGTCCACGTCTCCAAAGTGGCCAAGGTAACGGAAGGGCTTGAGAATTTAATTGCAAGTTACACAGAAGAAGAAGATGGCGTCGGGTGCTTTGAATTGAGCACCACTGTTAAAATCGCGCCAAGCGTCAAGGATATAGCAGTCATATTCGGTCTACCGCTGAATGAAGAAAGCGTTGATGATGTTTCTTACAGAAGATTGATAAAGGAAAAACAACAGCAGCCTACACCACCAGCATCATTGAGCCTGTGTAGAGATCACTTTACAAGATTGCTGGCTAATACTAAGGGCAAACACTCAAAAGTCACGAATAAGGAAGTGAGAGACAAGTTCTTTGAATTGTTACGACGGCTTCGTGGCGGAGATAACGCTGTTAATCCAGATGATTTGGCCAAGCTAATAATCTTCCACTTGTGCCAAACAGTATTCTTCACAAAGTCTGGCGGTTCAAATTTGCCGTACAGATTCTTGGCCTTGGTAGACAGTGTGGACGTCATCAACAGCATATGCTGGCCAAGGTTAATCCTGGCATATGTAATGGATAGCATAAAGAGGAGTAGAAGCAAAACTGAACAGGGGAATTACTCAATGGCTTTTCACAAATTGGAAGGTTGCACAATATACTTCCTCTATTGGTTTACAGAACATAGTAAATTTGTGGAAAGGAAGTTCGCCCCAATTCCTGATTACCCAAGATTTTTCACATAGAATGGGTACGAAATCTCAAACATCCTCAAGGCCGAATATCACAACAAAATGAGATCGAAGATGATATTGGAAGATCTGGTTATACCTGTTGGAGAAGAAGAAGGGCACAAAGAAGATGAGCCACCTATAGAAGAAGTTAAAAAGAGGAAGAGAAAGAACACCAAGAAGCAGGTGGGGATAATTTTGATGAACAACGGATACCACAGCATCATGAAATGGGCGCTGTGATGGACGACTCAGCAAAGGAATTGGAGGATTTGAGAAGACATCATTCTGATATTCTTGCGCAGAATGAAGAACTCAAAGAAAAGTTGAAAGAGATGGAGGCACAAGGAGCGCAGTTACGTGCAGCCAACTTTGAGAATGCCATACTCAAAGAAAAGCTGAAAGAGCTCGAGGCAGAACGTGCAGCCAACGTTGTGATTGAGGGCTCTGTGCATGAACTGGAGGATTTGAGCAGACATCATTCTGATATTCTTGCGCAGAATGAAGAACTCAAAGAAAAGTTAAAAGAGATGGAGGCACAAGGAGCGCAGTTACGTGCAGCCAACCTTGAGAACGAGAAACTCAAAGAAAAGCTGAAAGAGCTCGAGGCACAAGAATCACAACAACGTGCAGTCAATGTTGTGATGGAGGGCTCTGTGCATGAACTGGAGGATTTGAGAAAGCAGAATTCTGTTCTTAAATCAGAGCTACATGCACAAGGTAAAATCTTTTCTATTTCAAATTTCTGATTTGTAATCTTCCAGGAGAATGACTATTCTCCGTGTATTATAACACGGAGAATGGCATTATCCGTGTTATTTGAAACGGATAATTGCTATTCTCTATCATTTCGATACTGGAAAGATTATTCTCCGTGTAATTCCAAACGGAGAATGCTATTCTCCGTATTATATTACACGAAGAATGTCAATCTCCGTGTTAGGTTCACATCATACATTTCATTGTTGTTTGTTTTATTTCAGTGCGAACAACCAAGCAACTCAGAGAAACAAATGAAAGGCTCGTTGAGGAGAAAAGGGAGCTTCAAAATAAAGTTGAATCGTTTAATATTGAAGCCAATGAAAAGGATGGAAAAATTGTTGATCTCGAAGCCATGGTTAAAATACTTCAGCGTGATGAGATTCAAGCAGCTGCTGAACTTGTTGTTCTAAAAGAAGCCAAAAGAAGAGGAGGATCGGGGGGAAAGAGGTTAACAAAAAGCAATACAGTTGGAGAGGCTAATAAAAAGCAGAAGGTTAATGCCGCTCCGAAATCCGGAGGAGACGCCAAAATGGCTGAATTAAAGAAGAACCATGTCATACTAAGGGAATGCGATGAACTCAAACTTTGGAAATATGCGGATGAAGAGCTGAAGAAGCAATACATCGACATCGTAATTCCCAGAAAGAATTCTCCAAAGTATGTATTCTGAACCCTTTTTTTCTTTTATTTTTTCTAGACTTTTTTCACAATTATGTAATGAGAATCTATCTTTATTAATTTAATCTAAACTAAATTTATGTGCAGTGATATTATATACACATTTTATCCGGAAAAGGGTGAAAAGGAGTTTCAGTCCAGCTGTCGGCAGTAGACATGCAAGACATACTCAACTATGACGACATAGAGGCTGGCATACTGGACATAATAATAAGGAAGCTGAAAGAATTTCAAGGCAGTAAAAGGTGTGCCCCGTCTAGTTCAAAGGACGTGCCATTGATCCAGAAGAAAAAGCCGGTGCCCCAATCACATAAGTGATCTGCATTCATGATGGCCCACACATTGGTAAGAATTCAAACAGAAAAATCCATATTCATGTGTATACCGATGAAAAATGACAGAAAAAATTACTCATGATATTGTGTATTGTTTTTGGGAAACAGACCATCGTTAACCGTACCAATAAAAAAAACGCAAAACCCGGCACCTTTGAAGACGTCCAAACAGAGTTAGTAGACTTCGTCATGGGTTTGGAGGACGACATAGAGTTTCTATTCATCCCACTCTTTAATGCATCCATCAAACACTATACTCTGCTCACATTCAACTTTATCTCCTACGAATGGACACACTACAACTCCTTGAGGCAAAACACGTACAATACGTGCAAGATGGATGCAGAATTAATGAAGAAAACCTTAGAGCCTATCGTCAGGAGAAAAGTTGATAAGATGAGGGAGAGATGTCCGGCGAAGATGGAGTATGAGAGCAAAGTGCTGAATTGTTCTCCAAATTGTCCACAACAACGGGCACCCAACTGCCTCTTGTACACGGCGTACTATATGAATATGTTGACAACTCCTCCCTTCGAAATACCGGAAGGAAATGACAATGAAACTCACCAGAAGATGACAACGATGAGGTTGGCATGGGCTAAGGAGTTGCTTTCAAGCAAATATGTAACACGAACCAATTAATGACATTGTAAAACAACAATGTAATTATGATGTAATTGGGCAAGGAACTTCTGTCTTTTATAAGCTCTGCTTTTATTTACATATGAAACAACTCGAACTCATGCACCAAGTTGCAATCATTTTTATAATAAGCTCTCCCAACTTCTGACATTTATTGGCAAAATTTAACAATGAATCTGCCATTTATACCAATGAATCTGCCATTTATATGCCATTAATACCAATGAATTCTTCCATTTATATGCCATTTATTCCTAATGAATCTGTCCCTTCGGTTTATATTCTCCGTTTTATTTGGAACGGAGAATGGAATTCTCCGTTTACTTGAAACGGAGAATAACTTTCCCGTTTAAATTAAATCGTTTGAGGATTCTATTCACCGTTTATTTCGGAACGGATAATAACATTCTCCTTCTGTCTTGAAACGGAGAATAACATTCCCAGTGGTAAAACACATTAAAATGTTCATTCGCCGTTTTTATTTAAACGGAGAATGACGTTCTCCGTGTCTTTCGAAACGTAGAATGTTATTCTCCGTTTTGTTTGAAAAGGAGAATGAAGATGAGCTTGATGAGAATATGACGAGGTTGGTATGGACTAAGAAGACTAAAATGATGAGGTTGGTATGGACTAAGAATTAGATTTCAAGAGAACTTCTGTCTTTTATAAGGTCTGCTCTGCTGTCTTTTATAATAAAATCCTTTTTGAGTTACATTTACATTGTGAAAACCACGAAAAGTTTGACTTTTTGAGTTACATTTACATTATGAAAGTCTGAAATACTACATAAAATCCTACTATCAAGAAAAAAGTTGAATGTGAGCTGCGTGCGGGCATCGCAGAGCAATGGAACTCCTTGAGGCAAAGGAATTCCTTGAGGCAGTGAGTTCCTTTGCCTCAGTGAGTTCCTTTGCCTCAGTGAGTTCCTTTGCTCGGAGGATACACGATGAAGTGACTTGCCTCAAGGAGTCATCCTACGGTTCCTATGCTCTGATGATGTACGATGAAGAACATCCACCACGTGGACACGAACTAAAAGACGACAGAGAACAACACTCCTTCACAGACGAAGCTTTCAATTGAATTCCTTGAGACAAATCACTTCATCGTGCATCGTCAGAGCAATGGAACTTCCTGAACAAAGAAACTCCGTGCATAGTCAGACCAATGGAACTCCATGAACAAAGGAACTCCGTGCATAGTCAGAGCGAATCAAAGTGCGAGCGCAATAAATCCAAACCTACACTCTGTCGGAGCGCTCGCACTTTGATTCGCTCCGACTATGCACGGAGTTCCTTTGTTCATGGAGTTCCATTGCTCTGACTATGCACGGAGTTCCTTTGTTCAGGGAGTTCCATTGCTCTGACGATGCACGATGAAGTGATTTGCCTCAAGGAATTCAATTGAAAGCTTCGACTGTGAAGGAGTGTTGTTCTCTATCGTCTTTCAGTTCGTGTCCACGTGGTATTCATCGTGCATCGTCAGAGCATAAGAACCGTTGGATGACTCCTTGAGGCAAGTCACTTCATCGTGCATCCTCCGAGCAAAGGAACTCACTGAGGCAAAGGAATTCCTTGAGGCAGAGCACCGTGCAAAGGCATCCTTCTTCAACATGGAACATGTCGAAGAAATAAACTCCTGGCAGGCGCTTCGACAGAGCGTGGAACGATAATAAACTCCAAACCCATGCACATCTCAGTCTTCTGAAGGACTTCACCACCGTGCATCGTCGGACCAATGGAACATGTTGAAGAAATGAACTCCTGGCGGCAAAGAAACACCGTGCATAGTCCGAGCCAATCAACGTGCGGGAGCTTCAACAGAGCATGGGTTGGCAATAAATCCAAACCCAGGCACATCTCAGTCTTCTGAAGGACTTCACCACCAAAGCTTCTTCGAACGAGGAGATCGACAACCAAGAGAAAAGAGTCTTGCCAAGGCGGAGGATCGGTAGAGTCCATCTCCACAAGAAAAGCTAAGTGAGATGAGAACAAACTCTCTCTACACTACTGCCATTTATAGGCATAGAACAACTCGGACTCATGCGCCAAAAAGACAGCCATTTATATGCCATTAATACCAATAAATCTGTCCCTTCGAATTCTGCCAACTTTGATACCCCCTACTGTATCAAAGTTTTTTTCTTGATACAGTAGGGGGTATTAAAGTTTTGATACCCCCTATGTATGACATGTGGGCCCTTCCTGCTTTATAAAATGTGTACACATATATATATACACATAAATTTTAATAGGGCCCACATGTCATACATAGGGGGGTATCAAAACTTTGATACCCCTACTGTATTAAAATTTTGATACCCCCTATGTATGACATGTGGTCCCCTCTTGCTTTGTAAAACGTGTAAACATATATATATATATATATACACATAAATTTTGAGATGGCCCACATGTCAAACATAGGGGTATCAAAACTTTGATACCCCCTACTATATCAAAGTTTCTCTCCTGTATCAAAGTTTTTTCTCTTTTAAATGGGCCCCATACATAACTTACAAAAAAAGTATAAATAAAACAAAATTTTGTTATAGTCAAGATTTGAGCCAATGACCTCTTGAATACAAGTCTAGCATTGTAACCACGACACCACAATAGCATTCTCCGTGTTTTATTAAACGGAGAATAACATTCTTCGTTTTGAATTACATGGAGAATAGCATTCCCCGTGTTAAAAACACATTAGAATGTTCATTCTCCGTTTTAATTTGAAACGGAGAATGATATTCTCTGTTTCATTTGTAACGGAGAATTATATTCTCCGTTTTGAACTTCACGGAGAATGCCGTTCCCACTATTAAAACGATTGAGGATTCTATTCGCCGTTTAATTTGGAACGGAGAACGGTATTCTCCGTTTATTTTGAAACGGAGAATAAGATTCCCAGTGTTAAAAACACATTAGAATGTTCATTCTCCGTTTTAATTTGAAACGGAGAATGAAATTCACCGTGTCATTTGAAACGAAGAATGTTATTCTCCGTTTTGAACTGCACGGAGAACATATTTTTTCCATTTTTGATGTACTACGTTTTGAAATTAGAATTTAATGTTCTCCATTTTTATCTAATTGTCTTCTCAAACTTTTGCATTGGAGAACATATTTTTTATCTAATTGTCTCGTGTGAATGACATCTTGCCACATAAGAAAGACATTGTCTTAAGTCAACGACGTTTATTTTATTCCATTTGCTCATTGTCACTATTTCGCTTTCGTACTTTACAATTACGATAATCGTGACCCAATTTTTTACAAAATCTACATACTCTAGGCTTCGGGATAGGATGACTTTCTGTAGGCTGGCTTGATTTTCCTTGAGAAGGTCTTCCTTTTGTTGCTACCGGATTTGGCTCTTTTAAAGCTTCATGTACTCCATGAACTGCATCAGCTACCATTTGTTCTTCTTCGCCAATATCGGTCACCATTTCTTTCAACTCCATCAGAACATACGACATCAACTCTGTTCCCCTCTCTTAAATTTTGCTTGATTTTTTACAATAGTATGTAAACAGATTAACTTGTTCATTAATAGCACCATTCCTTCTGCTCTCAATAATGTCTGGATGGATGAATCTTCTTTCTGAGCCAGGTCCGGAGAGATAACTCTCTTTGCAATCCTTGAGCCAACGAGATTTTATCAAGTTCTTTGGAATATCTCCAATTTGCAATCTCTTCATTGCTGAAAAAATATGCCTACAAGGAATCCCCTTGGTCTCCATCCACATGCGTTCACAATTTATGATGTTGTCGGCCGGATGAAATATAACCTTCCGGTTGACACTGTTTGGCAACAAATACTTTTGGACAGTGCAAACTTCTGCCTCTCTTACGATGTGATGATGGAGAACAGTATATGCATCAGAACGTGTGATTTCCTTTCTTACATCTATAAACACCGTTTTAGTGTAAATTACGGCAAATTTACCTTCTATTACGGCCATGCTAGTTTGATTCACAACTGGTATTGAGAATTTATCATTGATATGCTTACCCATCTGGCCGTAACGTAAGGCCGCCAAACCGTAGTCACAATTTTGAAGGGCCTTCCAAAGTGGCAGCTTCTCATTCAAAAACCTTTTCAGAAATGCGTTCATAGATTCACATCTATTTGTTGCAGTATAACCGCCAAAATAATTACCACGTAGGAATGTGTCCGCCCATCGCTCCCTTGTTCTGTACAATGCAGTGGTCCACTCATTGTTTTCTACATTATAATTGTTAGCATCTGCTGCCAACGATTTTCAAATTCTTCGACTGAATAGTACCTGTTTAGAAAACATGGACAGTAACTAAAGTTGTGATATTGTAACAACAATATACTTCAAAGTAAAGTAGCAAGTGTGCTATGTACCTTTTAATCAGAAGACTCAGTTTATTGTGAAAACCCTCTCGGTGTACATGTTTGGCAACATTGTTAAGGATATGCCATGAACACGTTCGATGAACTACGCTGGGCATTAAATCCTCAATTGCTTTATTCATGGATCTGCAACCATCCGTGAGAACTGTCACTGGTAATTTGTCATTCATACACTCTAGAAATTTTTCCAGAACCCAAAAATAAGTCTCTGCAGTCTCATTATGGATCATTGCAAACCCAAACACACAAGTCATCGCATGATTGTTTGTACCCACTAGAACCACCAATGGCATTTGACTTCTATTTATTTTATATGTAGAATCGAATGCTAGTGAATCTCCAAATAATTCGTAATCGAATCGACATTCACCGTCAGCCCAAAAGAGATGGGTCAATCTGGAATCTTCGTCTACCTTATAGTCGTAGAAGAAATCTGGGTCACTGACCTCCTTTGATTGAAGAAATGTTTGTGTTGTCGAAGCATGAACATCGTCTAGTGCTCTACTATCTTGAGCTAGAGCGTTGTATAAATCCTTTCTCGTCCATCCAACATTATCCCAGCCACCTTTCTTCTGGACAATTAAATTTCATCTCTCTCCAGTCCCCATCCCTGATTGCTTCATAAGCTTAATTTCTTCCAACTCTGCGGGTGTTATCGTACGATGGGATCTCAAAAAAGCTGTTTCATAATCATTCGCCAGGTTATGGTTGTGATGTACATGAAATTTTTTGACGGACCACATCTTTGTTTTATGGGTGTACCCAATACAAAAAATTGCTTTACAACCACTTCTGCTTTCACTTCTTGGCTCACGAACCCTGTTTGGAGCTTCCTTGTATTTCTTGTGTCTGAATCCCGCATTTGAACAACACCAACTACGGATCGTCACCATCCCATATTTGTTTTTCTTTACCTCGTTCTTTCTAATACTGAAACCATATGCTTTTGAATAAATCCGGTAGAATGTCCCTGCTTCTTCAATAGAGTTGAACTGTAGGCCAACAATATCTTCTTCTAAGAGCATGGTTGGATCTTTGTTAATGTTGGTAGATTGCAATATTTTTTTCATCGTCGCTGCATCGAAATCCAATGGAGATTCATCGTCGTCCCTAAGAACAGAATAAAACAAAATAAACATGAGAAATAGATGTAAAAATATAATGCATTTCTTAAATCCATTAGAAATGGGGATGCGAAATAACATTTCGTTGTTTGCGTTGATGTCTTCATCTTGTTCTTTACTGTCTCCTAAGCTAACATCTTCCAAACTTTGCTCATCATCCAAATCATCTGACAGTACTCTTGAAAGGAGGCTTTCTTCATCGACTAAATCTTCCACACGAGGATCACTTTCTCCATGTGACGTCGACATTGAAGAAAATAGAGTGTGTTAGAAACCAGCAGAAGAAACGAAGGACAAGAAACAATACAAGAAGAAAGAGTAATGCTATATTCGTACCTCCAAATTGACCCTCTAATATATAGCCCTTCCATCTGATGTGGCATGTTAAATAATAGTGTGTCATCTGACATGACTGATGACATGGCAAATTTTAATCCAAAAAGTTAACTACCCAATTTTCTCCATAATAATTTAACGTTAATATCAATGTTAATTTAATGCCAATATTAATTTATGTTAATATTAATGTTAAGGTTAATGTTAATATTAATATTATTGTTACTGTTAACGATAATATTAATATTAATGTTAATGTTAATGTTAATATTAACTTTAATGTTAATTTTTATTTTTAGTTTTATTTAAAAAAAATTGCCACGTCAGCTGCCAGATCAACATATCACGTCAGCTGCCACGTAAGGATGGACAGTTTGAAAGTGTAATTTGGATGTACAAAAAGCATTATTCAGGAAGAAACAACTTCCAGCAAGGCAACAACACAACCTTTTCGTCTTCCTTGTAACTCCGCCACGTGGCCCTCTTTTGATGGCTCATGAAAAATCTTGATTGATTCTAGGAGCAAGCATAATTTTAAGGAAACAACTTCCAACAACACAACTTTCTCGTCTTCTGGGTACATGTATTATTAAATTGTGCAGTTAATAACGCATGAGGAAGCATGCAACAGCAATCTCCACGTGGCCCTCTTCTGTAGGATAACGCATGCAGCAGCAGCATTTAATGCTACGAAAACCTTTTGTCTTGTTATGTGTTGTGTATCCTACGTGGCATGAGACAGAAGACAATAACTTGCATAGGCGGCTATATTCACAAATGACAATAAGTTTAAAAAGTCATCTCCAAGGTAAAAAGTATTGAGAAGACAATACAAAGTAATTTTTTACGACTTCAAAGACAACTTTTGCTCTTCTAATGATATGGTATCAGTGTTTATTTATTACTAAATTGTGTAGGATAACGCATGCTGAGCATTTAATGCTACGGGATCTGTTGTGTTAAGGAATACAACATGTGAGAGAGAACCCGAGAGAGAGAGAGAGAGAGAGAGAGAAAGAAAGAGAGTGTGGGAGATGGGATAAAGAGGAAGGATCGAGCTCGACTAGATTTTAAACTTAAAATTTAATTTTTGGTTATCATTACTAATAACTAGTTCGCACGTACGAGTTTAGACGAACACTAACCGAGCCCCGAGCAACGTGACATCAGCTAGCTAGTCTTCGAATACCGTGGCATTCATGTTAATTTAAAATTTATAATATTATTGAAACTAATATGACTACTAAAATTTAAAATAGTTTTGGATTTAACATTTACTTCAAACTAGTTAAAGTTAAAATTGCATTCTTTTTTATTTAAAATGTAATTGGAACTACAATTAATATTAACATTCGCTTGTCCCGTAGTTTAAGTCGTATTTCACCGCTTCTTGCATAAGTCTATGCACCCAAAGAACTTGATTGTTCAAGTCGAACGCGTGCACAGCACGTTCCCTCGATGCTAGGCTTGACATAGCCCTTGCTTGTCAAGTCGTTGCACGAACACATTAAAAAAAGTTTTGTTGGGCTATCGAAGTATAGCAAGCGCCGTCCCGTGTCACGTGCATTTGTTAAGCAGTGAAAGGGTGTGAGCCACTGCAATGTCAAACCATCACGGACTATAGCTGGGTTAGACGACGACCCTTTTGCTGCGGGCCAAATCGGTCCCTTGGCCTAGGAATGGATTGGTTGAAGGAGCAATACACAATAATAGACTGCCATAGCTGGGTTAGACGATGACCCTTGATTCTCGACTGGTTGGCTGTGCTGACGTCGCCTACGCGATCACCTACAACACGCTGAATATGGGACTTGGTTCCAGAGAAGCCATTCCATAACGTGGAATGGATCTTAATTCAATCGTTCCCGTTCGATCGACATCCGACCTATCGGTCCCAACCGAATCGGTAGCGACATTGTTCATTTCTCGCGCACCCTATCATGACCCGCACCCGTAGTAAGGGCATGAGTGCGTGACAGCGTCCCAGCCTACACCGCAGAAACGACGTAGAATGCTGTCTATTTCTACTATCTAACAACAGTTATAATATCAAAACCTGTCGAGAACGGTCAACTCCGATTGGAGGACAAGCAATGTCAATATAATATACTCAATAAGCTATGATATTGTTGCGACCGTCCAGTGTTGGTATTTATGTATGGTATTTATGGTGCACATCATCTTAATTCAATCGAGTAGTTCAAAGGAGAGAATTATGTATGGTATTTATGGTGCACATCATTAGGACGGGTTACGACCATCCAGTGTTGTGATAAGCTATGATATCAGTAAGTTTGGGATCCTTCGGATATTGGGCTAGCAACCCGTATCGAAGCGATCATAGTCTTACACATAAGGATGCCAAAGATGCATTACGGTGCGAACCATCCATGGTCATTGCGTGATGACAGACCATGGTCATTGCTGCGACAGACCATGGAGAACTTGCATCAGCTAGCTATGGCAGCAGTGGAGAGAGGTGCACCGGCTACAGTTCATGGAGCACCAGCACATCAGCAGGGTCAGGGGAGGCCCGGTACAATCCCGGTCCTTGTTTGGTTCAAGGGTTGTAACTCGGCTTCAAATGGTTTCCAAGTCGCCTATATCTTTGTCTTGTATTTCATTATACTGTCTCTTATAGTATTTTGTCAATTCATATGGAACTGCTGTTGGTGTTTGTACTTGCTCATTTTTCTGACAGGATACCGTTGACATATTACAGATAATTCTGAGATTGATTGCCCGACCTATTATGGGGTCGAGTCTGATGGAGTAGACCCGGGCTGTGGCTTATTAGTAGAGCCACGTGACTTTGCTCACCCTGAGTAGTATAGCTTAGTTAGGTTTGCCTGGCCTACGAGCTAGCTAGTACTTTTTAGACTGTAGTAGTTTTTATATATTATGTGATTCTCTGGGTTGTTTGTGTATAGCTCTGGACTTGTGTGGATCTTGGACTTATTTCATGTTCTCGTCATTCGTATTTTCCTTTCCATACTATCTACCTTAGTTTTACATTTGTGATTGAGACTGTATTGCTATGTCACCTCCATTCGGAGTGTATATGCTGTACAGGTACATTTATCTATTTAGCTGTAGTATTTATAGATGACCTAGACAGCGTTCTACCGTCGATGCTGCGGCGTAGGCCGGACGTAACTACGTACTCATGCCCCTAATCAGGGTGCGGGTCGTGACAGAAACACCGTGACCTTCATATAGATAGGGCCGGTGGACTGAGATTAGCGCTGGATGCAGGCGCAGGGCCTGCCACCCTTATGCATATGTTTAAGTTTACGGTTGGTTGGTTGAGTGAAATGATATGATTTCTTATGTAAAGTTCTAACCTTTCAGGCTAGGCGAAATGGGACATAGATGAGCACGATCACTATGTTTATGTTAAGATTATGTCTAACTGTATCTGCCGCAGGGACACGGTGGTGGACAAGTTCAGGATATGTTCTGCTCGAGGCGGGGACTTGGCTTGGACGTGCCGAGGCATGGAGTCCTTAGCGTTCAAGAGGAGCTACCGCATTGGCGTTCGGACTTGCGACATGGAGATGTTCAGTCGAAGACTACTTGTTGGCTATAAAGAGGCATAACGTATTGAACAATGTACTCCTTTGTGAGATAGAGAGATCATGAGCGTTGTAGCCAATTGGCATATTAAGTTGGGCTATTCAGAGCCATTGTAACCTTCAGTTCATTATCAATAAAAGAGATTCTTGTTGTATACTACGTTTTCCTTCCGCTGCTTATGTTATCAATTTGAGCTATAAACACTATTGTGAATCTGTTATCTTGCCTTGCACGAGCGCAACTCCAGGCTCGTACGGCATCACGCCCCAGCGATGACGATGATTCGAGTGAAAACTTGATAATGATGAAGACGGTAACTTGGTCGACAAACGTAAGTATCGAAGTATGATCGAAATTTTTTTACAGTAGCATTAATATTAAATCTACATTGGCTTTTCTGTTAATTTAAAATTTACAATATAATTAAAACTAATATTACGAAAATGCTATTTGCTCCCAAAAAATTTGGGTGATACCATCTTCCATTATGTGGCATATGACATGGTTGCTAACATGACAGCTGACATTGCAAAATTTAACAATAAAATTAATATTAAAATGAACATTAATATTAAATAAATAATTTAATATTAAATTAACATTGATTAATATTAACATTAATATTAACATTAATATTAATATTAACATTAACATTAACATTAGCATTAGCATTAACATTAATATTAATATTGACATTAACATTAACATTAAAAAATTTAGGTAATTAATTTTTGGGGTTAAAATTTGCCATGTCAGCTGTTATGTTATCTGCCATGTCAGATGCCACATAAAGGGAGATGTCATCACCCAAATATGTTGGGAGCCCAAACGACTAATTGCTAATATTAATACAGTGGCATTACCGTTATTTCCTAATAGATTCGTGCCTTGTTCGGTCACACCCCTCCACGAGCGGGTTACATACACCCGCGTAAACGAGGGATTAAATAGCCTTTTCCAAAGAAGAGAACCCATCCGACTAGTGAGAAACAAAGGAAAGAAGAAGAAGAACAGTCGCAATGGAGAGGAGCAAGATCAACTGTAGCGGATGGGCCGTCATCCCTATCGAGATTCTCTCGATGATACTGGTACTGTCAGGGATGCCGGCGGACGAGGTAATGTGCAACGTGGCCCCAGTTTGCCGTTCGTGGTGGAAGGCGCTCAACGGTCCCTTAGACTATTGGTCTAACGTCGACTTGGTACAGTGGTGCCGGAGGACCCAGCAAACCGCTGAGATTAGTTTGACCGTAATGAATCTCGTGGCTCGCAGTGGGGGATATCTAGGGTCCTTCTCCGCGTACAAGCTCGACGAAGCAGCCTTCTCTTTTGCATGTTTAAGGCCAGTGCAATATTTTATTTGGTCTTATTCTAATACTTTATTTTTTTTATTACCCAATTTTACGTATACTTTTGTTAATTTCTATTAATGTTTTTCCATTTTTATAATACAGTGGGAAATTTCTAAGGGTGCTGCGCATTCCGAAGTGCGACGTGAGTGATGAAACTTTCGTGAGACACTTGGAGTTTCTTCCTGTGCTGGAAGAACTCGACATTAGCTACTGCCTCTATATCACGTCGACTGGAATATCTTCCGCCGGAAAGTATTGCAAACGTCTGGTCAAGCTGAGTAGGAACATGCCCCCTCCAGATTTCAAGCTCAGGAATATGTTCGTGCTGGACACGAAAAACGAGACGGAGGGAAATGCCTTGGCTGATTCGATGTCGCGTCTCGAGCACCTACATATGGGATTCGGCATGTTCAATGGAGACACGCTGCGATCTATCATATGCAACTGCAAGGGTCTTCGCGTGCTCGACATACGTGGGTGCTTCAACGTGATCTTCGACGACGAACTCTGGAAAATTTGTTATTCAATACAGACGTTTAAAAAACCCTTTGATAATGTAATCCCAGTACCAGGAGAACCTATGTACGAGTGGTATAATGATTTAGATATGTTCTATCATTCCTAGGGTGAATGGTGAAAACATTAGCATGCATGCATGCATTTCTTTATATATATTTTTTACTAGTCTACATACAAGATATTTTTTATGAGTTCGATTCTCCATTTTGAGCAAATTTTACTTTTGTCAATACTAATTTTTTACATGATTATTTTTTATAAATAAAATGGACTGTGATATAATGACGCCTAAGACGGCTCACTTTTGAGATTTCGACATTTTCCAACACAGATTTTACCATTAATACAACTTTTCAGTGTAATCATATCCAAGAGATTTCGCCATTTCCCAACACAAATTTTACCTTATTCAAAATAAATTCTGGCGGTGCAAATTCCACTAATATTAGTGGTATCAGTGCCATTCACCATAATTAATGGTGATCGATACGAAAACATTGGTTTCTTTTTCACAACCCTTTAAAATCTATTTACACAGCCAAACAGCCAAACTAATTCATCTTCACGAGCCTTCAAAACCAATTTATATAGATTCAAAACAAAACTAAACAGCCAAACTATTTAAAATTCACAACCCTACAGAACAGTCCTAAATGTACCATTCTCCGTCATATATGTACCATTCTCCGTCCTACATGTATCATTCTCCGTCCTACTCCGTCCTAAATGTACCATTCTCCGTCCTATATGGACCATTCTCCGTCCTACATGTATCATTCTCCGTCCTACATTCACCATTCTCTGTCCTAATGTACCATTCGCCGTCCTAAATGTACAATTCTCCGTCCTAAATGTACCATTCTCCGTGTTAGAGGAACGGAGAATGGCCATTAACAGCCAAACTAATTCATCTTCACGAGCCTTCAAAACCAATTTATATAGATTCAAAACAAAACTAAACAGCCAAACTATTTAAAATTCACAATCCTACAGAACAGTCCAAAATGTACAATTCTCCGTCTTATATGTACCATTCTCCGTCCTACATGTATCATTCTCCGTCCTACCTCCGTCCTAAATGTACTGTTCTCCGTCCTATATCGACCATTCTCCGTCCTACATCTATCATTCTCCGTCCTACATTTACCATTCTCCGTCCTAATGTACCATTCGCCGTCCTAAATGTACAATTCTCCGTCCTACCTCCGTCCTAAATGTACCATTCTCCGTGTTAGAGGAACGGAGAATGGCCATTAACAGTCCCAAAAATTGTTCCATACTAAGTTAAAAGCATATAATAGCACCCAAAAAATGTTAACAATAGAAAAATTCTACAGAACCCAAACACCAGACTCAAACCTAGGCCTTCCATGTAAAAGCCAAACAGCACAACCAACTAAGCCTGGAATAAGACATCAATAATGCTAAGTCTACTACCAAATGCTTACAACACTCTTCCAACCTTTATCCATTGCTGACATGTGGGCCATGGCCCACATGTCAGCAATGGGTAAAGGTTGTAAGAGTGTTGTAAGTATTTGGTTGTAACTTTAGCATTATATCCCCAACTTCCAATAAGGAAAAAAATTGAATATCCCCAACTTCCAATAAGGAATAAGAAGAGTCGGTTAGGAACGTGTATATATATACATAGGGGTCCCCATTCATCTGAGTAGGTTGCACATTTAACATGGCTCCGAAAAGATCGTCTGGTTGGGAACCATTGCCAGAGCCTTCTTCCAGTCGTCGCCGAGCCTCTTCGCATGGAGCACCCTCTGCGCCGCCTCCGGCCCATGACTGGCTGGCAGCGGCTGCGGACTTCCTGGCCTCCTGCGGGTTGTCACTGGAGGTCATCGCTCGACCTCTTCATCCGGCGTCCAACTTTGACCTGTTGCCGATCACTCCGGAGGAACGTAATTCTCTGGAGAAGAGGGAAGCGTTCGCCTCCTGTGCCATAGGGCGGGTGTGCGCACCCTGCAGGACTTTGCGGAGATCCTCCGCGAGGCCAGTGAGGGCTAGACCCTTTTTTTTTGTTTTTTACAGTTTTTTGTCCTCCTCTTGTATACTTCTCCGTAGAATGTTCCGACGACGAAGCTGGGATTTAATGAAATAGAATATTTTGTTAACTCAATTTGGTTTCGGCTACAATCAAACTTTTACAACCTTCTTACAACTTACACCCATTTGCTAGCTATAGCATTGCTCTTTATAATTAACAAACTTGTTACGTCAAATCAATATATCAGCGACGATATTTTCATCAATGACTTGTTACGTCATAGAATTGATTATGCTGCCAGCGTCAATCTTGCCGTCAAATCCATCTTAAATATGATTACAAAGTAAAATAGAGGACAACTTTGAGTGTTTCAATTTTACTCTTTTCAAGTACATAGTCTTCTTATTTTCAAAAATTTAATCAAATATTCGAAAAACACCGTAATATTGAGATTAAACTTCACATTCTTAAATATGTTGTCAAATTTTTTTAAATAAATATATTTCCACCATGTTTTTTCTGCCAAATTTTTTAATAATTTATACGGAACACGTGGATATATACTAGTAATAATAGTAATAAATTTAATTTTGGAAAAGAATTTTTTAAAATTAGGGTCTCAAAATCCCAAAGGTTTATGTAGTGATTTCACATGGATATATACTAGTAATAATAGTAATAAATTTAATTTTAGAAAGTAGTTTTTTAAATTTAATAGTAATAAATTTGACCTTCTTATACTAGTAATAATAGTAATAAATTTAATTTAAGACTCAAAACTATTCTAATTTTTTTCCACTTCCCAAGGTCATATAAGACGGTCGAATTTTCCCTCTTCTTCTCTCAAACCCTCTTCCTTCTCCCAAACCCTCTTCTAATCAAAATGTCGTCGAAGAAAACAACGACCGTCGCCGAAGGGGAAGGATCCACAAAGGGATGCGATACAGGCCCGAAGGGCAGAACTTGCAAGGGCGGCGAAAACCAAGATTATGGTCGCTAGGGCAGAGGCCGAAAGGGCAGCGGTGGAAGCAGCGGCGGCGGCAGCGACGATGAAAGCGGAGGCGGCAGCCAAGCCACGTACAAAAAAGGCTAAAAACACTCATTGCTCGACAAAGACCAGAAAATCTATCTTCGATACAGAGTCGTCGGAAGACTCAACTTATGAAGATCGAAGGCGTACTCAAGCGAAGGCTAAGGTGGCAACGGATACAGAGTCATCAGCGTACTCTGTGGATTTTGAATCCTCATCAGAAGAGGAAAATGAAGAGGAAGAGTAATCATCAAATAAGTCCCAGGCTGGAGAGGCGGTAAAAAAATTTAAAGACTCTAAAACTAAGAAAATTTACATTAAATATTTCAAGAAAAAGGCTGTTATGCCTGAAAGATCAATTAAGATGGATGATGTCGAAGACGAAGCTTTCATGGATATATTGAAATTCTATCAATTGGTGAAACTAAACAAATCCTGTCTTGAGAAAATCTCCCAAACAATAGTAAGAAAATTTTACTCAAATCTTCCGGCTGAAATTAAAGAAAAAGAAGAGGATCAACCACTGGTGTTTCTGAGAGGGAAACTGATTAGGGTAAATGCTGCTGTCATCAACAAATTTTATGGATTTGATCCAGTTCCTGAGTTTGATATGAAAGATATTGATAATGTTTCCATGACGGATGCAATTCATGAGATTACAGGTGTTTTAATGGGTGCCAAGACCCCTCAAAATGTATACAAAGATCAATTAAAAACTTTGTATAAATTGTTGTATGCCTACGTATCTCAAACACTCAACCCTACTGGACATGAGTTTTCCATCCATCCCGAGAGAGTAAAATTTCTTTATTATATGGGGAAGAAAAAAAGGATGGATATAGGCTCCTACATGTTCAGTAGAATGATGCATCTCGTGGAAAAATCAACTGCAAGGACAGCTCTCCCTTTCGGAGGATTTGTATGCTCGATGGCTAATAAATATTCTGTCCCAAGCTTAGCAGGCGATGTTTATATTAAAAATAAAGGCCCCATGAGAAAACTAACCTTCACTCGAATGTTTGGAAAACGGACAGCAGCTGCAAGCAAACTATCAACATCTGGAAAACCATCAACATATGGAATCAAAAACACTAAGGACAGGGTTGATGATCTATACAATTTTGTTGCTGCAAACTTTGTGAATGTCTTCAAAGAGATGAAGACTATATCCGACAACCAGAAATTGATTTTGGATAAGATTAACCAGATAGAGGTTGAATTTGCTGACCAAGAATAAGATTTTCCTTCCCTTGTGAAGAAGGTAAATGGGGCTAGCCCAAACTCTTATTTAAAAATACACACTGTGCACATTGACACTTTAATGCTAGCCATCACTTTGATACTTCCATTTATGTTTCTGGATGTCATTTCTACATATAAAGTGAGTCCATACTGACTATAATTTTTCTTAATCCGTCCCTCAAGGTGTAGGTGAAGGATATTTTGAGAAAGAAGAAGAAGTAGGAAAAAAAAGAAACAAGAAGAAGAAGATGGAGACGGCTATGAAGATTCATCTTTTGAGTTTTGAATGTCTCTTATTTCAATTTGGAAGTAATATTTGACTTGTAATATGGTTCTGAATATTGTTGGTCATGGCGGACAAACTAAATTTTGTGTTTGAAATATTGTAAGACTAAACTTTTCGCTTGTACTAAGTGCATAGTTCGTAATTTGTTTTAAAAATGTAATATGGTCTTGAATTTAGAGTAGGTCTGATATTTATTTGGATTATTGTATTGTGAATTATGCAGGTTCTATGTTGAATTACTAACGTGGATTGGGCAGATTACTGTAACGTGAATTATGCAGTTTATTGGACTTGGAATGAAGTATAATTAATTTGATTATGATTTTTTGGTTGAAGCGTTTATTTGGTTGGCAGTTGGCCTTTATAGATGATATTAATATTTTGGTGTATTCCTTTGATTTGCAGATGTCCATCACAGATTTCGTGAGTCCTGGGTACATTGCTAAGGTTTATAGGTGGCCTCATTACGGATCATTCCTGGGATCACTGAAACTTTATTTGATTGTAATGTGTTTTGCTTTCTGTAAAAAATCATTACATCGATGCCATCAGTATGAATTCGATGCCAGTGCCTGTTCATCCCTTGTTATTGCTGAAGCAAAATTGTAATCCTGCCTGTTCATCCCTTGTTATTGCGGAAACATAATTGTAATCCTGTCTGTTCATCCTTTGTTATTGCCATCGGTACATCGATGCCATCAGTATGAAGTCGATGCCAGTGTAATGCATAATGTAATGTAAGAAAAATTTTCTTTGATAGTAGGTTAATTATATTCAAACATTCGCAAGAAATTTTGTTCAGCCATACAGTGGAAGCCTGATAAAATGATATTCGGATTATCTTGAAAATGATTTAATATTAAATGAATGTACTATGGTAAATGATATTAAAAATACTGTAAATATTTCGTAAAAAAAAAATGAGATACTTGAACATTTCCAGTCCTAAATGTACCATACTTTGTTAAAAGTACAGAGAGTGTCCGTTCTCCGTTTTCAAAGAACGGAGAATGGCCATTCTCCATGTTAAAGGAACGGAGAATGGCCATTCTCCGTGTTAAAAGCAAAGAGAACGGCCATTTTTCCGTCCATTCGCCATGTTAAAAGCAAAGAGAATGGCCATTCTCCGTCCATTCGTCGTGTTAAAAGCAAAGAGAATGGTCATTCTCCGTCCATTCGCCGTTGTTAAAAGCAAAGAGAATGGCCATTCACCGTCCAAATAAAATATTCTCTTCGAAAATATTATCATTAGAAAAGTAAAAAATATTTCGTCCGATCAATACAGATTTTTTTTTTTAAATATGTGAGCAGATGATCCGCCCGACCTCAGAAGCAGGTTTTCTCAGTTCACCACCACCACCGTGACATCTAGCTTTATTAACAAAATATAAATTATTAGATGAAAAATAAGATTTCTGATAATGGCATGGACAGTAAAATTAGAGCGGCGCCGCTGATACTTCTTCTTGTTCGAGGAGGTTTCGACGACGTCCGACGCGAAGCGGACCGATTCTTCACAGCGCAGCTGGTACTCCTCGTTGTTCTAGGAGGGCTCGACGACGTTCGACGCGATCCGGACCGATTCTTATTTCCTTCTTCATCTCCGTTTCTCTTTCCACCACAACCACCAACACCACCACCACGACGGCCTGTAACAAAAAAAAAATTACGAAATATTAAATTGGATGGACTTTTGAGAGAGTAAATATGAGTTAATTTAGGGTGTTCATTGAAAAAATTAAAGTGAAGAATGACCTGCTAAAACAAGTTACCAACAGGTCAAAAGTCTAAATCAGCATTAAATGATGTTTCTACACTATTATTCAATCCGAACCATTGGATCAACATCCAACGGTCCAGATTTCGGATGTATCGATACATCATTTCCAGCGGATGTATTGTAGAATGCCCCTATATATATATATATATATATATATATATATATATATATATATATATATATATATATATATAGGAAGCGGATCAAAGGTCCCGCCCGCGGAGCCCCGTCGAAGCCCCGCCCCCTCTGCACCATCGGATCGCGCGGGGCCCGCGTGGGGCCCGCGCAAGCCCGCGCGATCCAACGGCTAAAGGGGGCGGGGCTTCGACGGGGCTCCGCGGACGGAGCTCCCGATCCGCTTCCATATATATATATATATATATATATATATATATATATATATATATATATATATATATATATATATATATATATATATATATATATATATTGTGGATGGACCCGTCCTTAAAGCACTGTTCTTACAATAATCTAACGTCTGCTTAAAAGAGAGATGGATAGGCCTAAAGTGTGGGAGTGGAAACAAACAGATACACATCATATGGTACTAAAGTCCCATATCATTGATCCCCCACCGCCCCCACAAGAGACGAGAAGGAAATTGTGGTGACCTATAAATTGGATCTCCAATAATACGGTCACAGAGTCCCCCACATCTCATCATGCCTAGCTGCCTACAAAAGAAAGTAGGACACTAAACTCACATGACAAATATTTAATATATAATGTTGATATAATACAAATTTAAATAACATGGTACTAAAAAAAATAAAAGTAGTAAAGTTAAATTCTTATACAGTAATACTATTCGTACCTCCAAATTGTCTCTCCAATACATCTCTCCTTATGTGACAGCTGACGTTGCATGTTAAATAATATTATGTGTAATCTGACATATTAATTAATGTTAGTATTAATTAATGTTAATGTTAATTAACATTAATTTAATGTTAGTATTAATTAATGTTAATACTAATGTTAATGTTAATATTAATATTAATTAATGTTAATATTATTTTTAATGTTAATGTTAATGTTAATTTTAATATTATAGTTAATGTTAATGATAATATTAATTTTAAATGTTAATGTTAATGTTAACATTAATTTTAATGTTAATGTTAACATTAATTTTAATGTTAATTTAAATTTCAAATTTAAAATTTGCCACGTCAGCTGCCACATCAATATATCACGTCAACCGCCACGTAAGGAGGGACGGCTTGGAGGTACAATTTGGAGGTACAAATTAAATAGTTTATATTGTGCATTTATGTGTGATCCTTTGCATTCGACGTTCAGCTTGAGGAAAAATTATTCAGTGTGGTTCGACCTTATCATATGGCAGTGGCGAGACCTTGTGTTCTCCTTCACTAATAGTATGACACATCACTCTTGTAGTGTCATGCTACTTAGTCCTTCTGTAATATGTCATGTTGTTATTGGTGAAAAAAATACTTCATCACTGCCATGTGGTGAGACCAGACCAATGAATAATTTCTCCCTCTTAAGGCTCTCTAATCCACTTGCAGATGATGAATGGCAGAAGCATCTACAGTTATGTGTTCAAGGAATCATCGAAGATCTCACTTGACTAGCAAAAAAGTATATAAAAAAAATATTAAGAAAAGTGAGATTCAAACACATGCAGCAATTCTAGTACTAGCTCATCCGCATTCTTATATTTGAGGTTCCAACCCATATTGTATATGTACAGAAGCAACCAATCTATACACAAACAAGTAAATAGGAAGTATGTTCTCGAACTGTTCAATTTATTGGTAATCAAACAATTTGTTTCAGTAGCCCGGCCAGAAGCAATCCGCAAGCTGCATAGAGCCTGCAGCAGCAGCAGCAGCTGAAGCGGAGGATATCTCAGGGTTGAGGTCAGTGGTGAGCCCCGTCTCCTGAGAGACATTGCTCACCATCTCCTTCTCCTGCTTCATTCCGCAGCTGCCGCGCGCGCCATCGCTCTGCAGCAGCTGCACCAGGCTCCCACCACCACCGTCTCCTCCTGAGTAGTTGTTGTAAGCCTGCATGTACTTCTGGTTGTTGTCGTATAGAAAACTCGGCGTAGAGTACTTGGAGAGCAACGAATTGGCAGAGGAGTACTGGAACGTCGTCGGGTTCGCGTTGAAGTAGTCTGCAGCAACCTGCAGACTGGTCTGCTGCTGCTGCTGCCGTTCTTCCTGCTGCTGCTGCTGCAGCCGCGCCTCGGGTCCTTTCTGATCCTCCGCGACATTGGAGAAGCAGGGCACGCGGTTGATTGAGTCGGAAGCAAATCCATCCTTGTTGCTCAAGTTCACATCCATCAGCGGAGGCAGCAGAAGGCTGCTACTCCCTCCCACTTCTCCCAACACTTTCTTCCCACCGCTACTCTTCTTGAACACCCTGCAAATGACCCACTCGTTCTGCGCAAAATAAACACAATAATTAAATAAAAAAATACATCAAGAATTAATCCAACAAAAATGCTATTTGGCTCCCAAAATATTTGGGTGATGCCATCTCCTATTATGTGACATATGACATAGTTGTTGACATGGCAGCTGACATGACAAAATTTAACATTAAAATTAATATTAAAATTAATACTAATATTAAATTAACATGATAATTAACATTAAAATTAACATTAATCTTAATATTAAAATTAATATTAACATTAACATTAATATTAATATTAATATTAATATTAATATTAACATTAACATTAAAAAAATTTGGGTAATTAATATTTTGGGTTAAAATTTGTCATGTTAGCTGTTATGTCAGCTGCCATATCAGCTGTCACATAATGGAAGATGGCATCACCCAAATATTTTAGAAGCCAAATAGCATAATTATTAATCCAATCAAAACAGACTTCAGACTTGGACAACCCCCCTAATTGAGGCAATCCCAAGACTCAACGTGACCACATAAGAGGTCTGCAGGGTCGCGTGTGACCCTCCGTCATCTGCCCACAATAAGGATTAGGGAAAAATCAAAACTAGCTCTGAATAGGACAATCCAACCCTGTGGGCTGGTCCTGCTCATATGCGTACATACCTTTGCGGTCTTGGGGATGTTGTAGAGGGAGTACTTCCCCTCGAGACGGTACTCGTGCATGACCCAGTTGCTCTTCAGCCCCTTGGGCGCTCTCCCCTGGTAGAAGACAAGGGTCTTCTTCATCCCGACGAGGCTCTTCCCCTTGTAGACCTCCTTGTCCTTGCCCGTCGCCTTCCAGTAGCCGGCCTCGGTGGCCCTGTTGGTCCTCAGGCCGGTCGGATACTTCCTGTCCCTCACGCAGAAGAAGTACCACTCCTTCTCCCCCATCTTCGCCCTCCCTGCATCAAATATATAACCGCACCGACGACAAAGTACGCGTATCAGCTGACGATAAGGTGAAGGCTATCGTTACAATATCATGACAACTTACCTGGCAGATCCCACGGCTCGACCCTGTTCAGATCGACCTCCCCGACGGCCCTCGCGTCGAAGGCGCCATCCACCACCTTCTTCCACAGGTACTCCGAGATCAGCTCCTCGTCGGTCGGGTGGAACCGGAACCCCGGTGGCAACTCCATCTGCTCCTCGCCATGATCCATTTCTTTTCTAATCAAGTTGACAACAATAAACTTAGCTAAGTCATATCATATATGAGCACAAAAAGGATCAGTTTGAAAACAAAGAGGAAGAGGAGACCAATTGGGCTTTTCCAAACAAGACTTGGAGAAAAAGAAGCAATCCCACAGTCAAAGAAATGACACAATTCCAATCATGAGCCCCCCTTCTGTTATTAAGAACCGATCAATGGAACAAGAAAGCGCTTGAAAAAGAAACAAGAAAGAAAGTACAATAGGTGTATCATGATCGAGTGTTGTGTATAATAAATTCAGATGGGCACAAGAATTGAGTTAGGGAGGTGTGGAAGCCTCCATTTCCATACCTTTGAGAAATTGAAAGAAGCCGTTAAGGAAAGAAATGTTGTGAACCAGATGGCCATCTTCTTAAATACAACTCCCCTTTCTTTTTTCTTTTTTTTCCTCTCTCTCTCTCTCTCTCTCTCTCTCTCTCTCTCGACAATGTGACGTGCTCCCCACGGCAACTTGGGTCACTTCCAATTGTACACCCATTTTAGTCGGGGATTAAGTAATTATCGTGCACATGGACAAGTGCGCCATGTGCAAAACAAGGATCAAATGATAAGAGAGAATTAGTATTTATTTGAGGATGATTATTCTATGCACCGTCGGATATTCTAAAATAATACGTATTTTGGAGGGTATTATAAAATAATATGCATTTTGGTACAAAAACATGTGTCTATCTTAATTATGGGTGTAGTACAATATACGCAGGATTATGTTACATCATTTAACATCCGTTACTGAAAAACTATAATTAACATATTAAAATTGTGACATCATTTAAAAAACTATAATTAACATACTAGAATGTATTAAAAGATGTAAGTAGGTAGTTGACATGTGTGTTAATCGAAATACCGGAACAACGTTTATTATCAATCAATCTTATAAATAAATAACGTAGAGCCTAGAAATACTCAATTAAACATTAGAATTATATGACTTCCTATAATTTTCTAGATTTATTAATTATTTTTAGGATTTTGTTTTTATAAAAAAAATTCACAAAAAATGCTAATTAAACCATTAGCCTTCTAAGATGTAGGAATTACTATTCCAAATTTGTACCATAAAATCCCTTGAAATTTGATACACGAGTTCCTATTAGGCTGTAGTAATTTTTTTCTTCCAAATTTTGGGAATATTTTGAATCATTTTGCTAATTTTTATAAGTCAAAAAATATTTTTCCACATTTAATAAACCCTCGAAACTAACTGAAGAAAAATGTCAAAAAATAGGCCCCAAGAAATCAAAGAATACCTCAGAGAAAATTCGCAATCGCAAAGACAAAAAATTACGTGGTTCGGCCAAGATGCCTATTTCCATGGACGATGATGATTCATTTTCACTATGAATAAGAAAATAAATTACAATGACCACTACCAAAATTTATCGATTTAGCGAATCCGTCGCTAAGACGACGGTAATAACTATTAGCGACCGATTGCCGACGGATATTGGCCAAAAAAATCCGTCGGCAATCAGCTCGTCGCTAATAACCATCCGTCGCTAAGTTGTCGTCACATGACGGAATAGCGACGGATAGTCGACGTCACAATACGAAGCATTAGCGACGCATTTCCGACGGACTGTCGTCCACTTCAGCTTTTAAGTACTTAACTGTGTAGACAATACCGACGTAAATTTCCGTCGCTAACCCGTCGCAAAAGCGTATCAGATCGTATCGTTTCGTCGCTAATCCGTCGACAACGTCGATATCAAGTGACGGATTAGCGACGGTTTTCTGACGGAAAAGCCGTCGACCAGCTTCTGGAAATTCATGTCATTTCCAGCAACTTGGCGACGGATAAGTCGTCGCTAAGCCGTCGCAATATATCGACCGCATAGCGACGGATTAACCGTCGACCTTGTTCTGAAAATTCTTGTTATTTCCAGAATACGGGCGACGAATATGTCGTCGCTATTCCGTCGAACAATAAATCATGCCGACGGATTGTCCGTCGACCATCCGTCGCTACCTGGGAATAATTTTCAAATATCCAGTTAGCGATGGAATAACCGTCGAAAAATAGTCGGAAACTGGAGACATCCGTCGCAAAACGGTCACAAGTCCATCGCTAACTGAGAATATTTTGAAAAAAAATTACTGCTTTTTAGCTGTTCGCAAAAATTTGCATAAACCAAACCAATATATAATGCACACCAATTATCCAACAATCACATAGACCAAATATATTATGCACACCAATTATCCAAGAATTACATAGACCAAAATATGCACATACGAATTTAATGCACACCAATTATCCAAGAATCATATAGACCAAACCAAATTAATATAAAATAGACATCAGTTATCCGGAAGAGTAACCTAATATCCATCGTTATAATCCGATCATTGCACACATATTCCAAATTTTTCACAAATATTCCAAAACACATAGGAAAGAGTTGGTCAGTTACAGTAACCTAATATCCAATCCTGACCACCGATCATAGCACAAATATTCCAAAATTTTCACAAATATTCTAAAACACATAGGAAAATCGACTTTGGCCTCAACAAAGACCACAAGTCAGAAGATGAATCCTCACAGCCAGGGATGATAGTTGCGTTGAGACATGTACCATTCTATCAGCCACTTTGCATACGAAGGCTCAATCTGGTTGAGGTCTTCTGTAGGGATAGGAGGGTCGGTCCCGATGCTACTACTCTCTGACGGTGGCTCCTCCTTAGCTTCAAGCTTGGGAGCAATCTCTTCCCTGATGGTCATCGGTTCTTCCTTGACAGTCACCGGCTCTTGTTTGACGACGGAGACTTCCTCCGTGTCGACCTCCAAGGGTTTCTTGCCTCGACCCCTTCCTCGACTAGCAGCACCACCTCGACGAGTCCTAGGAGCCATCTTTCTGACAACAGAAATTTTCATATAGGGTAAAGAAATTTACTCAAGTTATAAAAGTTGTGACGTTGGTTTTTTGCGTTCATCATCATTAGAGGGAGCAGCACTCGAAAAGTTGTGACGTTGGTAGCATGAGAGAGTAAAAATCTGTATCACAAGACTAACAGAATTACTATGTAATCATGTACTCACCAATAACCGGATGTAACTGGAGTCGTTGGTACTATCGTGCAGTAATTTGTGGATCCACAGAGATGCTAGATGTACTTAGTATCTAGTGTATCAGATTAGTATCGGTCTATCGGTTTGGTATAGGACGTATCATATTGGTATCGTCCTATATCCGATATGTACATGTATCGGCCGAATAGTTAGGATTCATATTGGTCTTATCGATTTGGTATCGGTCATATCCGATAGGTATCGGCCGTGCTGGATTAGTATAGACTATTTCGGATTAGTATCGTGGAAGGTTTAGTAACAACTGTACTTGGATTTCTCTCTTCTCGAGCTAGAATACCATTGCAAGAGAATCACCAGATCGTGATTGGCCAGTTACAGTAACATACATACTTCATTTTCCATAAGGAAAAGCGAGATTGAAAAGGAAGTATGTATGTTCTGTAACTGGCCATCTACGCTCTCGTGACTCTCTTGCAATGGTAATCTAGCTCTAGAAGAGAGAAATCCAAGTACACTTGTTACTAAACCTTCAACGATACTAATCCGAAATGGTATATAATAATCCAACACGGCCGATACCTATCGGATATGACCGATACCAAATCGATAAGGCCAATATGACTTAATGGCTATACGGCCGATACATATCGGATAGGACGATACCAATTCGCTAAGGCCAATACCAACCGATACGGTCCATACCAAAACGATAGATCGATACTAATCCGACACGGTCAATACTTATAAGTACCTACGGTCCAGGAGGTTGATCCGCTAGTACATCCATGTACGAACAACGAAGTAACGATCCATTTCAATTTGGATGTAAAAATCTGTATCGTAAGACAAACTAAACATAATCAGTTCTATTTCACATGCTTAATTGTCAAGTATCGTAACAGAATCAAGATGAACTCACTAATGTAATACTAAGACATCATCTACTACTATATAAGATATAGTGATGGGTTGTCGTATCATCATTGCCGAGGGATGAGGGTCGGGGGACAGGCAACTTTATCTACGGCAACATAGTTTCTGTCTCGCCAGTCGAATGGCTGCAGGGAATATCCGTCACCATGTCGTACCGTAGATTAATACAATTAATGGAGCTGGAAATATCCGTCGCTAACCGGTAACTAGTTTGTCGCTAACTGAGATTGTCACATACACATATGTATATCACAGCTAGATGTATAGATATATACATCTATACAGAAGCACACAACTGATAGAACTCGCACTGTTCTTGAGACAGTGAACATATACACCATGAATCCAAACCCCATATATATTCACATTTACTAATCCAAACACCACCAAACTAATGAAACACCCAATATGGATAACACATTATTTAGCCAATATATAAACTCAGATGAATTTGAGAAGCAAAGCCACCCGCCGCCCCCGACCAAAGCCCGCCGCCCCAAGCCAGCGCCCAGCCCCCGACGCCGCCGCCCCAAGCCCACCGCCCAGCCCCCGACCCAAGCCAGCCGCCCAGCCCCCGACGCCCCCGCCCCAAGCCAGCCGCCCAGCCCCCGACGCCGCCGCCCCAAGCCCACCGCCCAGCCCCCGACCCAAGCCAGCCGCCCAGCCCCCGACGCCGCCGCCCCAAGCCTACCGCCCATCCCCCGACCCAAGCCAGCCGCCCAGCCCCCGACGCCCCCGCCCCAAGCCAGCCGCCCAGCCCCCGACCCAAGCCCGCCCAGCCCCCGACGCCCCCGCCCCAAGCCAGCCGCCCAGCCCTCGACGCCGCCGCCCCAAGCCCACCGCCCAGACCCCGACCCAAGCAAGCCGCCCAGCCCCCGACGCCCCCAACCCCCGCCTCCCAGACCCCGACGCCCCCGCCCCAAGTCCACCGCCCAGGACCCCGACCCAAGCAAGCCGCCCAGTCCCCGACGCCCCAAAACCCCAAGCCCCGCTCCCAGACCCCGACGCCCCCGCCCCAAGCCCACCGCCCAGCCCCCGACGCCCCAGCCCCAAGCCCGCCGCCCAGCCCCCGACCCAAGCCAGCCGTCAAGCCATGGACGGCCCAGCCCCAAGCGCGCCGGCCAGCCCCTATACGACACCGCGAGAGAGAGAGAGAGAGAGGAGGAGGGAGAGAGAGAGAGATAGCGAGAGAGAGAGAGAGAGAGGGGGTTACCTTCGGTTGAGAGAGAGGAGAGGACGCCGACGCCGACGACGACACCGACGCCGATCACCGAAGCCGACACCGGCGAGAGAGAGAGAGAGAGAGAGAGAGAGAGAGGAGAGAGTGAATTTGGGGGGAATGCGAAAAGTTCCCTCCGCCGTTTCATTTAAAGTCTGGAACGTATATATAGCGACGGACTAGCGACTGGTAAACATCCGTCGCCCGATAGTCGTCCTTTTTGATATGTGCCGACTGACAATCCGTCGCTAAGTCGTCGAAAATATGTTCCGCCAATTTCCTACACAATTTCTGCCAAATATACGACTGTGTTGCGACGACGGTAAATCCGTCGCTATATTACCGTCAGTCTAGCGACGGCGGAGCGACTGTTCCTCATCCTAAAATTAAAATAAAAATGGCAAAGGCTTGTAGTCGAAAATCAGTCGCTGAGCGGCCACGAAACCGTCGCTAATACCGACGAAAAAATTCCGTCGCTAAAAAGCCGTCGCTAAATGGGTGTATTTTGGTAGTGGACACTCTCAACACTTCTCTACTTGATCTCAAGAACTCTCTACCACAAACATAAAGAAGAAGAAAAATCTGTCAAACTTTTGTGTTGAACTTATTAGACACATAATAACATTGACGGTATTACTAGATCGCTAGGCTATAAACCCATGCATGCTAATAAAATAACTTAATGCATCTAGCTAAGGGAATAATTTCATTTTGTATCGCTTGTGTAGAATATGAAAATGAACTTAGAATTTTACTTGGACCCTCGCACCGCACTCCACGTTCGTGCCAAGGCACAACTTACGTTTCGAGGAGATTTTCTTATGCGTTCAATTATGAATGAATTGTTTGTCACTAAGATAGTACCACAACGTGAGACACAAAACAATTAATGGTCCACTGAATTGGGGCAAGAAGACTATCAAATAGTCGTTTCGAGTCGAGTAATGCAAACATGGAAAGGCTTCGGGACAGTTGGGTCGCCTATGTCACGCCCCAACCCGAAAAATCGCTCATCCTCGCATCGATTTTATCCAAATCATCGTCCTCACTGGGCAGGGCTGGCCCTGAGTTAGTGGGGGCCCTAGGCAAATTTTTAAAATGGGGCCCATATATAATATAAAAAATTGAACTAAAAAATGATAGAGCTAAGGCTAGAACCTAGGACCTCTTATGTACCAAGTATAACAAACGACCACTACACCACAAATGTTTTGTGATAAAGGAGAATCATATTATATATTAGTTCTATTTTCAATATAAGATTACTAATATATATATATATATATATATATATATATATATATATATATATATATATATATATATATATATTTAAATTAATTTTTTTGGGCCCCCAAATTTCATGGGGCCCTGGGCGGTCGCCCTGGCCGCCCTGGGCGAGGGCCGGCCCTGTCACTGAGACGTGATGCCGTACGAGTCTGGAGTTGCACTCGTACAAGACAAGATGACAAGTCCTCAATTGGTTATCTTTAATTTGATATTAGTAACGGAGGCAAACAGAGTATACAAAACAATTCTCTTTATTGATAAATGAACTGAGGTTACAAAGGCTTTCAATAACCCAACGGAATTTTTCATATTGGCTACAACACTCAAGTTCTCTCTTGCCCATAAATGATTTTACCGTTCCATACATCATGACTTCTATATCTCGGCCGCATCAATCCTATTGCAAGACCGAACGTCAATGCGATCGCACGCTTCAAATGCTACAACATTCCATGCCTCAGCACGATCAAGCGAAGCTCCGCCGCGAGCAGACCATTCCTTGAACCTGCTAGCAAACTAGTAGGGGATTAGTACTTTCGTCCTCGCTGTACTGATCAAAGATCCACTTAACAAACTGACATTTAGTAACGTATTGATTCATGCAAGCATACAATTTAGTTCTCTTTCTATGTTCTCCTTAGGACCAGTTCATGGCATATTCAAAGACTATAAAGCATGTTATCATAGCAAGCACGTTACATCAATACGTATACACAAGCAGACAACCAATAGCAATCTCGTGTTGTTTCGTGACTTCTTACCAACGTCGATGCACTCGTCCTTGCCACGATGCAAGGATAATACATCTACCATCTTTTCCTGTCATGTTATAAGTGCTCTTTATGCAAGATCTATGTGTGCAAGATATATGTGCACCTTGTACTTTTGACCCATCGTTCCTTATCTATATGAAGGTCACTAGCATTTCAGGCAAGAATTGACTTATATTTCTCAAATCGAATATGTAAGACGATGATCACTCTGTGTGGTTGCTAACCCAAACAATCAGAGGACCCCCGAATTACTCGAGTAAGTGGCATCACATCAATAGCAGGTCGTAAACCGTCTTAATGAAGTGCACCAACAATACCGATATCCCGCAGTCCTTTCTACGCCGAACGGTCCCAACGCCCTGGCGAACCACGTTCGAGGAAAGAAAACACCCGTGCACGGGCAATATATCTTTAAGTCCATTTGACCATACAACGAATCTTATCTTTCATACAACCAAGCAAATTTGCCTATCTATATTTCAATTGGCACAATTCCCCAACTCAATGTTCATCAACGAACGCCTCGAAGGCCATAAATATTTTGAAGGTACCATGCCACATTGGACAGTTCTACCACATTCGTGCCACAGCTGTTTCCTTCGTAACGAAGCCATCATTTGTAAGTCTCGAGCACGTAAGCACGCTTTGATATAGTTATTCTCCATTCCTTTCATCATGCATTCGGTGCACGCCTCGATTCAGTATTTCCGTATTCTATGCCTTAGTGTTCAACGCGTTAGACTTATGTTCCTTTCCTTCGACTCGTGTAACTGAGGCACGCCTCGATAGGGTATACAATGTTCTATAGCTCGTGCACTGAGGCACTCGTACCGATATAGTCTTACAATGTTCTAGCATACTAACTTGTATACGGGGGCACGAAATAACTCGTGCGCTGAGGCACTTGTTGATACAGTTATTCTATGTTCTTATGGCTTGCACATCGAGGTGCTCGCCTTTGTGATATTCAATGTTCCATAGCGAATATTACATTTGATGTACGATTCATTTCAATTGTTCTATCTAGTGTTTGACACGCACTATGTTTCTCTTCTTCGAGCCACGCTCGTGGTCTCGATAGGCTAACTTAGCATACAATGATATATTTTACTTAGGCATGAAGGAGTAGGAAAGAGAAGTCAAAGTCCTCCCACCTTAAGTCGATACGCCTTGTTGTTCGTCGAGCCGATACGGCTCGATTTCATAACTTTCTTACACGGCCAAATCTTCTGAGTTAGCCATTTGAGCACTTCTTGTTTCATTGAACTACTCGATCGATTCTGGCCAACCGTGTCCAAGTCCTAGCACGTTGTGAGGTAGTGATTTGGGTATTACGGACCCGTTGCGAATGAGACAAAATACCGGTATCTAATATTTTAGCGTAAATAGATAGTCTGTACATGAAACCAACTAAAATTAATACTTGTATCGATTCGGCCTTGCACCTTGGGTCGATTCGATTTCTTAGAATCTTCGAGCCGACTCAACGTACTTATCCTTCGGGGAAATGCAGCGCTTCGTATCAATTCAACTCGATACATTCTTTGGGACAATGCAACTCTTCACATCGACTTATATTCGATGTATTGCTCGGGACAATGTAACTCTCGTATCGATTCGCATCGATACATTTTATTTGGTCAATGCGACTCTTTGATTCAACGTCTCAGCGTAATGTACCGTACGGAGCGGGGCATTACAGAATATACCACTCAAAATAAGGTTCGTCCTCGAACCAAAACCAACACTTCGATTAAGTATTTTATAGATCGTTTCACGATCTCGTCCAACTATCGTTTGTTCCGTTTCAAACACTCTTGCAAGCTTTTCATTAACATTTCAAAGTCTTTCCTGCAGCTCGATTTGAATTTTTTTTATACAACTCGATTTGGATCCGTACTTATATTCAAGGCGTCCAAAAGATATATGTATTTCGACCAAGTCCAGTGGTAGAAAATTGGAACAAAGCTGACAGGTAATTTTAATCCCATGCTTGCCATCTTGTACTCCCTATTGGACTTATCTTTAGCAACTGTTCTCAAAATTTTATCGCATACGTATATTCGATACATACGTGATTTATTCAATAAAGTTACTGCACGGGACGCGATTCAAAATCGCTTTTCTCGTTTCGTATGTTTCGCATGGACTATCAATGTCATGACCCGCAGCCGCTTTTCGGACGCGAGCTCGTGAGCAAGCCAGCTACGCATCAAGCGGACTCCAGTCCGACTCAAATATGTGAACGCTGTCACGGCTAGGGTAAGCTGCCAAATCATGGCAAATAAATCTATATCTCAATCCACAATAAGAGTATAAAACATGAATGAACACTATGAGTCGTGGTCTGCAGCCCACTCGCATATATGTCCGATAAGACTCTAAAGAAAATAACAAGAGTCTAAAACTGAATCAAGAAACAGGATATCTCATGATAAGGTATGAAAGCACGCGCGGATAATGAACACAATAAAATACCTAAATCCCGCAAGCGTATCATCACATATATATGTCATCCAGAACCACTAGCTAACTCCATGCAATCGCTAAACCTGAAGAAATTATCAGGTCCTCAGGGGATATAGCAAGATACATAAAAATATGCCTATCTAGCAGTTTATCATGCAATAAAGAAAATACTGGAAATAAATAGAAAAAGTCCAATAAATACGAAATCACGACTATACACGACTGAAAGAACCACTACGCATAAACGAACTGCTGGAGGAGAACAAGAGAAACATGTCACGAGATCAATGGATACTCAAACCCTCGCCCCTAGTGTGGACTCGCAGGTTTGAAACAACTACTAACCCTCGCCCCTAGTGTCGACTCACAGGTTAGCATCAAGAATCACCCTCGCCCCTAGTGTGGACTTGCAGGTACGGACAAATAACTACTAACTCTCGCCCCTAGTGTGGGCTCGCAGGCTAGCATCAACTACTAACCCTCGCTCCTAGTGTGGGCTCGCAGGCTAGCCTCAACTACTAACCCTCGCCCCTAGTGTAGGCTCGCAGGCTAGCCGCAACTACTAGTCTTCGCCCCTAATATGGACTCGCAGGTTAGCTTCAGGATTCAAGATACAGATAACTACTAACTCTCGCCCCTAGTATGGGCTCACAGGTTAGCTTCAAGAATTCGAGGTACAGCAGTTCCGTTATGACTTATCCATCCTATGACACGATGTGACTCAGTCCAAGTACAGGTGATGACACAACACAACTCAGTCACGATACACAGGAGAACAAATCCAATATAAACTATGAAGCTAACTTGGAACATGAACTATATATACGTATATCCAATATGAACTACAAAGCTAATTATAAACACGGCTCTATATATACTAGCAAGCATGATATACAAATTTCATATAAATAATCAACTAGTAAACCTAGATAACAATAAGAATATGCACATAAATAAACTGTAGAGGGAGACAAGGTATCTTGCCTGGAGGTTGCACGCAGATCCAACAAAATATTGGTCAACTACTAAGCCATAAAGTCTAAATCATCCCAACTGTCTCCAAAAGATGAAACAGACAATGCCAACATTCTCAGAATAGTCAAATTAGCCAGGATTTCCTGTCCTTAAGTCCAATTCGGGACACAGGGGCAAAACGGTAATTTTGGGCAAAAACGGTATCCGCCGTTGGACCCACTTTGTACCGAAAAGCGAGCCAGAGTCAATGGTCTCTAAAGTCGTTAAACTATATGTCTACATATTCGTTTTGATGATATGAACCCCACGGTATGTCCAGTTGTAGATTCTGGTGGGTCGTGCACAAAATTGCCCGTTGAATCGGATCGTGGGGCCCGCAAAACGGCGATCTGATCAACTGTCTCAGATCGGACCAAACTTGGCATATGGAGCCAAAAAAATGATACGGTCCTGTTGGCGTAAGTTTCGTCTCGATTTGACGAACGTGCACAAAGTAATTGGGAAATTTGCATAGAGGCCGATACGATAAATTTTGACGGATACGTATCAAATTTGTCGCACACACGCAACCAATTTGAATTCCGTCAAAGCCCACACGTCCGCAATATCCGTACGCGCCTTTCGATGCTTACGGTGTGCGACTACGTTGCCCGATTTGGCGGGACGCACGTCGTATTGATGAATTTTGAAGTTTTAAAAACTGTTTTAATCATATTTTTCTCGAACTTTGTAAACTGATTTCTTCGTGCACAGTTGATAAAATTTGCAACTACAACTTAGGTTATGAAGCCCTACATGTTGTCTTCAAGTATGTTTAATTAGATTACAAAAATATTGAACAGGTTTCCGGGAAACTAGGTACAAACATGGGTATTTAGGATTCCTAGAAACTGTTTTCGAAACAGTTTTTTCCCAAAGTTTAGATCGATTTTCTAAATCGATCAGTCGATTACATTGAAAATGAATTATTGAAGAGTCGAGAGGGTCATGTGGGTTATGAATAGGAATTTGTGGTTCGGAAAACGATTAACTAGATGGATAGAAACTCAGTCGAGAATATAGGTACCTCATGGTAATATGTGCTGTCGATGTGTTCTATTTTGGGCGCGCGCGGCTGAGTTCAGGCGGCGCTCCGACGTGTCGGGGCGGCGCGCGTGGTGGCGGACCGCGTGCAGGTGGTCTGGGGTGGCAACGTCGAGGGTTAGCATGATTGGTTTAGAGTTTTCCTCTGCTACTCCCTCTCGTCTTATATTTATATATGCTATTTGCTCGGTTAGGAACAGAGGAGGGTCGGCATCCTGCTTGATGTGCTGGGTTTGCACGCATGGCGTGTGGGCCTGGGAAAGCTTGGGTGGGGCTCGGTCGGTTCTTGGCTGGGCCGGTTCTTGGCTGGGCCCTATCATCTATTTCTATATACATTGGTAAACTCTCTCTCTTTCTCTCTATATATATATGTGCGTGTGTATATATATATATATATATATATATATATATATATATATATATATATATATATATATATATATATATATATATGCGTATATATATATATATATATATATATATATATATATATAGATATATGCGTACATATATATATATATATATATACGCATATATATATATATATATATATATATATATATATATATATATATATATATATATATATATATATATATATATATATATGCGTATATATATATATATATATATATATATATATATGTAAAATATATATATATATATATATATATATATATATATATATATATATTTTACATATATATATATATATATATATATATATATATATGTATAAAATATATATATATATAATATATATATATATATATATATATATATATATATATATATATATATATATATATATATATATATATATATATATATATATATATATATATATATATATAAATATATATATATATATATATATATATATATATATATATATATATATATATATATATATATATATATATATATATATACACACACACACACACGCACATATATATGTATATATATATATATGACATGAATATATGTATATACCTATAAATCTAAATATAATCAATATAATATTCTAGGCATGATCAATAATGGCAATATATAATCCTGATATTTATACATATATATACCACAAATTCCATATAGAAAATAAAATATTTTAGATATAATCGATATTAATAATATCTAATAGTAATAAATATATTTATTTAATCACGACAAAATAATAAAATAATAATAAAATAATTAATTGATGATTTGGTGAATCCATACTATTCACCCTTATCCGGATCCAGAAAATTGTACAAATATATTAAAACAATATTTAATAATAAAATACAAATTTTGTATAAATATTTAAATAATTAAAAATATGCATCAATACCCAAAATAAGTTAGGAACTATTTGTACACACATAAAATATGCCTATATGGTCGTCTTTGGTCTTACTATATACCCACAAAGGCTTGGATTCGACTTGGGCCCAATCTGGACAGGTTCAGTACAATCGGGTTCCCTAAAACTCAATAATATAACTAAATAATAAATAAAATCTTCGGTAAGGGTTAAGTAGCAACTTGGCCTGGTTTTCTTAGTTAGGACGTCCCTATGGCTCGGTCTTCCTTGGCATGACTAATACACTAATCAAGGCACGCCACTGCACTATTCGTGCCATGATTCCTAGTCGCCTTGGACTCCCAAACTCTACCATGTCTAAAGTCATCTACCGTAATAAAATACTAAATAATTATTAAAATCTAGAAATCACCATTTAAATCAAATAAAAAAATATTTCAAAAATTTTTGGGAAGAGGGGCTACAAATAATCCTATACGTTGCGTCGAGCATCCGATCGCAACGAACCTTCGCAACGCCTTGCGTTCAAAGTTGCCGCCCAACTATTTTCGAAGTCTGGCCATGCAACTTATCTCGATACAATTTCCTTTATTGACTTGCAAATATATCAACATTCAGTACTACGCCCCCTAGGTTACTCACCTAGACACCGTACTTAAATTCTTCTGACGCAACTTTAAATTGATATTGCACAAAGGCCACAATCTATCCGACACAAAAGTTTACATCGAGGCGACGGTACTCAAGGCAATAATCGCTTTGACTCAAAGTCTCTACGATGCATCTTACGTTTGATTCCTAACGAGTAGGAATTTACTAGCCAAATTTTCAGCTTATCCGTCTCGTAACATCGAATATAAGTTCCATTCACGCAAGCTCAATCGCAAGGTGAATCCAAATCTAACGACATAACTCATAAGTCATTCTCTTACCACTCGCGCTCGTGCATATCACGATTCTCAAAATCGCCTAGACTTATCATCAACATACACCATATTGTTTTTGTTATCGATACAATTTTATATGCAATATTGTATGGGTCATCTTACGGTCTGCAACATTCAATTTGATTTGGCGGTCAAGTCTTCTAGGGTCAGCTGTCCCGAAGCTACGCTCGATAATTGTGGATCATTAACGAAGGACAGTTACTACGAACCATGTTATATTATTTCGGAGCCATATCACGTTCCGACGATTTCTATACGAACCCAATTTCGAAAAAAACCATTTTTATCGGCGTAACTGATACGCAACTATCATCCGAGTAAAGTCATGCACTACCGTCTTATTCGCGGTCGACACACGAGATTCTATATGCATCAAACGATCGTCGATGACTTATAGTCTCGTCTTGATCAATCATAAAGTTCATGATCAAGCAGTTCATTCATTCTCGTATTATTATTTACAAAATTTTGATAGCACGAGGCATACTCCATTTTGTATTCTCACATCGTGCTTACGTTTTCTTACGTATCGATCTCGATACGTCGTATCAATTTCGATAGCGTAAGGGTCAACTTTGATTCTGTTTCAACGTCGACAACTTGCATTGCATACGTCCAAGTTCTTCACAAACATTTTCGTACACCTCGAATCGTTTCTCGATTCGTTGCATTCCGTTATACTTCGATCGCGTAACCAAGTTACCATTTTTCCGACGTCATGCCCTCTAAGTTTCATATGATATCGTCGTGCTCACAGTGAGTCTCGTCTTGACATAACCTACTATTTTTCTTAGACGCGGCTATCCGAATCAACCAATATTTTCATCGAAATCGTAAGTCGTGCGATTCGATTACACTTCGCATCGGCTAACATTTCTATCGAGATCGTAAGTCGTGCAATTCGATTACCATTCACGTATTCTAACATTTTTATCGAGATCGCAAGTCGTACGATTTGATTATAATTTGTATCGCCCAACATTTTCATCGAGATCGCAAGTCGTCCGACCGTTGCGATTATAATTTGTATCGACTCGTTTATAACTTTAAGTTTTCTATCGGATCGATCCAATCATTGACTCAAGGCATAATCGTTTTGTTAGTCTCGATCGTCCGACCGACTTATAATTTTTGCCCGACGTATCATTCATTGATACGAGTCCCGCCTTATCGTCCCAACCGATTTTCGGAGAACACTTGCATCAACACATCGTCGTACAAATTTTTAATCGAGTCTTGGTACTCTTTCGTCCGTTGCGGACAAACCTTCCACAATTCTCACAATGCGTCGATGTAATTCATCGCACACGTGGTTTATCATATACCACTCAGAATCGAGTCATTCATCGCATACGTGGTATGGCATATACCACTCAGAAAACAAGTCATTTCTCTCGCATCATACTCGGTATGAACCAACAATCTCTTCCGACTCACAATTTTCATAGTGATCGTGCTTGATCACAACTGTAACTTTGATTAATCAAAATCCGACACAATTCGGCTAATGTGTACATTCGCCAATACAAGTTCAAGTTTGGTGCACTGTCGAACGATTGTTTCTGTTGATTTATGACTTTTGTTTCCTTCCATTGCATCTCGTGCAACGATTCATTTTCGATATCCGTTGCACTCCGTGCAACGTTTTTACTTTGACACATATTGTACCATATGCAATAATTTTACTTTCGACACGTATTGCACAGCGTGCAACATTTTCTTTTTGATATGCGTTGTACTTTGTGCAATGATTCATTTTCGATAACCATTGCATCTCGTGCAAGTATTTATCTGTGACGTTCAAAGCCAATGCTTGAATCCGTTCAACATATTCGATATCAAATTTTATTATCCTTGCACACATCGTTCATACTTCAACTCGTTGCAATTTGATACAACAACATTTTATTTTACTCATTACGCTTCATGCAACTTTTTATTTCTCTCGTTGCACTTCATGCAATATTTTATTTCCCATTCAATTTTGTTGCATTACAACATCGAACATTTTATTTCATACTTTTTAACTTGTTGCACTTGCAGCAACAAATATCTCAATTCACATCTCACGATTTATCGCACTTGCAGCAACAAATATTTCATGGCTTATTGCACTCAATGCAATAAATCTTTCATGACTTTCTTAGCAAACATCATATAATTTTCAAAACACATGCTGTAAAATTATACGATTTGTTTTAGACTTATTGTATGGAACATCCAGTGCAGCATCGAGTAGTGTCAAGAGTGATTCGATTGGTAGTGGGCAACTCTTTGGAATTGAAACAAAGCAACCGTCCTGAGAAAATTGAACCTAGAGCTCTGATACCAATTTGTCACGCCCCAACCCGAAAAATCGCTCGTCCTTACATCGATTTTATCCAAATCATCGTCCTTGCTGGGGCGTGATGCCGTATGAGTCTGGAATTTCACTCGTATAAGACAAGATGACAAGTTCTCAAATGATTATCTTTGATTTGATATTAGTAACGGAGGCAAACAGAGTATACGAAATAATTCTCTTTATTGATAATGAACCGAGGCTACAAAGGCTTTCAATAACCTAACAGAATTTGTCAGATTGGCTACAACACTCAAGTTCTCTCTTGCCCACAAAGGATTTTACCATTCCATACATCATGTCTTCTATATCTCGGCCGCATTAATCTTGTTGCAAGACCGAGCATCAATGCGATCGCACGCTTCAAACGCTACGGCATTCCATGCCTTAGCGCGATCAAGCGAAGCTCTGCCGCGAGCAGACCATCATTGAACCTGCTAGCAAACTAGTAGGGGATTAGTACTTTTGTCCTCGCTATACTGATCAAAGACACACTTAACAAACCGACATTTAGTAACGTATTGATTCATGCCAGCATACAATTTTGTTCTCTTTCTATGTTCTCCTTAGGACCAGTTCACGGCATATTCAAAGACTGTAAAGCATGTTATCATAGCAAGCATGTTATTTCAATACGTATACACAAGAAGGCAACCAATAGCAATCTGGTGTTATTTCGTGACTTCTTACCAACATCGACGCACTCGTCCTTACACCGACGTAAGGTGAATACGCCTACCATCTTTTCATGTCATGTTATAAGTGCTCTCTATGTAGGATCTATGTGTGCAGGATATATATGTACCTTGCACTTTCGACCCATCGTTCCTTATCTACATGAAGGTCACTAGCTTTTCGGGCAAGAATGGACTTATATTTCTCAAATCAAATATGTAAGACGATGATCACTCTGTGCGGTTGCTAACCCAAACAATCAGAGGACCCCCGAATTACTCGAGTAAGTGGCTCATCACATCAATAGTAGGTCGCAAACCGTCTTAATGAAGTGCACCAACAATACCGATATCTCGCAGTCCTTTCTAGGCCGAATGGTCCCAGTGCCCTGGCGAACCACGTTCAAGGAAAGAAAACACCCGTGCACGAGCAATATATCTTTAAGTCTATTTGACCGTACAATGCATCTTATCTTCCATACAGCCAAGCAAATTCGCCTATCTCTATTTAAATTGGCACAATGTCCCAACTCGATGTTCATCAACGAATGCCCCGAAGGCCATAAACATTTTGAAGGCACCATGTCATATTGGACAGTTCTGCCACATTCGTGCCACAACTGTTCCCTTCGTAACAAAGCCATCATTTGTAAGTCTCGACCACGTAAGCACGCTTTGATATAGTTATTCTCCATTCCTTTCGTCGTGCATTCGATGCATGCCTCGATTCAGTATTTTCGTATTCTACGCCTTAGTGTTCAACGCATTAGACTTATGTTCCTTCCCTCTGGCTCGTGCAACTGAGGCACGCCTCGATAGGGTATACAATGTTCTATAGCTCGTGCACTGAGGCACTCGTACCGATATAGTCTTACAATGTTCTAGCATACTAACTCGTGCGCGGGGGCACGTAATAACTCGTGTGCTGAGGCAATTGTCGATACAGTTATCCCATGTTCTTATGGCTTGCACACCGAGACGCTCGCCTTTGTGATATTCAATGTTCCATAGCAACTCGTACATTTGATGTACGATTCATTTTATTGTTCTATCTAGTGTTCGACACGTATTATGTTTCTCTCCTTCGAGCCACGTCCGTGGTCTCGATAGGTTAACTTAGCATACAATGATATATTTTACTTAGGCATAAAGGAGTAGGGAAGAGATGTCAAAGTTCTCCCACCTTAAGTCGATACGCCTTGTTGTTTGCCGACCCGATGCGGCTCGATTTCATAACTTTCTTGTACGGCCAAATCTTCTGACTTAGCCATTCGAGCACTTCTTATTTTATTGAACTACTCGATCGATTCCAGCCTACCGTGCCCAAGTCCCAACCCGTTGCGAGGCGGTGATTTGGGTTTTGCGGACCCATTGCGAATGAGGCAAAATACCGACCTCTAATATTTCAGCGTAAATGGATAGTTCGCACATAAAACCAACTAAAATTAATACTTGTATCGATTCGGCCTTGCGCCTTGGGTCGATTCGATTTCTTAGAATCTTCGAGCCAAATCAACGCACTTATCTTTCGGGGCAATACAGCGCTTCGTATCAATTCAACTCGATGTATTCTTTGGGACGATATAACTCTTCGCATCGACTTATATTCGATGCATTGCTCGGGACAACATAACTCTCATATCGATTCGCATCGATATATTTTATTCGGTCAACGCGACTCTTTGAGTTAACGTCTCAGCGTAATGTACCGTACGGAGCGGGGTATTACAGCCAAGGCAGTTCCCGTACCGGGAGCTACATAATGATAACAAAAGTGAACGAATGAATTAGCAAGTGAATGAATCGAAGAAAGATAGAAAGAAAGGAAAGAATGAATGAAAGAAAGAGATGAAAGAAAGAAATGAAAGAAGAAAAGTATGATTATCGACATGTATGTCGGAGACGTGCAACGGGGCTCGCTACCCACGCTGTACGGATGCTACCGCCAACCTAGTCGATAATCTATTATGGCTCAGAGAGCCCGTTAAGTTAAAAATGAAAAGAGAATACGAAACTGTCACGGACAACTCGTGCACGAGGATATGGGGAAAGGATTCATCAGACGATCAGAACCTAGAAAACTAGGGATCGTGTCGGCCTAGGAGAAATTCATGGCTTATGGGTGATTTGGGTTCGGGTCTGGCCATCCAAGCGACGTAATATCAGTATTGTGCAGCCTATCAGGGTGTCCCGGCCATTTCGCTTGATAGGTAACATCACTACGAATACCACATTTGTATAGTCCAAATGGCTTATGATGCCAGTGACCGATGCATATAGATTAAGTTGGCTTGCTGGCGACAATCCACGTACGAGTCCTTGCATTGAAACAAGTAATTTGAGTAATCTGAACAACTGAGTAATTGAATGAAACGCATCTGAACAAGATTGAGTATAACATATCTTACAAACTTGAGTACCTCGTTCACCTGAGGCAGAAACACGCCCATGACACTATTATTTCCTTATGCAAATCTGTCAAGCCATTATGTATAAAATGTTAGCCAACTTGGTTTACCTTGGACAGGAAAGATCGTACGATAAGTATGGTAAGTTACGCATGTTATCCCTATACGACACTTGATATCTGCAACACGAGATAGGTTTTACATTATATGCCATGAGATTGATCCTAAGACAAGATTACAAAGATACCAAGTGATAGTTGCTGCATGAAACTAAATTGAACGTGTTTGGTAATGATAGCGATCGGGTGAGCTAGCCTCCCCACCAGTGCATTCAGTATACTGATACCCACCTAGACTACTTGTAGGAGATGGAAGAATGTCGTCTGGTATGGAGTATTCCCTCGAACGTGCTAAGGTACGGAGATAACTTTGGAGCCATGGAGCATTGCAAATGAGATGAAGCACCATATACAGGACATAATGTATTGGAATATCGCCATGTATCATTCTATATTGTAAGCCGCTTGGCACGACTTTTGTGTTTCGAGTGAGAGAGCTTGAGCGAATTATAATCTCGACCTAGCGCCGCTTGTAATACTTCTTGTATATCAACAAAGATCTTAGTTTAGTTTTAACTTGTATTCATTTACTTTTCGCTGCAATGGGGACACTCTGTGCGACACTGTGGTCCAGCTTCAATCGACCATTTCAGGACCTGGCCTTGCGCCGGCGCAACTTAGGCTTGCACAGCATCATGCCCAAGCGAGAACATTTGCTCCCCTGGGACTGGGGCATGACAGATTGGTATTAGAGCACAGCTTTACGTCCTTGAACTTCATATCGATTCTCTCAATTTTGAAAGCTCGATCGTGGGTAAAAAGAAGTGTACGCCCTCTCTTCTTGTCCCTTGGAACTTTCCATACAATAAGTCTAATATTTTTAAAATCTCGTGTTCAGTTGAACAGGATCAATGTGCAAAGGCCTTTATGCCAAACTGTGTCAGACTTGAGTTGAAAGGAACTCATGCTAAAATTAGTAAGCGGTGTGCATACCTGAATAAACTTATGCTGACACTAGCGAATGAGTGTTAGGACAGAGAATAGTTCAAATATGATGACTGTGCACACAAACTTTTGGCTAAGTTGTGTTGAGTATCGCGCACCTAGACCTTCTGGTGCGAGCCAGTTTACGAGCAGATTAAATTTCGCTCGGACGATAATTCATTACATTTAGAGTATATATCGATAGAAACGCTATCGGACCAACGCTAAGGCGAACACAGAGAACAGTGTTTGGGTTTTGAGGAATAGTTCAAACGATTAATTACGGCAAGGAGTACAAAAAAGAAATATGATTTACATCATGGATTATCGATAGAGGTATACGAGATTTAGATTTGTCGTACCCGTTTTCCGTTTTACGTATTTCAGTACGGAATTCTGAACCATATTGTGATTTGTCTTAACTAGCTAAACTTGGTTTAATCTTGCATTGGTTTAATATTGGCATGGCTTGGTTTTGGTTTGGCTTGGTTGGGTTGGTTCAACATGTGACCCCTCCCTTTAAAAGCTACCAACCCCTCTCTCTCTCCACATTTACTTCTCCTTCTGTATTTATTTCTTCATCTTCTTCCTCTTAACTTCTCCACCTACCATGAGAGGCTTAGGCAAGTGTAACTTGCTTCATGACGGAACTTCATTTTTATTGTTCCATTGTCTTACTCATGAGATTCTAAGACACTTTAGTACTTAGCATTTTTAATTTCCATGGTTTATTTCTTGTAGATCTAAGCTTGTTGTATTTTTGGATTTCTTGAATTTTGATCTATCAAACTTTATTATTTTCAAGTTTTGATTGTTCTATGTTGTAGAGAATTTTATTCTACCCCATTTTGACCTATGGAAGTCCAAATTTAGACTTACGGTGAAGGTTTTATGGAGCTTGGAAGCTATGGGTTCAATGGCCATCCTTCTCAGATTTTTAGAGATGGACGGGTACCCATCGACCCAGCCGCATGGATGGTTCCCCATCGATCCAGCCGCATGGATGGGTCCCCATCGACCTAGCCGCATGGATGGGTACCCATCGACTCCAGCCGCATGGATGGGTCCCCATCGACCCAGCCGCATGGATGGGTCCCCATCGACCCCAGCCGCATGGATGGGTCTCCATCGACCCCAACCACTTGGATGGGTACCCCGCATGAGACCCCATCCACCCTTGGCCGCATAATGCCTATTTTTGGCTATTTTCTTGTCATATTTGGTTGATTTGTGGTCAGAATCTCTCCTAACTTCCAATATAGAAGTTGTAGATCTTTTCCTTGGCTTCAAGAATATGTTACTAGCTATTTTATGCATGTTTCTCTTAATCTTGATAGTGGCCTGTTAAGGCGCACTCTTAACAAGTAACAAGTAGCATGACACGATAATGGCCTGTTAAGGCGCACTCTTAATAAGTAACTTGACATGATAACTCCGAATTAGTGACCCGTCGTGGTGCACTCTTGACAAGCAACCTTGAGATGATAATTCTTGATGGTGGTCCGTCGTGACGCACTTTTGACATGATAAGTAATCTTGACAGTGGCCCGTCTTGGCAAACTCTTGACAAGTAATCTTGATAAGTAAGTCTAACATGTAATCTTGAATGCTGTTGCGACGGCTATCTCGATATGCTAGTAAACTCTCATGACACCGTGGGTGATTATATTGAATGCGCTTGTATAAGCTACCAGTCTTGTCTCGCATCATGTCTAGGACTTGTATCCCTGGTTACCACGGTCAGGGATTCATGCTAAATCTAACTAGGTTAATGACTAGATTGATCAAGTAGTTCATATAGAGAGATATTTCGGCTACAAGCAATCCTGTTATCTGGGCGCCTTCCTGATGGACTTGTAGCCTGCCGATGAGTAGGGCATATTTCTATCTCACTGTTATGTGGGGCACTACATAAAACGATTACTATGCACACTGTCATGTGTTGCATCCAAGTCACCTAACAAGTCAAGATAACTCTTAACATGAACCTTGCGCCTGGATAACCTGGATAGTCTGCAGGACTTGTGGCCGTAGAAATATCTTATTGCATCTTGCTAGTAACTAGGCTTATGATAACCCTAGCTAGTTAACTATCAAGTCGTACTCTTGCTTGGCCATGAATGTTGGATGGAGTCCCATCTTGTCTAGTTTTGTCTAGACCCAGTACATGGATATCTCTGGACATGCTTGTATATGCTTTACTCTATCGATAATTGGTTAGAGACTAAAAGTTCCGTTCAGGTGAAGGGTTACAACCCCGGTCCTTGTTTGATTCACGGGTTATAACTTGGTTACCGAAATAGTCCTTTAGTCATTTTATCGTTTATCATCCTGTTTTCTTTAACTCATGTCCTATGTTACTTCATCTATGACTTATGTGCTAATATGCTAGTTTTAGTTCTTAAGTGAAGCCTCCTTTGTGGCACTTGCTCTTTCTTGGGTCTGACCCAGCTGGTTTTGTATGGCCAGATTTTGGAGCAGCTTTCGAGGATCTTCCAGCCTTCCTGCCAGATGGTGACCACTAGAAGAAACCCTGGCAACAAGTGGGTTTTATTTTTCTCTCCCACTCTATTGTACAATTATTCTTTTGAGGCGTTTAGCCGCCGAGCAAGTGTTAGCTCATGTTGAATTTACATTCCTGTCTGCCTACGGGCTGTAACATGATTGACAAATCGTAGGATTGATCATGTATGACTTAAACTCTTGCTAGTCTTCGCATTTTGTATGACTAGCTTCATGATCATCTGAATATGTAATATTTGGAACGCCTTACTTTGTATGTCTGATGATCTACCATCTTGTTATATTTACTTGTTTGCTTGAGATTAAGACACTAGGCTTGTTCTTGACCCTAAGAGACTAATGGCTTGTAGTAAACCCTCATGCATCTAGACAGCCGTGACCGTATTGCGAGGTAGGATTCATTTCATTGTACGTAGCTGGCTGTGTCTGTCCCCCGCTCTCCAGTAATCTGGTTCTGGGGCATGATACGGTTTAAGTGGTGGCCCATGCAGGTCTTGTAAATCAAGATGTGTGAGAGTTTTACCGGATAGATGTCTCAATCAGCACTCGCCCTTGATCTCTACTCGTGTCTTCTAATCTTTTCGAAATCTTGATCTAATCACATGCTTATATCCTTGATCTATCATGGTTCTTCCTTATTGTTCATTATGTCGTTTCTTCAGCGGCATTGTTCCTGGTCCTACCGATCGGTAAGGCGGACCACCTCCTGTGGAGCAGCAGCAACCTGGAGATCAAGTCCAGCACTCAGGGGTAGCCTCCAGAGTCATACCTACTGGGGGTCAAGAGCCACCAGTCCAGCCAGTCCAGCCTGCAGAGCCTGACAATGGAACCTTGGTGGGTCTCATCAGGACATTGCTTGCATCTCAAGATCGTTAGGGCGATGCCCTGCAGCAGGCAATACAAGATGCCATGGGCCGTGTTGGTTACTAAGGAAACAATGCGGCTAGCAGTTTCAAGCGCTTGAACCCTCCCTTCTTTGATGGCAGTGAGGACGCTATTGCAGCTGATGCGTGGCTCCAGGACATCGAGATCATCTTGGATGCAGCCAAGACTCCGGAAGGAGAGAAGGTAGCGGTGGTGCGCCTACAGTTATTGGACCTAGCCCGCAACTGGTGGGCAAAGATAGTAGTTGGGTTGGCGACGCCTGTTCCATGGGCGGTATTCAGTGATAAGTTTTAGATTAAGTACTTCGATGTTGTAGCTCGGCATGACCTACAGACGAGATTAACCAATCTCATGCAGATGAGCAGGATGGTCGATAGATATGCGGCCGAGTTTTCAAGACTAAGTCGGTTTGCTTCCACTTTGGTGGCAACCGATTTCGACCGAGCGCAGCAATTCCAGCAGGGACTCTACCTAGAGATCATTCTAGCAGTGGAGCAGTTTGAGCATCATACTTTTGATGCGGTCTTGCGAGCAGCGAAGAGGCATGAGTATACTTCGCAGAGGATTGTATACAGAACTGGCGGACGGAAGCGATCCCATGGTCAGATGACCCAGTCCTCAGCCCCAGCCCCGGTAGCTAAGGCCTTGACCATTGGAGCTCCGAGGAGGGCAGCATCGGTTACGTCGGTTCAGCACTCGACTCCGACGTACCCTCAGCAGCCGAAGCGGAGGCAGTCTTCCATAATGGGCTGCACTAATTGTGGGAAGCCAGGGCAAGTACTATCAGAATGTCGCCGAGCACAAGGATTGTGTTTGGTTTGTGGGACATCGGATCACATGATAGGGTCCTGCCCACAGAGAGCCGGTTCATCCTCATCGGCCCAGACTAGTCCCTCGGTGAGGGGACCAACACCAGTACAACAGTAGCAGTACCAACCCTCGAGGCCATTGCCACCTCCGGCTCAGGCATTCCAGCAGCAACGACCACAACAGTATGCCTAGGCCCAGGCTTAGATCCAGAACCGCCAGAGAGGTTTCCAGCAGAGGGGACCAGCCCCAGAGGGCAAGGTCAGGTGATGGCTTTGACCGTAGAGGAGGAGTTGGCATCAGGTGAGGTGGTGGCAGGTACCATTCTCGTCAACTCTTTTCCTGCATCAGTATTATTTGATTCGGGTGCATCGCATTTATTTATGTCTGTACGATTCGCGACACGGATAGGACTGGAGCCCGAGTCATTATCAGTAAGGCTCAATATATTTACTGGTAATGGTCTTATGGGAGTAGATATAGTATTTTTCTCGTGTCGAATCGTAGTTAGTGGTAGAGTTTTTTGCTAGGTTGATAGAATTCTCGATGGTCGATTATGATGTGGTCCTAGGAATGGATTGGTTGAGGGACCAGTATGCTAGAATAGATTGCCATATCGGCAAGATAATTTTTAGTATTCCTGGTGAGCCAGAGTTTTCATTTTTTCGAGGCAGAGTAGAACCTTCTTCCTCAGCGTTACGGATGGCAGTAGCAGTGGCAGTTCAATTTTCCAGAGTTGTAGATGAGTTTTCTGACGTATTTCCCGAAGAGCTTCCAGGCATCCCCCCAGAGAGAGAGATCGAGTTCACCATTGATTTAATTCCCGGATCAACACTAGTGTCAGAGAGAGTCTGCAGGATGGCGCCTTCAGAGTTGGAGATCTTGTACAAGATGATTGAAGAACTTAGAACCAAGGGATTCATTCGCGCCAACGGATAACCTTGGGGAGTCCCGATGCTTCTTGTAAAAAAGAAAGATGGTACATCTAAATTATGTGTTGATTATCGTACCCCAAACTCTGTAACAATCAAGAACCGATATCCTCTACCAAGGATAGAGCACTTATTTGATCAGCTCAAAGGAGCGACTGTATTCTCGAAAATTGACTTGCTGTCGGGGTGCCATCAGATCAGAGTTAGAGAGCAGGATATCCCGAAGACAGCATTTAGATCAAGGTATAGACATTGGAAGTTCCTTGTTATGCCATTTGGAGCGACCAATGTGCCAGCCGTATTCATGGACCTTATGAATCGTATCTTCATGCCCTATTTGGACCAGTTCGTGATAGTGTTCATAGATGACATCTTAGTCTATAGCAAGAGTGAGGCAGAGCATGAGCAGCATCTTCGTATGGTTCTTCAGATTCTCAGGGAGCACCAGTTGTACGCGAAGTTCAGTAAGTGCGAGTTTTGGTTGGATCGTATCTCGTACTTGGGTCACATCATCACCAGAGGTGGAGTGGAAGTGGACCCCCAGAAGATAGTTGCCATAGAGACATGGCCAGTACCTAGCACTGTCGCGAAAGTTCGAAGTTTCCTTGGATTGGCCGGCTATTGTCGGCAGTTTGTATCAGACTTTGCTCGGATTTCAGCGCCATTGACGCAGTTGACCCGCAAGGATGTACAGTTTGCTTGGACAGCCGAGGGTCAGAGTTCATTTAAGAAGTTGAAGCAGAGATTGATGACAGCCTCTATTCTCACTCTTCCAGATGGGACTGGAGGATTTTCAATTTATTGTGATGCATCTGGCAGAGGATTAGGATGTGTCTTGATACAGCATGGAAGGGTAGTAGCTTATGCGTCACGTCAGCTTCATGATCATGAGAGAAATTACCCAATCCATGACTTGGAATTAGCAGCGGTGATTTTCGCACTTAAATTGTGGAGACATTATTTATATGGAGATCGGGTGGAGATTTTCAATGACCACAAGAGTCTTAAGTATGTTTTTACCCAGAAGGATCTCAATATGCGTCAGAGGAGACGGCTAGAGCTACTTGTGGATTATGACATCAACTTGCAGTATCATCCTGGAAAGGCCAATGGTGTAGCAGATGCATTGAGCAGAAGAGCATGAGCTTATTTTCTAACAGCACAGCAAGAATTGTTAGCCGATCTTCAGAAGATGGGTATTGAAGTTATTTTTCTTACCAATGTGGCATTGATGGCCAGTATGCAAGTTCAGTCCAGTATAGTTGAGAGGATCAAGTTAGCTCAGTGTCACGTCCCAAAACCAGAACACTGGAGAGCGGGGGCAGACATAGCCAGCTACGTATATTGAAATGGATTCCACCTCGCTATACGGTCACGGCTGTCTAGATACATGAGGGTTTACTACAAGCCAACAGTCTCCTATGGTCATGAACAAGTCTAGTGTCTCAATCTCAAGCAAGTAAGTAAATGTTACAAGATGTATGATCATTAAATATACAATAATAAGGCGTCCCAAATATTACATATTCAGCTGATCATGAAGCTAGTCGTTACAAAATGTTAGGACTAGCAAGAGTTTAGTTATACATGATCAACCCTAGGATCTGTCAATCATGTTACAGCCCATAGGCAGACAGTAAGTAAGTACAATCGAGCTAAACAGGTGCTCGTCGGCTAAAACGTCTCAAAAGAATATTTTTACAATAGAGTGGGAGAGCCAAAAATAATCTAATCGTTGCCCTGGTTACGTCTGGTGTTCACCATTGGGCTGAAAAAGCGGTAGATCCTCTGGAGCTGCTCCGAAATCTGGCCATACAAAACCAGCTGGGTCAGATCCCAGAAAGAGCAAGTGCCACAAAGGAAGCTTCACTTAGGAACTAAAACCAGCAATCAACACAAGAGCATAAATAAAAGTAAGAACTAGAAATAAGAAAATACATCAGGGTGATATACGACGATATAACCATGGAACTATTCAGATAACCGGGTTACAACTCGTAAACCAAACAAGGACCGGGGTTGTAACCCTTCGTCTGAACGAAACTTGGTTTTCCACCATTTATCGGCAAGATAATATAAGAAAATCAGGACATGTAACAGGATCAAGACAAGACTAGACTGGTTTGACTCCATCCAATCATTTTACGGCCAAGCAAGAATTACGGCTTGATACTTTAACTAACTAGGGTTATCACATGCCTAGTTACTAACAAGATGCAGTGAGATTACTCCACAGCCATAAGCCCTGCAGACCATCCAGGTTACCCGGGTTAAAAGATTTAGAGTTGAATTCAGGTGGGTACATCGTCCAGGAAACAAATGTACCCTTAGGTAGCTTGAAGGGTGCAACACATGACAGTGTGCTGGAAATGTGCCCTACTCGATGGCAGGCTACAGATCCCAAGGCGTGCCCAGGTAACGGGATTGCCTGTAGCTGGAAGATCTCTTTATGACTACTGTATTAATCTAGTTATTAGCCTTAGTCCATTTCAATAGGTACTCCTGACCGTGGTAATCAGGAGTCCCCTCCTAGACATGATGCAAGACAGGACTGAATTAGTTATACAAGCACAATCGCCTACGGTGTCCGGATTTATTTTTATACAGATCATGTCATGTCAGGTAGCCGTCGCAACAGCTTATTTAGATATATTATGCTATAGGAACTCAAGTTATACTGAGAGCTACATGGCAGGGGTATAATAGTAATAATTAAAATATTCATAAAATGTAAGCTATGAAAGAGTCATGCGGCTGGGAGTAAAGGGCGCACATACGGCTGGCTGGGTTCGGCCTTATGCGACAGTGGGAGACTGCGGCTTATGCGGCCAGCGAGTGCTTAAGTTAATGCGGTTCAGGGTGGGCGGAGTCCCATGCGGCAGCGGGGAGTAATGCCTATGCGGCTCAGAAGGGGAGAGTACTCATGCGGCCGAGAGGGGCTGTACATATGCGGCTGGGAGCGAATGGATGCGTATGCGATTCGGGAAAAGGCCCCATGCGGCTGGCTGGAAGCCGAGCCTATACGGCAGTGGGAAGCACTCATGCGGCCGGGTCGAACGGAGTCTTATGCGGCCAGAAAGAGATGGGTCGCATGCGGCTCCGAGGTAACCGGGCTTATGCGGCTGGCTATGAGCAGAACTCTATGCGGCTAGGAGAGTCTCAGCCTCATGCGGCTAAAGCTAAGTTTCCCGCGGCTAAAGTGGCTTATGAGGCAAATATAGCCATGAGGCCAGAAATTTACCGCATAAGAATTCATGCGGTCAAGTACTGCTCTTCTTCCTCATTTGTCCGAGGAGAAGAGCCATGAAATCTACAGCTTCAAAGCTTCACAATTCCTTCATCCGAGGTCGGAATCCAGACTTCCATAGGTCAAAACAGGGCAGAATGAAATACTCTACCACAAGGAACCATCAAAACATAGAAATAACAAGATTAAATAGATCAAAACCCAAGAATTCCGAAAATAAAGTAAACTTAGATCTACAAGAATCTAGCCATGGAAATGAAAAATGCTAAGTCCTAATGTTGGCTAGAAACACATAAGGAAGAGATTGGAACAGGAATAATGGAGTTCCTTCATGAAGCAAGGTGCACTTGCCTAGACCTCTCTCTTCCTCTCTCTGGTAGGTGAAGAATTAATGGTGGGGAAGAAGAAGATATTAATGAAGAGAGAGAAGGAAAAAGGGTTAATAAATACTAATGGTGGTGGTAGGTAGGGGTTCACCTTGGTTCATAATGAACCAAGCAAACCAAGCCAAGCCGAACCAACCCAAGAATAAACCAAGCCATGAAGAAAAGCCAAGCAAGGAATCATGCAATACAAGATAAAATACGTACACGTATTCTAAATATGTAATAGAACCACATGCATTACACTTAGTCAGTGGATTCTAAGCTTCAGCGGCTTAGGACAGAATGTGTAGCAGGAAGAAGATCAGAGTTATGTATTCATGAAGATGGTACACTTCGATATGGAAGGTGTTGTGTACCCAGTAGAGATATCAGACAGGAGATTATGGCAGAAGCTCACAGTTCTCAGTATTCGATTCACCCCGGCGGTACAAAGAGGTATCGTGACATTCGATAGCATTTTTGGTGGAATGGCATGAAGAGAAAGATAGCCCAGTTTGTCTCTCGTTGTTTGGTTTGTCAGTAAGTTAAAGCCGAACATCAGAGACCAGCTGGACTTCTTCAACCTTTAACGATCCCAGAATAGAAATAGGAGCATATTACCATAAATTTTGTAACTGGATTACCTAGATCCCTAGCTGGAAGAGATGCTATATGGGTTATAGTTGACAGACTCACGAAGGTAGCTCATTTTATCCCTTTCAGAATTGGCCAGTCGACGGATCAGCTTGCAGAGATGTACCTCAGACAGATAGTCAGATTGCATGGGATACCAGTCAGTATTGTGTCTGATAGAGATTCAAAATTCACCTTGCACTTTTGGCGGAGTCTTCAAGAGATTTTGGAGACTCGCCTCAAGTTCAGTTCAGCATACCATCCACAGACAGATGGTCAGTCAGAACGCATGATCCAGACTCTTAAAGATATGTTGCGATCATGTACACTCGACTTCGGTGGTTCGTGGAACGATTACCTGCATCTCGTGGAGTTTTTCTATAACAACAGCTTCCAGGCCAACATCCAGATGGCACCCTTTGAAGCCTTGTACGTCAGGAAATGCAGATCTCTTTTAGCTTGGGATGGTATCGGTGAGAGGCAAATGCTTGGACCAGAGATGGTGATGCGAACTATTGAGGTGGTCAGACAAGTCAGAGACCATCTTCGAGTTGCTCAAGATCGCCAGCGTCATTGGGCCGATTCCCATCGGCGTCCCCTTAAATTTTCTGTCGGCGACCATGTATTCCTTAGGATCTCGCCTACCTGTGACGTCATTCGTTTCGGCATACGAGGAAAACTTAGTCCTAGGTATATAGGGCCTTTTGACATCCAAGAGCGAGTAGATGATGTGTCCTATCGTCTCTTTCTTCCGTCGTTGCTATATGAGGTGCATAATGTCTTCCATGTATCCCAATTGCGATGGTATATCCCAGATCCGAGTCATATCCTTGATCATTCAGAATTGGTTGTTGGTACCAACCTTTCGTATGAGGAAAGGCCCATATCCATATTGGACCGAAGAGAGAAGATACTCAAGAACAAGACTATTAAGTTAGTCCGTGTTGCTTGGGGTCATCACTCCTTGGGTGAGTCAACATGGGAGCGTGAGGATGATATCCGATCGCGATATCCCGACCTGTTTGACTCGTAAGGTATAATATCTTCTTATGCCTTACGCCTTCAACTTTATTGCGTGTATGAATGATTGCTTAGTTATAACTTGCCTGTGATTAGTATAGCTTGTTCGACATCTCTAGCCTCTGGATAAAATTTCAAGTACGGAATTCTTTTAAGGTGGGTAGGGTTGTCACCTCCGTTTTCCGTTTTACGTATTTCAGTACGGAATTCTGAACCATATTATGATTTGTCTTAACTAGCTAATCTTGGTTTAATCTTGCATTGGTTTAATATTAGAATGGCTTTGTTTTGGTTTGGCTTGGTTGGGTTGGTTCAACATGTGACCCCTCCCTTTAAAAGCTACCAACCCCTCTCTTTCTTCTCATTTACTTCTCCTTCTTCATTTATTTCTTCATCTTCTTCCTCTTAACTTCTCCACCTACCAAGAGAGGCTTAGGCAAGTGCAACTTGCTTCATGGAGGAACTCAATTTTTATTGTTCCATTGTCTTCCTCACGAGATTCTAAGACACTTTAGTACTTAGCATTTTCAATTTCCATGGTTTATTTCTTGTAGATCTAAGCTTGTTATATTTTCAGATTTTTTGGGTTTTGATCTATCAAACTTTATTATTTTCAAGTTTTGATTGTTTCATGTTGTAGAGAATTTCATTCTACCCTATTTTGACCTATGGAAGTCCAAATTTGGACTTACGGTGAAGATTTTATGGAGCTTGGAAGCTATGGATTCCATGGCCATCCTTCTTAGATTTTTAGAGATGATGGGTACCCATCGACCCAGCCGCATGGATGGGTCCCCATCGACCCCAGCCGCATCGATGGGTCCCCATCGACCCCAGCCGCATGGATGGGTCCCCATCGACCCAGCCGCATGGATGGGTCCCTACAGACCCCAGCCGCATGGATGGGTCCCCATCGACCCCAGCCGCATGGATGGGTCCCCATCGACCCCGTCGTATGGATGGGTCCCCATCGACCCCAGCCGCATGGATGGGGACCCATCCACTGCCGCATGAGACCCCATCCACCCTTGGCCGCATAATGCCTATTTTTGGCTGTTTTCTTGTCCTATTTGGTTGATTTGTGGTCAGAATCTCTCCCAACTTCTAACATAGAAGTTGTAGATCTTTTTCTTGACTTCAAGAATATGTTACTAGCTATTTTAAGCATGTTTCTCTTAATCTTGATAGTGGCCTGTTAAGGCGCACTCTTAACAAGTAACAAGTAGCATGACACGATAATGGCCTGTTAAGGCGCACTCTTAATAAGTAACTTGACATGATAACTCTGAATTAGTGACCCGTCATGGTGCACTCTTGACAAGCAACCTTGAGATGATAATTCTTGATGGTGGTCCGTCGTGACGCACTCTTGACATGATAAGTAATCTTGACAGTGGCCCGTCGTGGCACACTCTTGACAAGTAATCTTGATAAGTATGTCTAACATGTAATCTTGAATGCTGTTGTGACGGCTATCTTGACATGCTAGTAAACTCTCATGACACCATGGGTGATTGTATTGAATGCGCTTGTATAAGCTCGCATCATGTCTAGGACTTGTATCCCCGGTTACCACGGTCAGGGATTCATGCTGAATCTGACTAGGTTAATGACTAGATTGATCAAGTAGTTCATATAGAGAGATAGTTCGGCTACAAGCAATCCCGTTATCTGGACGCCTTCCTAATGAACTTGTAGCCTGCCGACGAGTAGGGCACATTTCCAGATCACTGTTATGTGGGACACTACATTAAACGATTACTATGCACACTGTCATGTGTTGCATCCAAGTCACCTAACAAGTCAAGATAACTCTTAACATGAACCTTGCGCCTGGATAACCTGGATAGTCTGCAGGGCTTGTGGCCGTAGAAATATCTCATTACATCTTGCTAGTAACTAGGCTTGTGATAACCCTAGCTAGTTAACTATAAAGCCGTACTCTTGCTTGGCCGTGAATGTTGGATGGAGTCCCATCTTGTCTAGTCTTGTCTAGACCTAGTACATGGCTATCTCTGGACATGCTTATATATGCTTTACTCTATCGATAATTGGTTAGAGACTAAAAGTTTCGTTCAGGTGAAGGGTTACAACTCCGGTCCTTGTTTGGTTCACGGGTTGTAACTTGGTTACCGAAATAGTCCTTTAGTCATCTTATCGTTTATCATCCTGTTTTCTTTTACTCGTGTCCTATGTTACTTCATCTATGACTTATGTGCTAATATGCTAGTTTTAGTTCTTAAGTGAAGCCTCCTTTGTGGCACTTGCTCTTTCTGGGGTCTGACCCAGCTGATTTTGTATGGCTAGATTTCGGAGCAGCTTCCGAGAATCTCCCAGCCTTCCTGCCAGATGGTGACCCCTAGAAGAAATCCTAGCAACGAGTGGATTTTATTTTGCTCTCCCACTCTATTGTAAAATTATTCTTTTGAGGCGTTTAGCCGCCGAGCAAGTGTTAGCTCGTGTTGAATTTACATTCCTGTCTGCCTACGGGCTGTAACATGATTGACAAATCTTAGAGTTGATCATGTATGACTTAAACTCTTGGTAGTCTTCGCATTTTGTATGACTAGCTTCATGATCATCTGAATATGTAATATTTGGGACGCCTTACTTTGTATGTCTGATGATCTACCATCTTGTTACATTTACTTGTTTGCTTGAGATTGAGACACTAGGCTTGTTCTTGACCCTAAGAGACTAATAGTTTGTAGTAAACCCTCATGCATCTAGACAGCCGTGACCGTATTGTGAGGTAGGATTCACTTCATTGTACGTAGCTGGCTGTGTCTGTCCCCCGCTCTCCAGTAATCTGGTTCTCTGGCGTGACAAGATTATTGTGGCGACACAAGGGATCGTGCTGGAGTTTTGAGGAACCGATTGAAAAAATGTATGAGCGAATGATGTGAACGTAATTGAAGACTATATTGGATGACTTCATTCCTGAGTGATGTATGGGATAGCCTTGGGGATGCTTGATCGACTGAGGATCGGGGTACCAATGAGTCTATTAGTAAGCGACGAAATTGTGTAAAGCCTTAGAAAGAGTGTTTCAGAGTTAGTCGTGACTTGATATCTAGTATGAGTTTGGTTCGAACGAACGAAAAAATAACGCACATCGGATTTAAATTTCGCTGAGCATGAAATATGAAAATGATTGAGTAGATAGATTGAATCAAGGAAAAGTTAAAGCGTAAACAAATGAATGACTCCGTCAAAAAAATCGATATGGATTATATACGAAAATATAGCACATAACTGAACAGGATTATAAATTCAGAATTTGACTAAGGATAGATAGCACGATTGGAAGATAGCGGCATGAAAACGTTGGTTTTAAGATACGAGAATGACTCTAAGGATTTGGGATAGATGTTGCTCGATGACTTGGGTTAGCATAGAACGATGCAAATTGAGGAATTATGTTGCACGACATGGATTTCGTTGCAAAGAAGGATCGTCATGTTACGTACATCATTGATGGTATTGAGGCGTATCAAAGATCGATGTACGATAACTCAGGGGTACTCTCATTCGAGGAATGATGATCGTGTAAAATATTATTGTTCATATAGAATATATACTTGAGATTTTTATAGTAGTGGATGTTTGGATTACTTGATTTAATGAACTTGAAGTATACATGAATAAATGATAGTCGGACTATGCAAACAAAAATATTGACGGATTTGATGATAAATGAAATGTAGAAATGTTTGAGGATGGATTGATATATTACTTGGATGAAAACGAAAGTATCTTGATTGCTTCGATGATAACCATAAATTTGACGTTCTTGTCTTGTGTGAGCACAACTCCAGCATCACACATGCATCACGTCGGATTAGGGCGATCATTCTGCGGAAGTACTGGCATGCTGATTCATGTCCAGCGGGGATGATCGAACTTACGGAAGATCGTGGCATGACAATTGGATGATTTTGACTTATGATTTGATGCGAAGGTGAATTTGAGGATTGTTGGATTTGTGATTGATGATAAAGTAACTTGAGGATTTTATAGATCCAATGTACGTATCGAGAATGAATTAGTCTAGACTCAAAGCAAGAGTTACGTCTCGATGAGGACGATTATCCCGTGGGATCGTTGGCATGGTAATTTATGTCCAACGTGGATAATCAGACTTACGGAAGATTGGAGCGTAACATATTGTTATGCTAGACAACCTAGAGATTGAATACGTGAATTGTGTAAAACGACTTAGGGAATATGGTATGAGAATTATGGTTTAGTGACAAATCATGTCATGGTATACTTGACTTGGATAGGATGGTAGGTAGATTATATCGAACATGTTTGAAGAGATAAACTATGCGAATTGCTAGCTTGGACGTTTGTTATTGATATGTCGAGGATTTGTTTGAGCTAAACGTACCATAGGATGGCTTTACTGAACGGACTCGGACCCTATGCGAAGAATGTCTTGATGCGAGTAGGATGAACACTGATCGATGTTTAAAATATGTATGAAGGGAGCCTGGGTAGAGTATCATGTACAAACGAACAATGGTTTGACCATAGGATTGGGGCGAGCTTCATGCAACGAGTTTGTACGATAAACCGCGAACTTGAGTTGTTACTATGACCTTGTGAGTTGACCTAACGGATAGGAAGACAACCCTATGTCGAGTGATTGAACTTATATGACCGACTTTAGAGTATCATTCGGGTTGACGACAGATCTGGGGCAACAAGACTTAGAGTTAGGACTTGAAACTGGGAGTTTGGGCTAGCGATATTGATATCAGACCCGAACAAAGTGAATGATAGACATCGGTGATGCACAAGTAAAGTTGGGATAATGAATTAAAACATTGCTTGGAAGATGTACTTGGTGGTAGTACAATGCTTGGTGTCATGACCCGCTCCCGTTTTTTCGGGATAATAGTACGTAGCCAAGTCCAGCTTACGTCGCAGCATCAGCGGTAATACATTGTCTAGATCATAATGCCAATCACAAATAAAATCATATCTAATTTCTCATTCACAACAACTATTTTATTTATAAATTCAATAATACATCAAAATTGATATTCGGGAATAAGTTCGCTAGATATTTAAATAAAATAACTATCTAATCTAGAATCTAAGGTCGACCTCCAAGGTCTACATCTTCCTCGTATAGTCCATAGCATAAAAGTAGGAAGCATGCCAAGTCACTTTCAACGATCCAGTCAGAAAAGGAGCAAAGTACAACCCTTTTGTATTTATGTAACTTAATATAAAATAAAGTTAGACAATAGAGATGCAATGTAACAATCAAGGAACATGTATATGAACTGAAAACGATAACATATACAAAAAAACTACTAGCAGGAACATGTATGAACAAGACAACTGGAAAATGAACATGAACAAGTAAAACTAATCAAACAGTACTTTGAAATACCTTTCGATATGTGAACGACGTGGTTAATACGATACATCATACGATGGCTATCACATATTTTTGCTATAGCTAACCCATACGTGAGGTGTATGACTTAGCTTTCATTCATTAAACATTCATTGGGATTTTTTCACACGTTCACTTAGCATTTCCCCTTCCGACTCACTAAACATTCAATAAACGAGCAATGGTATAATCAAGCCTATCGTGTCTCAACATGATACTCAATGAAACACAATAAAAGATAGCATTATAATATAATAATCACATAAAGCAATAGTGTACTTGCCTCAAATTAAGTTGCAGTTGACATGTGCGACACCATATGAGGTATGCAAATGTCATACGGCGATCGTGGATGTCAAGAGACAAGGGGGTGCATGCTACAATCAAGTCTCCTATGGTCTCACAGAGCATCTATGTCTCAATCAAGCAAAACAAGAAGCAGTAAATAATGATCTTATAAGACAAAGCAGTAAGACGTCCCTGATGCACCATCAAAATGAATCATGAGCCTAGCTATACAAAATAATAAGCTAGTGCCGAGAGTCATAGGTACATAACCATAGTCAACTGCAGTCTGGTTTAATTACAATTATGTAAAAGGAAACTAATGTCCAGAATAGCCGGTAAACATGTGTCGGTGGCTAAATGCCAAGTATAAAATAGAAGATACCAGAGCGGTGAGGAAGAAACCCACTCATGGTCCTTGGCGCCCATACTCTTGGTATGCGCCATTATTCGGGTAGAAGGCTGGATCCTTAGGTGCTGCTACGAGATCTGGCCAAACAAAACCAACGGAGACATGCCCAGAATAGCAAGTACCATAAGGAAGCACATAATGAATAAGACAAAGCCCAAAGAGTAAATTAAGACCTGATTCAAGAGTTACATGCTTATACTATATCATCGAGATAATAGGACACCCTTACAACCAAACAAGGACAAACTGTGCCAATATATTGCCGAGATAAGATATATCCTATAACCATGGGCAGGTGAAGGACTTCTGATCGCAACTTTGGTCCATAGCCTATCACAGCACAATAGCCCAACCCAACAAGCAAACAAGGACATGGGTTGGACCACGCACCACGATAGTCCATGTTCCTCAGTTGCTAATAAAAGAAAATATATTACAAACAAGTCGACATAAAAGCGGCCAATCAATCCTATGGCTTTTAATGATTTGTCTGGATTAACCCAGTAACACAATATATAGGAATCCTCAGATCGTATCGCATCCAAGCAGGGCTAGCCAATCCATTACATACACGTACGCACAAAATGCACCGGTCCCTCGAAAGGCCACCGCGCTAAAACAAGCAATAACGGTTCCAGCCCTCCTATAGGGAGAGCTGGCTCGACATTCACAAATCAGGTACTGCACTCCACTAGTACGGATGACTATACAGTATCCAAGGCAGCCAACCCGATACGTTATGACAGGGCTTAGGGTGGCTGGTAACGTACGATCTTAAGATTTCGTTTTCTCCCAATGCTTTTACCAATTTAAGTTGCTTAGATTAACCCTATCTTGATCTTAGAATCACGTATCGTGGTCACATGGTCATCCTCCTATATGTCGTACCATAGTACGTGTACCCTAAGTATGAATCTACATCGGCTCAAGGAGTCCCAAATCTAGATCCATGCTTAGTGTAATGCATCAAACAACAATCAATATACCACGATACTATTACTGACCAATTACCATGACTGTGCTGGAAGGTACAAATGTATTGACATATAACGTGTACCCTAAGTATGAATCCACTTCGGCCTAAGGAGTCCCAAATCTAGATCCATGCTTAGTGTAATGCATCAAACAACAATCAATATACCACGATACTATTACTGACCAATTACCATGACTGTGCTGGAAGGTACATATGTATTGACATATAACACGAATGATCACTTAGCACGCAGAGTCACACCTCAGTGCACTCATTAAATAGCACCGCAGTGCATACTAATATTGTATCTCAATACACACTTAAAAAGGTACCAGCACGTATACAGGTAATCAAGTCAGGAATACGGTCAAGTCAGGAAGTCACATGGACCCCTTGTGACATAAAAGTCACATAGGAAACGCAAGTCTCAGATATTCTTAGCACACTAAGGTCAGGACAAGAAGTCAAGATCAAAGGTGCACAAGGTGTGCAAGCTGCAAGGTACACAATGTACAAGGTATAAGGTGCATAAGGTGTAAGGTCAAAGGTGCAAGGTCAAAGGTACACAAGGTACAAGGTGTGCGAACCAAAAGGTGCACGAGTTGTAAGGTGCACGAACCAAAAGGTGCACGAGGTGCAAGGTCTGCAAACCAAAAGATGCACGAGGTGCAATGTGCGCAGACCAAAAGGTGTACGAGATACAAGGTACGAGAACCAAAAGGTGCGCGGACCAAAAGGTGTACGAGGTGCAAGGTGTGCAGACCAAAACGTGCGTGAGGTACAAGGTGCACAAACCAAATGTGCATGAGGTAGAAGGTGTGCAAACCAAAAGGTGCACGAGGTACAAGGTATGCAGACCAAAAGGTGCGCGAGTTGCAAGGTGTGCGGACCAAAAAGTGTACGAGGTACAAGGTGCGCAGACCAAAAGGTGCACGAGGTGAAAGGTGTACGAACCAAAAGGTGTACAAGGTGTAAGGTGTGCGGACCAAAAGGTTCGTGAGGTGGAAGGCGTGCGGACCAAAAGGTGCACGAGGTACAAGGTGTGCGAACCAAAAGGTGCGCGAGATGCAAGGTGCGCGAACCAAAAGGTGCAAGGTGCTCGAACCAAAAGGTGCACGAGGTACAAGGTACGTAAGATGCGTAAGGTGCAAGGTGCACACGAGGTGCGCGAGGTGTCGTCCCTACCAGCAAACTTTTGTCCATGGAGTTTTAGAAACTTTCAATGTCCATAACTTGGGCTATAGGACTCGAAATTGGGCAAAATATAGGTCTAAAATAAATGAAATTGAATTTTCTACAACATCGAACAAGTATTTTTTAAAAAAGAGTAAGTTTGATAGATCAAAACTATAAAAATCTATAAACCCTAATTTTGGAGACATAGATCTACTCAAAACTAGCCATCAAAATCGAAAATACCAAGTACTAAACTTGTAGAGGATGATGAGAAGAACAATATAGCCAAATCATAACAAAGAAAAAAAATCAAAAAATAAAAAATGTAAGAATCTCTCCATTTGGTGGAAGGTGTACTTGCCTAAAAGTTGGTTTAAGAAAAATAAATGAGAGAGTGAGTGTGGATGAGATTATATGTAGGGGTTGGGTTGACTCAGGGAAAACCTAATCTTCAGCATGCTCTTAACCATATGACTAATGACATGTTAAATGCTACATGATACAACTAATTAAATTAATTAAATAAAATCCTAATTACAACACGGTTCAGATATCTTATCATCGAAGCAGTGAGCCATGCCTACAACCAGACAAGGACAAAGGATGGCATATTAATCCGCGATGAGATACTGTTCCATGCCATGGCCAGTTACAAATATATAATACATGCAATCAAGATATAGGTGCCAGATACCATATACAGAAAAAATAAAAACTTATGTATTCCGGGAACGGAAAGTGACATCTATACCCTCCTTAGAAAAATTTCATCCTTGGAATTTTGATAAGGCTAGTCGAGCGCACTCTCAGATCACGAAATACACTCATGACATATAGGAAGCACAATTATCAAACAGTACATGGCATATGAACAGATTACGAAAGAAAGAACAATTAAGTAAATGCACAAACAATAATCATACCATAAAAGGAAAGTGATCGGAGACATACGAATAAAATTTGCCACCTAAGTCAGTTGGGTAGGAATTCGTCCTCGAGATCCTACGATGACTCCCAAAGTGGACAAGGGTCAACGCTTGAGATAAGTCGGTACCAATAACTTAATTAAGAACGAAACTCTGTCCAGGACATACTTTCGTAATCAAGACACATGATGAACATCATGTATCACATGATACGAGATCAGATGAGTGAGACGAGAACGTTGCCTTCACTCTTCGAATATAGAACTCAAGGAATTATAATAAATAGTACTCAAAACTTACCCACAATCTGACCGCCTTCGTCTAACCTCTGTTCAAATACTCCAAATTCTACCTGCCTCTGATCCTGCTGAACCCCCTGCTGCTACCTTCCATAGACTTGCTGCTGCGGCCTCTGCGGCCCTGCCTGATACTGTACTTATCGGTACATCTGAGCCTACTTCAGTAATGGACGCTGGGCTAATGGCCTTACTGCTAGTGCTGGCCCTTGATATGGTGCTACCTCTGGAGCAGGCAACGTCGAAAACTCTTGAGCTGGCCCTCATGGCCTCTGTATCTATGGGAACATAGCTATACGATGGTCTGAACCTCCACACCTCAAGTACTGTCCATTCGCTGATCGATACACTTCTCAAGTGTGCCCTCCCTTACCATAATAAGTGTAATCTACTGGTGCCTCCTGACGTTGTTGGTGCCGCGGTTGCTATTGTCGAACTGGTGCTGTCACAACTGTCGTGACCGGTACTGCATCACGAATACGGACGCCAGGCGCTAGTGCTGACGTCCGAGGTACTGCTACTCCTCCTCCCACACTCTGCGTATGAGACCTCTTCTGACCTCCATTCCTTGCTGATAACCTTTGAATAGTAAGCTCGTGCCTCCGAGCCGCCATCAATACTGCATCGAATGTCTGGTAGTCGTGCCCCTCGACCAGCTTTATAATCTCTAAGTGAAGTCCCAGCAGGAACCCCATTGCTCTCTCTGGCTCTTTCGCCATCATCGTCTTAGCAAACCTACTTAACCTGCAGAACTCCGCTGCATAACCATCTACCGTCCTACCAGCCTGCTTGAGGCTAATAAATCTCTGCCGAAGCTCATACCGAGCTTCCACGCCAAAGTACTTGGCCTTGAACCTGGTACTGAAGCTATCCCAAGGAACATGACATATCATTCCAACCTATTCTGATGCCCACCAATCGCAGACGAGATCCTGATGCCCACCAATCTACTGGAACCTTTACTGCTACCAAAATGGCTTCAATATCCTGATGCCAAGCATCCGCTGTAATGACATCCTCCGTGCCATCAAAGTACCTCGGGTTAAGTTGAAAAAACCTTCCTGACGCTCCTGAGTCATTCCTGACACTTCTCTCAAGAGCTAACTGTAGCCCCTGATTCAGTAATACATTCTGGTCCTGCTGTTGGATTTGCTGTTGCTGTTGGATAGCCATCTGGTATTGCTGGATTTTTAATAACCCCTGATAATCTGCAATAGTGTCGGTGTGTCGAATGCTACTGGTACTACCGGCATCACTGGAGGTACGGGAACCTCTGGCCTCTGCAGCTCAACTGGCTCATGCTCGATAACATTTTCGATATAAATCTGTTCAGACAGAGGGGCTACCCCTTGCTGATCTCCAACTGGTCCCTGCTCTTCTGGATTCTCTCCAATGGCGGCTCCTCCAATAGCCAAGAACGAGGTACCCCTAAAGGAAAGGATACAAGGTATCAAAAAATAGGACGAAAAAGAATTGAAGATGATAACCAAGTTAGCAATCAAGGTGAGAGAAAGAGAAGACAAATCAGGAGATCAAGGGGAACATGTTTTGATTAAGACTTCTATACTCGCAACACCCCACAAGTCTAAAAAACAGACCTGTATGGGCCACCAATAAACCTTGTCACGCCCCAGTACCGAAATACTGAGGATAACTAGGCCAGCTACACCATATGAGGTATGCAATTGTCATACGGTGATCGTAGCTATCAAGAGACAAGGGGTGCATACTACAATCAAGTCTCCTATGGTCTCACAGAGCATCTATATCTCAATCAATCAAAATAAGAAACAGTAAATAATGATCATATAAGACAAAACAGTAAGGCGTCCCCGACGCTTCACCAAAATGAATCATGAGCCTAGCTATACAAAATGATAAGCTAGTACCGAGAGTCATAGGTACATAACCGTAGTCAGTTACAGTCTGGTTTAACAACAATTATGTAAACGAAAACTAATGTCCAGAACAGTCGGCTAAACAGATGCTGGTGGCTAAATGCCAAGTACAAAATAGAAGATATCAGAGCGGTAAGAAAGAAACCCACTCATAGTCCCTGGCACCCATGCTCCTGGTGTACGCCATTGTTCAGGTATAAGGCTGGATCCTCAGGCGCTGCTACGAGATCTAGCCAAACAAAACCAGGGAGATCAGTCTCCGAATAGCAAGTACCACAAGGGAGCACATAATGAATAAGACATAATCCAAAGAATAAATTAAGACCTGATTCAAGAGTTATAGGCTTATACTATATCATCGAGACAATATGACACCCTTACAACCAAACAAGGACAAACGGTGCCAATATCGTGCCGTGATAAGATATATCCTATAACCATGGGAAGGTGAAGGGCTTCTGATCGCAACTTCGGTCCATAGCCTATCGCAGCACAATAGCCCAACCCAACAACCAAACAAGGACATGGGTTGGATCACGCACCACGATAGTCCATGTTCCTCAGTTGCTAACTGAAGAAATATATCACAAACAAGTCAGCTTACAAGTGGCCAATCAATCCTACGGCTTTCTATGATTTATCTGGATTATCCCAGTAATACAATATATAGGAATCCTCAGATCGTATCGCATCCAAGCAGGGCTAGCCAATCCATTATATACATGCACGCATGAAATACACCGGTCCCTCGAAAGGCCACTGCGTTAGAACAAGCAATAACGGTTCCAGCCCTCCTATAGGGAGAGCTGGCTCGGCATTCACAAATCAGATATTGCACTCCACTAGGGCGGATGACTATACAGTATCCGAGGCGGCCAATCCGACACGTTAGGACAGGGCCTAGGGTGGCTAGTAACGTACGATCTCGGGATTCCATTCCCTCCCAATACTTTACCAATTTAAGTTGCTTAGATTAATCCTATCTTGATCTTGGAATCAAAGGTGTACAACGTGCAAGGTGCGTGAACCAAAAGGTACGTGAGATGCAAGGTGCGCGAACCAAAAGGTGTACGAGGTACAAGGTGCACGGACCAAAAGGTGCGCGAGGTGCAAGGTGCGCAAACCAAAAGTTGTGCGAGGTGCAAGGACATGAAAATAGACATAGATCTTTCCATTAGTTTTAGTTTTACGAAAAGATGAGATCTAAAAGTACAAAAAACCTTAGATGCAAAATAGCATACCCGCTGGAATGAATTCGGACTTGGATCCTGAACTTCGGTTGACTTGTAGGACTATTTTGGTATACTAGAATGGATTATGAACATATAAATGGTTGATAGGATTGTAGAGGGTCACATTAAATTCATAATGAATATTCGTGAAGCATAATGGGGGATCAGAAAGGGGTTGAAATTGCTGCTACGGCTGAAAGTGGTCGACGGGTGTATAAACTGAACAAATTTTGGAATTATAAGGATAGAGGGGGTTGATGTCCACTTTATATGCATCTATATATAAAGTTTGAAGGGTTAAAGGGTTAGGCTTAGAGTTAGGGTTTGGGTAGAGAAGGTTTAGAAAATTTGGTTTGATTTGGTTGCTCCAATAAAAAGATATGCAATATTGAATCTATAGGTGAATATTGAGTTTCTTAATTTGGAAAGTCAATGGTGTATTGGTTTTAACTATTGTATGGCTGTAAAAAATCTCTAAAAATCAATCTAAATTTATCTTAATAAGTTATGGTAATTTATTATAGGCTCAACTAAGGCTAGTTGGACTAGTTCTAGGTCGATATAATTTTTATAATCGAAATTGACTATGAAAGGCTAATTAATGGGTCTTGTATGCCATTTGAAAATAAATAGCACAAAGAAACTCAATTTAGTGGGACACGATTAGCATGTGTATATTAGACTCAAAATAGGTCAAAACTATGTATTTGGTTGAATGGTTTGAATTGGATTTGGGCCTCAAATCAAAATTAAAAATACATCTAATTTTATGGTAATGGCTAAAGTGACCATTTTGACCCCAAAGTTGTACAAAAATATGTAGTGCGAGAGAATATGTTTGAATGGGATACGATATATCAAAATGAAGGTGGACTCGTCTATATTACGAATACGAAACTAGATTTGAGAAATTGATAATTGTTTTGCTTCAAAAATAAAAGCTACACAAAGTACCTATATAGCCATAATTAAAATAAAATATATTTTAATATATATAAATCATATAAATAAAAAAAATCCCCAAAAATTAGGGTACTTACATATTGAGACTACAATTTTGAGACTGCTGGATAGTAGCTAACCCCTTGTCTTGTATAGTCGTGAACATATGGCGGGGTACGAGAGTACTCCATAATACGTAGATGGCCGAGTTACCCTCCACTATCTATTTTCTGGATCTGTGGCGTAACATCAAATCTTTCGAGGATAAATTTGCTGCAAGGGTATACATGACTCTACAGTTGGTATGCCACCCGGACTAGGAGAGTTTATGATGTACACCGCCCTTATCGCTTGCATATGTAAGGCGAATTCCATTTATAAGAGTCACTCATGGACCATCATATAGTTATGTGCATGCTAATGAAACGATTTTGTAGGCTTTAATCGATGCATGGTTGTAGGGACGAATCTTGATGCTCATATAATATAAATGTCTAACCTTTGTTTTATAGAAACGAGGATTTTAGAACATGAATATTGTAACTCGAATCCCTTATTTTACAGGGACAAGTTCCGACACTTAAAGAACAATGGATTTTAGGATTACTTATTGTCCTGAGAAATATGAGATGCCCCTATGTATGAAGAAAGAATGGAAGTATTAAATACATTTGTTCAGTAAAGTAGAAATGGTTGCCTAAAAGAATATGGTTTATTGCTGATAGAATTATTTCTTATGGATTTTAAAAGAGATGATGGAATGTTTCTTTAAATTGTTTAAATTTGGTATAAAATAGAAATAGGTAAAAAGATAGAAAGTCCGCCTTATTAATAAAAAGATGTTTTCATTCACATGATTATTTTGTATTAGATTTTTGGTATGTGCAACATTATATCCCATTGTATTGACTCTCGCATTTCAGGTACGAAAAGGAGTTTCAAGCGATTACATGCTCTTTGGATTACCTTAATTATTAGAAATGTGTTTTACAATTTAAGTTAAAAAGTATGGAGCTATAACATTGGTTGTAATCATTTGAAAACTTGAGTTGATTCTATAGCTTAAATATTCCGCTATAAAAGAATTTATTTTCAATTGTCTTATATATATTCTTTTCTTTTTTTCTTTTTTGTATAGTATATTTTGAAATATTTTGCTGCCTTTTACTGATAATTTGAATGGATTTTTCATTGCCTTGTACAAGTTAACTTAGTTTTGTACGACATCATATCCCGGATGGCTTGACTGTTAGGAGCGCATCGTGACACTAGGTAAAATGGAAATTTGGCTTTGTCATTTTGTTGGTGCTACAATTTTTTCCTACTATATTGATTTTTTTGTGCGATCACGACATCGTTTGACTTGACAACTCGAGTCGTGCTTGATTCGTTTCCTTCCATGTTGGAGTCGTAACTATCAATCTGTACGTCGTCTTCGCTAATTGTCGATTCCATTAAACTCGCAGTGATGAGACGTACAACCTTGGATATTTGGATTCAATTTTATAATGATTATTTTTGGTCAATACCATCAATTCGCTTTTCGTATCGCCTCCTTTCCGAATCCAAAACTTTGCGGTAACAATTCTAAACTTGTTTGAATTTGTAATTTCAACACTAGAATAATTTAGTTTTGAATTGCATACCCAAATTGATAAGATTAGGTCAAACCCTAATTTAACCTAGATTACTCCATCGATAAGTACCATAGGTTACTTCCTGAACAAGAAATTAACCTAGGTTAGTTAACAATTAATCCTAAAATTTATAGTAGATTACTTAATTGACAAAAATCCTAATTCCTAAATCTAATTTACTTAGTCTAGAAGAAATAATTTTCTTCTGAGTTTCTTATTCTTTTTTGTGGTCTTTGGACGTGGTCTTGCAGGAATTGTATGTGATCGATGTGCTTGTTTACGGAAATATGTAGATGTGGATAATTCGTAGTAAACCGATGATTTCGAATTTTTGCTTTTGCAAGTCGAAATAGCAACATCTAGTGGAGATGTGGTATATTATATTGGGAATTATGTGTAGATGCATGGTCGATATTTTGACTTGTGGATGAAACGATAATCCTTTACCTATAATTATCCAAGTATTTTTTTTTCAAAGGAAGTCTTCATGCTTTGGAGAAAAAATGTTTTCTAACTTGACAATTTCAAAAGAGATATTTCTTATGGATGCCGGCAAGAGATATTATTAGGAAGATATTATCTAGTAAGAAGTTGAGTTCCTTTAATTAGGACACCCTCAATATTAATTAAGACTTGCTAATTTGTTAGGGACTCTGGCCAAAGAGAGGTGATCAGGGAGTCGAAGGAGTTAGCTACACATTTGGTCAGTGGATAATTATTTTCTTAATATAAGAACATACATATATATAGTGGCAGGATATTAATTTTTTTTTAATTATGATTATGCACATATTAAAAAGGGAAGATAAGAAATAAATTAATTAAGTGAGAAGTTTGGCCCCACAGTTCTCACCAGCCCCCCCCAACCGTAGTCATCTACTTTTGCAAGGAGACCTATCAACATATGTAACATAATTTTCCTCTCCTTTCAATTCACACAAAAGGACGTCCCAACAAACATTCTTGTCACTACTCAACGGTATGAATGGCCTGCGGATCAAAAAAATTAATTATATTAAGCCTCTAAATTTTAACTTGATACCCTCAACTATTCATCCATATTTGACAATTTGATATCCTAAATTTAAAAATAAATACCTAGCCTCCTCTCTCCCCTCCCCTCCACGCCCCCTCCCCCCCCCCCCCCCCCCCCCCCCCCTGCGCGCTCCTCGTGCCCCCCACCGTCCCCCCTTCTTCCCGCTTTGTCCCTGTGCGTGCAACTCGCAATCCGTGTGCCTCATCATTGCTGCTGCGTCCGTTGCTATTGTTGTACCCGCGACCGCTACCGTCACTGTTGTTGCGCCCGTTGGGAGATCGTCGGAGAGAGAGGGGAGGATCACCGGAGAGAGAGAGAGAGAGAGAAAGGGTCGTCGGAGAGAGGGAGGGGGAGAGTGGAGAGGATAGAGGTATTTTTTAAGTTTTTTTTAGGATTCGAATTTAAAAATATTCAATAATTTGTGATATTGAGTTGACTATTTTGAAATTTTAGGATATCAAGTTGCCAAACATGAATAATTAAGGATATCAAGTTGAATTTTACCATATATTAATTCTATAAAGTCTTCCCCTCTCACTTAAGGCCGACAACTTGTGTTGCAAGAAGAAGAAAAAAAAATAAGACGGCACACGCTATAAACCAATGGTTTAAAAATCGGACCGGTAATTGAACCGATTTCTTTTGGTATAGGTTGGACCGGGGTTCAAAAGACTTGGTTTGGTTTGGTTTGATTTGGTTAAATAGATAATATATCTACATTTACTTCTTGGTTTAGTTTGGTTTGGTTCGTAACATGTTTGGTTTGGTTTAAATTTACAACTATAAGGTCTCTCAAAACCAAACCAAGAATCAAATGGTCCAAATGTAATGCGATAAATATTTTTGATTTTTTAAGGAAAAAAATTAAAATTGGCCCGTTCATATGTGAACCGGTTCGGCAGGTTCATCAGTTAAACCTGATTCTGGAAAAAAAGAAGAAGACGGTTTAAAAAAAAAAAGAACTCTGATTCAAGTTCGATCGGACCGATTTTTTTTGACAAAATTGGTTGGACCCGATCGGACAACCGATCCGGCCCACTTCTGACAACATTTGCATAAACACAATAATATATAAATATGTTAAAATTATTGCGACAAGAAGACATTTGTACTTCCCAGCTGTCAATGGATCAGCTCTCTAGTCTCAACCCGAAAATTATTATTTTTTAACATTTGAACCCGTTCTTTCCGATTCATGCATAGTATTTTGGATTTTATAACTTGTGCAACCCGACAGACTTAGTCAATGTCCTATTTGACAGAGGGGGAAGAGAAAATAAAAATGATCACAATTGGAATTATTTGGAATTATTTGCTTCATTCTTATCTCCTATTTTCTAAGAGGAAGCTTTATAGGCAGGTATTCCTTTGCATGTTGCTCTAGTGAGAAAAGCGAGCACATGAAGTATGAGGCCCTCATGAATTATGACACATTTGAATGGAGTTATATATATATATATATATATATATATATATATATATATATATATATATATATCTATATATATATATATATATATATATATATATATTATGACACATTTGAATGGAGTTATATATATATGACACATTTGAATGGAGTTATATATATATATATATATATATATATATATATATATATATATATATATATATATATTATATATATATATATATATATATATATATATATATATATATATATATATATATATATATAACTCCATTCAAATGTGTCATAATATATATATATATATATATATATATATATATATATATATATATATATATAATATATATATATATATATAACTCCATTCAAATGTGTCATAATTCATGAGAGCCTCATACCACATATATATATATATATATATATATATATATATATATATAACTCCATTCATATATATATATATATATATATATATATATATATATATATATATATATATATATATATATATATATATAGTATGAGGCCCTCATGAATTATGATACATTTGAATGGAGTTATATATATATATATATATATATATATATATATATATATATATATATATATATATATTATATAACTCCATTCAAATGTGTCATAATTCATGAGGGCCTCATACCCCTCATGAATATATATATATAACTCCATTCAAATGTGTCATAATTCATGAGGGGTATGAGGCCCTCATGAATTATGACACATTTGAATGGAGTTATATATATATATATATATATATATATATATATATATATATATATATATATATATATATATATATATTCTGCCAACTTGGGCAGATAATACATACATACATACATCAAGATGACACCAGCAGAACTCATGTTGATAATTGACGCGCAACGGAAGCGGGACAGATGACGATCGAGTGATTTGGATCATTGTCGCAGTTCCAACCGTTGAGATCATTGTCACATAATTATGAAATTGCATCTACACAGCCAATGTGTTAAAAACGACTTCAAAAATGTTCCAATTCTTCGGAAGATGTCGACCAAGAACGAAATTAGAAATTCGAGTTTGAGATGGATAAAGTGAGTTAGATTAGATTTGATGTGGACTGATTCATATTAAAAAAAAAAAAGATTAAATCACAAATTGACACCTTCAACTATTCAACTTTTTCAACTTGATTCTCTCAGCTTTAATAGACATCAACTTAATATCATAATCCCATTTTTCTCCAAACGGTGCTAACAAAAAAAAAAAGAAGACAAAAATACCTTTTCATTTTCCATCCTTTCTCAGGCAACTCCTTATCATTCTCCGACGTTGGCAGCAGGAGGGGAGACGCACAGCAACAGTAGCCGTCGCAATGAGGGACGCATGGCAAGGGTGGGCGGCAAGCGACGGTGGGCTCCTGGAGGGGGAGAAGTGAGGCGGGGAGGGGAGGGGAGGGTGCTCGGGTAGAGTGTGGGGGCGCACGACGGAGGGCGAGTTGCGAGGGGTGGTGCTCGAAAAGGGTGTGGGACGGAGCGCGACGTGGGGCGCACTACGGTGGACGCGCATGGGGGTGCAAGACAAGAAAAGGGGGTAAGAAGTATTAAGTTAGTACATATCAAAGTTGATAATATCAAGTAGCAATATAGTCAAAAAAGAAAAGAAAAATTGGGATGGACTTAGTAGTCCACTTCAGCTCATATGTGGCTCTGCCTTGACTAGTTTGATGGAACCCCAATTTTTTCATGCATCTATACCGATTATATATATATATATATATATATATATATATATATATATATATATATATATATATATATATATATATATATATATATATAGTGTGAAGAATTTTAAATACATGTGTGTATCGAGACAAGTAAAATTTGAACTACGGAATATTGTTGATCCAATGATTCAGATTAGAAGGACTTTCTTGTACTTTCACGATTTTATAATGCAAACGTATGGAATGAATCGATACATGCTTGTATTCTAGCATTTTTAGCACACTACAAGAAAAATGGCCATTCTTGACGGTTTATAAGTTGACGGTCGTCAAAAGCCGTCAACAATAGGGATTTTTTTGACGTATTTAGGCTTACGTCAAGAGATGACCTTTTTTTTCGTTAATTTAGCAATTTTATAGCATAATAGTTGACGGTTTTAGATGATCCGTCAAGAAACATCAATTTATTTGTTGACGGTCTGGTGATAACCGTCAACAAATGTATGTGCGAAAAACTTGGCGAGATTTTTTTAGCTGCCATTTTTGTAATTTTTTCAAACCTTTTATATTTGTTGACGGTTGTGGTTCTTTTTAATCAATGAACCCAGCAAATTTTTTCCCGATCGTCCCCTTCTTTCCTCCTCTCTCCCTAATCTAAGAGAGAGATCCCCCACTCCTCTCCTCTAAAGAGTCTCCCACAGAGCCCCCATCCTCTCCTCTTTCTCCTCCCTAAGAGAAAAATCCTAACCGAAACTCCTTCATACTCCAAAAATTTTCTTAGCCCTTTCCCAATCTAGGGTTAGGGCTTCGCGAGATCCAACTTTCTTCCACCGTCGTGTCCTTCTTCTCCTCCTCCGACACTTCGGAAACATTTTGGCGGCGTCTCTTCCGAAGAATCCCAGGCACCGCAAGCCCCAATCGCTGCACGACTCTTCCGACAGACCCTCATCATCCCCTGTGGCTCAAGGCGACGTCGACCACGATGATGAGGAGGTCGACCCATGTTTGGTTTCTCTTTCCATTCTTTTTATTTTTGGGTATCTTCCTGAGTGAACTTAGGTTTTGATTTTCTTGAGGGAACTTAGGGTTTTTGTGAGTATTATTGAGGGGATTTTGCTTTGTTTTGCGAGAATATTTAGGAGTATTTGAACTTAGGATTTGAGAGGATTTTGCGAGAATATTTAGGAGTATATTTTGTGAGTAATATTTACTCTGTTGACCTCCTTATTGTTCCCTCTATAGGGAGTACCGGCAGGCCACCCACGCGCTCCGGGGACAGAACAAGAAGAAGTTGGTGTTCCTCCGGTGCTACGCTTTATATATGGTGAGTGTTCTCTTGGATGAAAATGATAGTTTTGGTCCAGATTGTGTACGTTAAATGTTTTGTTCTTTTGCATGGATGTTGTTTGATGCAATGCATGTGTAGGAAAGTTTTCGTTCTTCGAGAGAGGTCATGTTATGGTTTCGTCCAAGGTGCGATATGAGAATGCCCACATTGTGCTAGCTGCTGTAGAAAGTTGTGATATTGGGATGCCCACATTACGCTTCTGTAGAGTTGTGATTTTGGGATGCCCACATTGTGCTGCTGTAGAAAGTTGTGATTTTGGGATGCCCACATTTTTGTTTATCTGTCCTATAGATAATTGACCAATTAAAAATTCAAGGACGAGGCCAGGTTTATACTTTGCTTTAGTTATAAATTTTATGGTTTAGCGAGAAATTTAACTTTTGCTTATGAATCAACTTTCTGCTAGTTTATTTGTCCTAAAGTAATTGGATATTATGAGTAGAATATTGGATTTGGCAGGTAATAGACACCCTTGCAGAAATCCAGGAGCGACATGACACTATGAGGGATTAGAGAGAAAACTTCTTGAGTTGCAACAGGTAAAACTTTGTTCATGCCTTTTGTCATGATCTTATGTAACTATCTAAAATTGTTTTATGAAATGAGGCCAGAGTGATCAAGCAAGCAAGCGCTCTCATCTGTATACTGAATATTTTGTTTTCTCCATGGTTAATATTTTGTGAATCGGTCGGTTGTTATGGAGATTATTCTTTTTTTTGTCACGACCCGCACCCTAGAGTAAGGGCACGAGACGTGGGTACGTCCAGCCTACGTCGCAGTATCGACGGTAGAACGCTGTCCTAGGTCTCATGCATCTAACAGTATAAGGCTAAACAGTTTATACTCCCCGAATGGGGGTGACATAGCAATATACAGTCTCAATCACATCTAAGGCAGAAAGATAAGATAGAAAGATAGATAGATACTGCTGAAATGAAAGAAATCCACATAAGTACAAACAGAGAGTCTAAGTGTCTAAGATATCACAAATCCACAATCCCAAGTATCAAATATACAGTCATCCAGAATGTGATATAAAAGAAGACATCCTTGTCTAGAGGAGTGTCGTCCACAGCTATAGGGTCCGGCTGCTGGTCCAAGTCACAGCTGTCATCAAGGGTAGTCCTATAATAGGTAGGGCAGCATGCCTCATCCTCATCCTCTATAATATTTCAACAGGTCCAGTCAGGACAGGAGCGAGCACAGTACATCTCATACAGTTCATATAATGACAGGAATAAAATACAGGTAATAGAGTAAAATACATGAAACGCTGAAGAGTATACATGAGTAAAAAGGAAGACTGTAATAAAATATCTACTATAAGTAAAGAGCTACAGTGAACTAGTAATTTAGAGTACAAGCTAGACATGTGAACGGCTTGATAATAAACATGAGAGGTCGTACATGGCTACACTACTTTGAAAATTGTCCACATGACTATTTATACTCCCCCGTACCCCAATCAATACACAAGGATCTAGACAAGTTATGTTATTACATGATATTCACATGGGGGCCCATATAAGGGTACACGTAAATATCAACATGGGGGCTCCATGTTCATGAGAGTACATGAATCACGAGAGTGCACATGTAAGGTGAAAGCACAAGAGTACATGATGAAAGTGAAACGCACATGACATGATGTATCTGATGCTCCCGAGGGGATAACATCGTATGGAAAGATCCATATAGTACTAATCCGTATTTCCATCGTGTCAGCATCAAGTAAGATAATCTAGAACGAGAAAGTACTCCTAGCAAGAATAAAACGGTCAGAGAATGTACTCGCCTGATACCCTGGATGTCCAGAAGAAAATACTGCCTGAGGAGTGGTGTCTGGCTCCTAATCAGAACAACACAAGTCACAACATGTCTAAAATGATAACAAGATGCAATTCAATGCATTCTATATGAATCTAGGTCAATCTAGACCAAAGTCAACACTTGGTCAACTCGGGTCAAACCTAGAAGTCAAACTAGGTCAACTAAGTCAAACCTAAGTCAAATAAGTCTATACTAGTCTAACTAGTCTATTCTATCAAGCCCACATCAATTCTAGACTATACAAGTCTAACTAGACTCTATATTGGCATTCAAGCCACACCCATAGGCTAAGATCCCTAGGCTATAGGCTATATTATGCCTATAACCAACCCACATATCACATATACACATATCAAAATATATAATATAATATAGTAAAACACATATATAATATATAGGGTACATGAATATGTGCATCTCACACACACACACACACACACACACACACACACACACACATATATATATATATATATATATATATATATATATATATATATATATATATATATATATATATATATATGCCTACACATAGAAGAATAGGAAAGGGGCACATGTGTAGGAACCCTAGAGGGGGGGGTGAATAGGGTAAAGCTAGCTAATCAAGCACTTAGCACAAGCTAATTGGCAAATTAAAAATATAAGTGCAAGAGAAGAAGCAATAACAATACCGACACCCGATGTATCCTGGTATCCTCCCTAGAGGCAATCCAGTCTCGGAACTCTCTCCGAATTTAATCTACTATTTGAGCAAATAGTTACACACGAGTTTGGATCCGAAGAACTCGCCAACTTCTTACACGAGAGCTTTAATCCGAAGGCCTCTCCGACTTCAACCGAGAGTTTGGATACAAAGACTCCCCAACTTCAACCGAGAGTTTGGATACGAAGACTCTCCAACTTTAACCGAGAGTTTGGATACGAAGACTCTCCAACTTCAACCTTTCACAATAGGTTTTGATCGCCTTATACAATAAGATGAAGATCTCACTTTTCAACTCAATAACTCTAACACAATTTATGGATGGCAAATGAAAGCTTTGTAGAGTCGTTTGTGGATAGGCTTTGGTGGTTTAGAAATTTTTAGGCTCAAAGCATCAACCTTGAATGAAGGGGTTCAAGGCAATTTATAACCAAAGCATTGAAAAGAGCCAAAGGCAACTTTTCAGTCACGAACCGGTATACCGCCGGTATGAGTCGGCATACCGTCGGTATATCGGTCTGGGATTGCAACGGCTCGAAATATAGCCGTTGGGATCATTTAATGCTGAAAATCCGACCGTTAGAATTTCAACGTTACTGAATCGGTATACCGTCGATATGATCCGGTATACCATCGGTATACCGATTTTGTGGACAGAAATTTTTTGTGAACAAAATCGGTATACCGCCGGTATGTACCGGTATACCGTCGGTATGTCGGTTTTCATCCAAAAATGATCATGGGCTGGTTTCTACCCTAGCTTTCGATTTTGCCATCCATTTTTTGTGTTTACAATAATTCCTAATACTCATTACAGACTCCAAATATACTGTAGCAGGTGCAGGCTTCTTCAGAGTCATAAAATGAAGATGGCATGGCTTGGCTTCTTTCTTTGATAGGTGCCGGCTTTTTTCCTTGGCGGCAGCAGTCCAAAGATATCCAGTTTGCGAAAACTGAATACCTTTCGGGGGCTTCGCCCCCGAACCTCCGACGAGGAGTGCTGCCCCCTCGACCCCCGTCCGCTGATCGGGCAGCGGAACCCCCGAGTGCGTGGCTCCGGAGATGTCGTCGGGTGGTTCAAAGAAATCTTGTGGGATCCGTCGTCTTTGGCCCATCATGATTTCTTCATTGCATATGTCCACATTGATCTTGCTTATTGCTTTTCTGCATGTACATGTTAGACGAACAAAACAATATACATAGTAGCAAGTATAATAAGTTTAATGCACAATAGGACAATGCTGAGTTTAAGTATAAGTGCTAAGGTGATAGCATAAATGTTAGTGATATCATAATTATTAAACTTAATTGAATGACCACAATCAAAAACATTGTTTTGATTTTGGCAACCCGATTAAATTTAAGATAGATAAGCTCATATCACTAATATGTAAACCAATAGGCACATATCACCAAAGGTATAAGTATAAGTAGAAATGCTATAGCGATAGTATGAAGATTAGTGATAATAAAATGCTAAACTTAATATATTCACCATATTCAAAAACATGATACAATCATTGGGCTAACAACATGTGCATTGTGTGTGTACATGTGAGCAAAGTGTCATGAGAGTGTCAATAAGAAGTTAGTGTAATACAAATAGCATGTGTGTGTACAAAACAAGGTGGCATGGTATAGTGTCTTAGTGCATTAATCAAACTAGTGTGTGTGTGTGTGTGTGTGTGTGTGAGAGAGTGTCAAGAGGGTGTGAAACCTGTGTGTGTGTGTGGTACAAGAAATAGAAAAAACAGTGTGTGTGAGGAGACATGACAGTGGTGGTTGTGTCATGAGTGTTCCTGTGCACAGGAAGTAGATAGGTGCTCTGCAAAACTGAAAACAGTGTGATACAAAAGAAATTATGGACAGTGATGTATAATAGGAAAACAATGTGTGTGTGAGTGAGGATTGCATTAGAGATAGGGATGTGACAGTGTCATATAGATCACAGTGAGTGTCATATGTGAAATTGGATTTACAGAAAAGGAAAACATGGCATTCGAAATCATTCATCCCATGACTAACTAACAATGTTAGGAATTAGCATGGAAAGAACATGAATCTCAGTTGACAGTTTAGCAAGGAACTATTTGACAGTTCAAAATACAAATTGAAACCTAACTAGCAGTTCATATTAACCAAATTAAACATGTTCTCAGGTTGAAAACTCCTATGACAGGTTATAGGAGTGAAGTTCATTTGATAGTTTATAACTGAAAGCAATCGACAGTTTAATATACTACCCAACCAATTCAAATCCATATATTCCATCCCATAAATAACAGTGAATCATACAATAGAAATAACACAAAGGAAAATGATCTTACACTCAGTTTTGACAGGAATTTAAAGGAAATCAAGGACAGTTTCAATAGGAAAATAATCAAATCAAAACTGAATGTATCTGTCAAAATAGTCCATGCCATGATTCGAATTCAAATCAAAATCTAAAACCTATCCCTAGTCAAAAATCAATATTAGCATAGCCTAATACCCATGTTCATAACCAATGAGACAATTTAACATTAGTTTAGAATCAGTTTACAGGGAATTAGAACTTAGGGTTAATGAAGTGTACATGGTATCAGTCCATACATTCAAAAGTCCAATTCAACATCGAAATCAAATTCCTGAACATAAAACCTAGTCTAACATGTAAAAACCAATCTAACATGAACTAATACACATGTACAATCAATATGAAAATTAAAAACATCATTTAAAATCAGATTAAACAGGGATTAATAGTTTCAGGAAATGAGGACTGCACAAGGCATCAGTTCAATCTATCAAAACCAAATTCGAACACTAAAAACTAACACCAGTCATTAATCATCATTGCAATAGTTTAATACACATGTATAGGTGAATTTAACATGAAAATTAAACAGGGAAAAATAGTTTAAACAGAGAATTAAACTCAGGTTTTCAAAACTGTATCGCGTATCAGTCATAAAATGGAAACTCCCAAATTCAATTCAAAACTCAACTCAGTTGCAAACGAAGGTGGTTCACATGTGCACATGTGTCAGGGGTCATGCTCGTGTCCCAAAACGTGTCCAACTGTGTCGAATTTAACTGACACCAATGTGACAGTAAACAGTGAATCAGACAGGCTCGTGCAGCGAGGACACGGCCTCGTGCACGCGACACAGGGCACGATACGACTCGTGTTCGTGCCCATGTGTTCGCCCCATATAGGGCTTCACTCGTGTCACCCTGCACCGTGTCCACAAGGGTCGTGTCAAGAGTTTTGGAGGCCGTAACAGAGCCAAAACTGTGCGTGCGTGTGACAGTGTATGACCCGTGCACACGTGTTTTCTAACTCGACACGACACGACACAAGACGAGACTTTAGGGGAGTCTTGTAAGACACTAGACCCACCTCTGTGTCAAAGGAAACGTGTCCAAGTGACACAGACACTGCACACGAATCCTCGAGTAGCAGGGTACTGCCCTAAGGCTGCTGCGGGCGCGTTCGTGTCCGTTTTGGACACGGACATGACTCGAATTCGTGCTCAGTCTACACGAAATATAATATACATATATAGATCTGTCATTCCATGCAATTAGTTCTATAAAAATCAGAAATAAAATCCTAAGAGACATTCTATCAAACACCTATACGTACACTATGACACGTGTCCGATACGGACACCAAATGGACACAAAATCTAGCAAAACATATTCCTACAAAGAGAGGACTCCTAGGACTTCCTATCCATGCAAAGAAATCTAAATTTGGTGGAGGGAATAGGTATTTACCTATATGTGCAATTTGCAAGAAAAAGTCTTAAATGGATCAGGTATTCTCCTTGATGGCCAAATGCTCCAAATTGTTCCTCCACTGAAAATATTCACCATGGACAGAAAGTATTCATGGATTAGATCCTAATGCAAGAAGTTTGGTTGAAAAAGGATGAGAAATGGAGAAGTTATGAATGAATGAAGTTGGAGCTCACCTTGTTCTTGAGAAATGGGAAAATGAATAAAGGAGGCAAGGGTTTTTGGATGGGATTAAATAGGGGGAATCCCAAAGATGGCTACCCTAAAATCTAGGGCTAGGTTTGATCCAAGGGTTCTCCATCAATCCAGACAAATCAATGGCTAGATGAAACCTAGGTAGCCTATCACTAGTCTTAACTAAACAATATGACTAATGACTAGCCAAAATCACAAATCATGACTAGCCATGACTAACCATGATCAATCCCAAATCTAACTTAGTCTAACCATGACTAACTAGGACTAATCTAGGTTATGTCAAATCTAGGTTAGGCTAAACACAACACAAGGCAATCAATTAAATGATATTAAAATCACACCATCCCATTAATTATATTAAATTCCAAATAAATATATATTAAATTCAACTAATTCAAAATGAACAAAATACCCTAAAGCTAAAAATGATAAATGAAATACCCTAATCACTTGGCTAGGCTCTAGGTCAAACTATCTCTAGGGTTACACTTTACAAAACACCAAATCACAAGTCATGATTTTAAATAGTTTAAAAATAATTAAAAATTACCAAAAATCATAATATGAAATAAATATCAACAAATAATAATTATAATTACAAAATTTCAAAATTACCCTCATCTGAAAAACTGGGTGTTACAACCTACCCACCTTAGAAAAATTTCGTCCTCGAAATTAAGATGATCGCACCCCCTTCTGGGTCAAGCATAGTCAAGGGTCAATCACTAGTCAATTTCTCAACATCCAAGTACTTGGTCATCAGTTGGTTAACTTCTTAGGATTTTACCTATGCTAGCTACCTAAGTGTTGGCAACTAGAATTTAGCAAAAGAGAAACTCTATAATAAGCTAGCTCTTAACTTTCCAATCCTATCAAGTCACCCATAACTAAGTACCTACAAGCTGAGCACACCAATTCCAAATACCACATATATATATATATATATGCTCAAGAACAACAACCCATCACATATATCCTAAGTATATCATCTATATATATGACTGATCAACCAAGGGTTCAAGTAGACTAAACTTATAAGTGACTGAACAGATGCTTAGAATTTAGGCTAAGGATGAATGGTCTGAATCATCAATATAGGCAAAAAAGGAATGATTCTAAGGAGACTGAAATTATGAGCTAAAGGGTAGGACATTTGGGTCCACTTGTATAGTCAAAGTGAAAGAAAACCTACATGGTGACTGAAATATGCCTCTAGATCAACCTGGCCTCTCCTCTCTATCTGGCTGAAATAACTACATGCAGGACAGTGGTTTGAAAAAGTGAACCAAACTGGTGTACAAGGAATGCAATAGGTAGTATACTACAAATGGGTGCAGGCTACATACCAAATCAAAATATATTATATATATATATAGAAAAAATATATATATATTAACCCTCATCACCTCAACTCTACTCAGGGTCTAATAACACACACTCCCTACCACATGCCTATCACTCCAATGAAGGGGTCAGATACTGTAAGGTGTACTGGGACAGAACAGTGAACTATCCCAAGTGGTGAGTGTAGACCTCTAGTATGCATGATACTAACTCTCCAGATATGCAGAATATGGTAAGGGTTGATGGTTATATTGGTGAGTCAATAATTGGGGTCTGAACTATGGTCCAGTGAAACCTATGATGCAATATGGTAGGTAATAAAATTTGAGTGTAGTGAACAACTTGTACAAGTCTGAACCAAGGGGACAGGGTATCTAGTGAAGGGTCTACACACTGTCTATAAAGGTTGATCAAACATGACTGAACTCAACACAAGGAGAACTTAACTAAAATAGAAAACTGAACCAAATATAGGCTAAATAACTTGTCAATAATCCTATACAACAATGACCTATAGATACCAACCAAACCCATATCCCATATGCCAATACCATCTGTAATCTATATGTATATAGACCTCTCAGTCTTAGGTGAAACTACCACTATATTCAAGGACAGGCTCTGGTCATGGGTGTCTCACTGGAAAAATGTAAGGAAAGTAATAACAATCATCAAGGCTGTAAGGCATACTAACATCCTATATGTAAACTGGTTGGTATTATAAATAATAGGGAAATCATCTACCATGGGTTACTATTCTAATACCAATACTAACTATCATCTCTAGGGTACAGACACTCTACAAGTCATCACATCATTACACTATGAAAGAACTACATATGAATAAGCTACAACTAAATATTCCTACTCCTAAGTTATTTGATGGAATACAATTTTAAAACAACAGAAGGGTATGATAGAGATGATATGTTTAAAAACCTTCTCAAGATATAACCTGATAATCATATGCATCTATCCAAAATCATGTTACTCAGAGTCTTGGTCATGCTAGTGAGCAAGGCTACGATAATCACAGAGTCCTTGTCTAAGGTACATACCTCTAGGTTCATGATATTTAAAATTTTCGCATTGCCGCATGCGACGGCAAAAATCTTAAATTTCCACACCCGAGAAATACGTCCAAAATCTGACTATATATCCTCACTATGCCAGCTAACACGACTATCGAAGATTCTAGATCCCATAACTGAGGTGACCTAGCCCATATGATTTTCTCAGAAGAAAAAACAAACATAACAAAAGAGCAACATGACAAAATTAATCAATTAACAAGGAACAGATGGAATCGGATTTCAAGGTAGTTATAAAAGACAATTGCGGAAACGAAATCGAGAAGAACGAAACTTGCAGCAAGATCTCCAATGGTCTGTGCATCATCGACTGTCCTGCCGATAGCTCGCCGCTGCTGGTCTCCCCTGGTCTGCTGCTGATGCTGCATAAACCACTGCTGCTGAGAGAAATCGAAAATGACGGAAAAGGTCTCTGTACAGGCGGAGGTGCACCTCCAATGTAGCAGAAATGCCAACTGAGTCGGCACAACAGAAGCTGCGGTCTCGAGGCCCTGTTGAACAGGACGAGAGGTGGCCAGCCTCTCGATAGTATCCCCCGGACCGGAGCGATGAGATCGTGTCTCCATAACCATCACGAAGACAGATCAAAACAAGAAGCAATTTCTGAGAATAAAGCGAAAATTCAAGGAGGACAGTTTATATTCAAGGGAAATCAATAAGAAGCAATTTAGATAAAAGAAATCTGATTAAGAATTCTTCCTAGTGTGATTGAGTACCCTCAAAATATCCTAATCCTACTGCAGGCTGTAGTGATACTCTAATTCAAATACCACTACATAAACTTGACCTGCATGGGCCACCACTAAAAACGTGTCACGTCCTGCACCCTAGAGTAAGGACACGAGACGTGGGTACGTCCAGCCTACGCCGCAGTGTCGACGGTAGAACATTGTCCTAGGTCTCATGCATCTAACAGTATAAGGCTAAATAGTTTATACTCCCCGAATGGGGGTGACATAGCAATATACAGTCTCAATCACATCTAAGGCAGAAAGATAAGATAGAAAGATAGATAGATACTGCTGAAATGAAAGGAATCCACATAAGTACAAACAGAGAGTCTAAGTGTCTAAGATATCACAAATCCACAATCCCAAGTATCAAATATACAGTCACCCAGAATGTGATATAAAAGAAGACATCCTAGTCTAGAGGAGTGTCGTCCACAGCTATAGGGTTCGGCTGCTGGTCCAAGTCACAGCTGTCATCAAGGGTAGTCCCATAATAGGTAGGGAGCACGCCTCATCCTCATCCTCTGTAATATTTCAACAGGTCCAGTCAGGACAGGAGCGAGCACAGTACATCTCACGCAGTTCATATAATGACAGGAATAAAATACAGGCAATAGAGTAAAATACATGAAACGCTGAAGAGTATACATGAGTAAAAATAAAGACTGTAATAAAATATCTACTATAAGTAAGGAGCTACAGTGAACTAGTGATTTAGAGTACAAGCTAGTCATGTGAACAGCTTGATAATAAACATGAGAGGTCGTACATGGCTACACTACTTTGGAAATTGTCCACATGACTATTTATACTCCCCCGTACCCCAATCAATACACAAGGATCTAGACAAGTTATGTTATTACATGATATTCACATAGGGGCCCATATAAGGGTGCATGTGAATATAAACATGGGGGCTCCATGTTCATGAGAGTACATGAATCACGAGAGTGCACATGTAAGGTGAAAGCACAAGAGTACATGATGAAAGTAAAACACACATGACATGATGTATCTGATGCTCCCGAGGGGATAACATCGTATGGAAAGATCCATATAGTAATAATCCGTGTTTCCATCGTGTCAGCATCAAGTAAGATAATCTAGGGCAAGAAATTACTCCAAGCAAGAATAAAACGGTCAGAAAATGTACTCGCCTGATATCCTGGATGTCCAGAAAAAAATACTGCCTGAGGAGTGGTGTCTGGCTCCTAATTAGAACAGCACAAGTCACAACATGTCTAAAATGATAACAAGATGCAATTCAATGCATTCTATATGAATCTAGGTCAATCTAGACCAAAGTCAACTCTTGGTCAACTCTGGTCAACCCTAGAAGTCAAACTAGGTCAACTAAGTCAAACCTAAGTCAAACAAGTCTATATTAGTCTAACTAGTCTATTCTATCAAGCCCACATCAATTCTAGACTATACAAGTCTAACTAGATTCTATACTGGCATTCAAGCCACACCCATAGGCTAAAAGCCCTAGGCTATAGGCTATATTATGCCTATAACCAACCCACATATCACATATACACATATCAATATATATAATATAATATAGTAACACACATATATAATATATAGGGTACATGAATATGTACATCTCACATATATATATATATATATATATATATATATATATATATATATATATATATATATATATATATATATATATATATATATATATGCCAACACATAGAAGAATAGGAATGGGGCACATGTGCAATGTGTGTGTACATGTGAGCAAAGTGTCATGGGAGTGTCAATGAGAAGTTAGTGTAATACAAATAGCATGTGTGTGTGTATAAAACAAAGTGGCATGGTATAGTGTCTTAGTGCATTAATCAAACTAGTATGTGTGTGTGTGAGAGAGTGTCAAGAGGGTGTGAAACCTCTGTGTGTGTGTGTGTGTGTGATACAAGAAATAGAAAAAACAGTGTGTGAGAGGAGACATGACAGTGGTGGTTGTGTCATGAGTGTTCCTGTGCACAGAAAGTAGATAGGTGCTCTGCAAAACTGAAAATAGTGTGATACAAAAGAAATTATGGACAGTGATGTATAATAGGAAAACAATGTGTGCGTGAGTGAGGATTGCATTAGAGATAGGGATGTGACAGTGTCATATAGATCACAGTGAGTGTCATATGTGAAATTGGATTTACAGAAAAGGAAAACATGGCATTCGAAATCATTCATCCCATGACTAACTAACAATGTTAGGAATTAGCATGGAAAGAACATGAATCTCAGTTGACAGTTTAGCAAGGAACTATTTGACAGTTCAAAATACAAATTGAAACCTAACTAGCAGTTCATATTAACCAAATTAAACCTGTTCTCAGGTTGAAAACTCCTATGACAGGTTATAGGAGTGAAGTACATTTGATAGTTTATAACTGAAAGCAATCGACAGTTTAATATACTACCCAACCAATTCAAATCCATATATTCCATCCCATAAATATCAGTGAATTATACAATGGAAATAACACAAAGGGAAATGATCTTACACTCAGTTTTGACAGGAATTTAAAGGAAATCAAGGATAGTTTCAATAGGAAAATAATCAAATCAAAACTGAATGTATCAGTCAAAACAGTCCATGCCATGATTCGAATTCAAATCAAAATCTAAAACCTATCCCTAGTCAAAAATCAACATTAGCATAGCCTAATACCCATGTTCATAACCAATGAGACAATTTAACGTTAGTTTAGAATCAGCTTACAGGGAATTAGAACTCAGGGTTAATGAAGTGTACATGGTATCAGTCCATACATTCAAAAGTCTAATTCAACATCGAAATCAAATTCCTGAACATAAAACCTAGTCTAACATGTAAAAACCAATCTAACATTAAATAATACACATGTACAATCTATATGACAATTAAAAACATCATTTAAAATTAGATTAAACAGGGATTAATAGTTTCAGAAAATGAGGACTGCACAAGGCATCAGTTCAATCTATCAAAACCAAATTCGAACACTAAAAACTAACACCAGTCATTAATCATCATTACAATAGTTTAATACACATGTATAGGTGAATTTAACATAAAAATTAAACAGGAAAAAATAGTTTAAACAAAGAATTAAACTCAGGTTTTCAAAACTGTATCGCGTATCAGTCATAAAATGGAAACTCCTAAATTTAATTCAAAACTCAAATCAGTTGCATAGGAAGGTGAGTCACATATGCACATGTGTCAGAGGGTCATGCTTGTGTCCCAAAACGTGTCCAACTGTGTCGAATTTAACTGACACCAATGTGACAGTTAACAGTGTATCAGACAGGCTCGTGCAGCAAGGACACGACCTCGTGCACGCGACACATGGCACGACATAATTCGTGCTCGTGCCCATGTGTTCGCCCCATATAGGGCTTCACTCGTGTCACCCTGCACCGTGTCCGCAAGGGTCGTGTCAAGAGTTTTGGAGGTCGTAACAGAGCCAAAACTGTACGTGCGTGTGACAGTGTATGACCCGTGTACACGTATTTCCTTACTCGACACGACACGACACAAGACGAGACTTTAGGGGAGTCTTATCAGACACTAGACCCACCTCTGTGTCAAAGGAAACGTGTCCAAGTGACATAGATACTGCGCACGAATCCTCGAGTAGCGGGGCACTGCCCTAAGGCTGCTGCGGGCGTATTCGTGTCCGTTTTGGACACGAACTCGACTCGAATTCATGCTCAGTCTACACGAAATATAATATATCTATATAGATCTATCATTCCATGCAATTAGTTCCACAAAAATCAGAAATAAAATCCTAAGAGGCATTCTATCAAACACCTATACGTACACTATGACACGTGTCCGATACGGGTACCAAATGGACACGAAATCTTACAAAACCTATTCCTATAGAGAGAGGACACCTAGGGCTTCCTATCCATGCAAAGAAATCTAAATTTGGTTGAGGGAATATGGATTTACCTCTATGTGCAATTTGTAAGAAAAAGTCTCAAATAGGGGTGTTCTCCTTGATGGCCAAATTCTCCAAATTGTCCCTCCACTGAAAATTTTCACGATGGACAGAAAGTATTCATGGATTAGATCCTAATGCAAGAAGTTTGGTTGAAAAAGGATGAGAAATGGAGAAGTTATGAATGAATGAAGTTGGAGCTCACCTTGTTCTTGAGAAATGGGAAAATGAATAAAGGAGGCAAGGGTTTTTGGGTGGGATTAAATAGGGGGAATCCCAAAGATGGCTGCCCTAAAATCTAGGGCTAGGGTTGATCCAAGGGTTCTCCATCAATCCAGACAAATCAATGGCTAGATGAAACCTAGGTAGCCTATCACTAGTCTTAACTAAACAATATGACTAATGACTAGCCAAAATCACAAATCATGACTAGCCATGACTAACCATGATCAATCCCAAATCTAACTTAGTCTAACCATGACTAACTAGGACTAATCTAGGTTAAGTCAAATCTAGGTTAGGCTAAACACAACACAAGGCAATCAATTAAATAATATTAAAATCATACCATCCCATTAATTATATTAAATTCCAAATAAATATATATTAAATTCAACTAATTCAAAATGACCAAAATACTCTCAAGCTAAAAATGATAAATGAAATATCCTAATCACATGGCTAGGCTCTAGGTCAAACTATCTCTCGGGTTACACTTAACAAAATACCAAATCACAAGTCATGATTTTAAATAGTTTAAAAATATTTAAAAATCACCAAAAATCATAATATGAAATAAATATCAACAAATAATAATTATAATTACAAAATTTTAAAATTATCCTCATCTGGAAAACTGGATGTTACATTTTTGTTGGTCATATTTACTTGCATACATCCTATGTGCTTACAAAACATGAACCAGATGGCTGTATGATGTTGGCTGAATTTGAGTCATATTTCATATTAAATACTTAACACCAAATAATGGCTGGAAGAGGAAGAAAATTCTTTTAAAAGAAGAAGAAAATATGATAAAAGAATTCTTGATTTTGTTCAATAAATGGAGAGGTCCTTGATTTGGTGTAGGGACCTGAACGTAAGGTAATTTGTTTCTAACATGATATTAATACTTCCTGGTGATGTCTTCTCTTGCTCCTATATACTTCGAATGTCCATAATTCTCTTACTTGTGGAAATTTTGGATTATGTACCGAGCAACCTTATCGATTATTAATTTAGTTTGTGATATCGTCTTCCATCGTATGATGTTTTATACCGGTGCATTACTCGGTAGAAAATCATAGCTACTTAGTAATATTAGAATAAACTTGTTCTTTTTGTCGATTATCTTTTATTTGGCAGCAATATCTTCTCCAAAGTATGTTATTTGGCTCCATATTTTCTCTGTTTGCTTAGCTCTAATGTTGGGTACCCTGTCCCTATGTCAACACAAAATGTCCCGAGGGAGGAGTTTAGAGAATGTTGCTTTCTATGTCAAAAAGAATGTTGCTTTCTATGTCTCTATGAGTTACAGCGGTCATTTAGACTCATTTATTGAAACCTCCATTACAGTTTCAGAAGTGGTTTTACATGATGTAAGTCTTTATTCGAGTATATAGGAAAATGATGCTTTGTGCTAATGTTTTTTGTTTTTGCTATATGGTTGTCTCTCATGCATTTGTTCAAATATACATTTCTTCTTCTGTGTTCCTCATATCAGTTGCAAGTTTCTGGTTTCATTATTTTCTAATTTTTCCTCAAGATGCTCATAGCATATTAACATGTTTCCTTGCAGCAACTTATAATATATGAGACATCAGTATCAGAGTTTGACATAATATGAGATATATCCAGAACTTTTCCTTCATATGTTTTCTTCCAACAGAGGCACGAGCCAGGTCAGAGGTCCCTCCCTGTACAATGTTTTGAAAGCATACTCTGTGTACGACCGGAAAGTTGTCTATGTTCAGGTTTGAATCAAAACTGGTTATTTTAGATTTGAATGAAAACAATATTTATATATATTTAAGCATTTCACGAGTTAGAAAAACAACAACAACTACAAATAATGGTACATTTCTTTGAGTATTAATTAGAGGGAATGGGAATTTTAGTACATCTGCTACTTCTTTATATTAGTGAGAAAAATGCCTTATGGCTATTAGTTGCATTATTAAAGGGAGCTGTTCATGCACCAATGGAGGGGCTGTATCAGGTTGGTATCATGATAGAAGTGATATCATAATAGTTCATTCCGATAATACAAAGAAAGATTGCTTACATTTGAATTTGAATTTACTGGAAAGTAATTACTGTCGGCCAACATATACTAATCATTGATCCCAAAATTTTCTTTGTTGTGCATTACTTTGTCGATCAATTCTAAATAACTCTCAGTGCAAAGTATTTTGATTCGAGAGTGCCAATTGGAAATGGCCTCTCATGTTAAGATGAAGGCTAACAATTGGATAGCAATATGGCTAATCCAATATATACAGAACAAATATGATGGTTCAGTTGTCATTTGATGTTTATTCAATTTGGCAGATGTTTGAGGAGGTCAAAAATAAGATTACAAAAGCATTTGTTGATATTTCAATCATCTAACAAATTTGTCCTCTTTCCTACTTTCAAACTGAAAACTCAAAGTCTCAAATGCTACAAAATAATGCTAATGGGATATAGTAAACAAACTAGTAAAGGCCTATTAAATTGAAGTAAAATATATGCGTCTTATGTGGTACTTGAAATTTAAGAGCACTATAGTTAAAATATCAGGTGTTCACCTTTTTTCTATCTAAGTTGTATTTCTCAACTTATTCAAGTGACTAATATCAGTACAATTGTAGATGCAAGTTGTTTCATAACTCCATATAATGTTGATAACTTAGCTAGTGTTTAAGATTCTTGTGGTATTTGCCCATAGGTATGCATGGCTGGACCACTGACACCCATCTGTGCATACCATGTATGTGGGTTTTCTGATACTCCAATTGGGTGAAATCCTTAAGATACCTGCTGTGGAGACTCTTGTGGTGTATGAACATATAAGTAAAGGTTGGGTTCAAACTATGCAGGAATTGATCCCATCTGTGCAAGGTTTAGGGAATTCAAATGACCCACATGTGCAGTTATTGGGTTAGTGTATGCAGGAATTCCTTCATAAGTATAACATGTACGCTGTTGAGCTGATAGGTTCTCAAATGAAGCATTCAATGGGTATTATACTGATGGAATCCCAAATGAAGCATGTCCAATGGTTACATTCCCAAATAATGAATTTAATGGAGAAAAATTTATCCCAACTGATAGTGGCTCTTGTGCTACTCTTGGTTGATGGTTAGGTTGCTGGGTTAACACATGTCCTTGAGTGAAGCTTGGGTGCCCATGATTCTGATGGTGAATGTAATCAAAACTCTGGATATATTGTGTTCTTGGACTGCTATCTAAAGGGGGAAAACATAAATGGGATTTATTGAATTGCTGGAAAGAAGGTTTACAGACATCTAAAGGAAAGCTATACAAGAAACTAATGAACTAAATCTAAATAATTCCATACTTTTTCCATGTCTTTCTCTTCTCATTACCTCTATTTATATTGTCTGATACATTGGGTTTTTGTTACATGTTTCTGTTACAGACATTTAGCTAGCTGGCTGTGGGACTCTGGCAGTTGGAGTTGATGAGTGGATATGAGAGGGATGTGCTCCGATCTGGTTTGCTATTTTTTTGGTTTCATTTTGTATAGTTGGATTATGTTTTGTGGTGACAAGAGATGGATGTTTGTGGTTTAGATGTTTAAGTGGTATGGAAACAACAAATGTGGGATATGTGTACTTTGTGGTTAATTGGATTATGTTGTGGTTGGACAAGTGAAGAATACATGTGGTGGGAGATGTATTGAAAGTTTTTGTTGTAAGAACAATACAGTTTGTTAATAGGAAATTTGAGTTTTATATTAATTTGATGTGTGTAGCTTCTGGATTGATATTATATGTGTTTGACTAATATTATATATAATTTTTGATAGAATTTTGGCAAGCTTCTCTTGAAGGTACTTTGGATAGCTTCTCTTGACGGTTGTCAAACGTCAATTTTAATTCAAATCATGCTGCATAATAGCCTGTGAATAAATGTTATTCTTGACGGCTAATAACCGTCATCTAGGCCGGAGTCAAGAAAAGTATTTGCCTACATTGACGGTTTCTAAAAACTGCTATCTTGACGGACAAAAACAGTCAAGAAAAGTACTTCATATGACGGCAAAAAACCGTCAAGAAAAGCCCTCCCAGCGACCGTCAAGAAAGGGGGGGCCTTTTCTTGACTCCGGCCTACTTGACGGATCCGCAACCGTCAAGATACCCATTTCTTGACGGGAAATCACCGTCAAAAAAGCCCTTATTCGTGTAGTGGATATATATATATATATATATATATATATATATATATATATATATATATTAAAGAAGGTAATTGTGACAAACGCTCCTACCGGAAATCGATCTCTTGACCACTTGGGCCGCATGCATCTCTCTTAACCACTAGGCTAGAGGTCATTTGCATATATATATATATATATATATATATATATATATATATATATATATAGGGTGGGGATCAGGTAACACATACAATTTGACATCTAAAATAACACGTAATCTCAGTCGCACATTATTTTAAATAAATAGTTAAGATTTGATGGAGTAATTTGTATTAATTAACATGCATGCCAAATTAGATATCTCACTAATTAATACAACCTACTATCATTTAGCATGCATGTTAAATTTGACTTCCATGCATGTAAATTTAGTATGTATTTAAATCTGAACCATTCATTTCAAATTGTGTGCGGTTGAAATTGCATGTTATTTTAGATGTCAAATTATATGTGTCACACTACAAGAATAAGGGCTTTTCTTGACGGTGATTCTCCGTCAAGAAATGGGTATCTTGACGGTTGTAGATCCGTCAACTATGCCGAAGTCAAGAAAAGACCCCCTTATTTTCTTGACGGTCCCTGAAATGGCTTTTCTTGACGATTTTTGGCCGTCATTTTAAGTAATTTTCTTGACTGTTTTTAGCCGTCAAGATAGCAGTTCTTAGAAATCGTCAACATAGGGAAAAAAATTTCTTGACTCCGGCCTAGATGACGGCTATTAGCTGTCAAGAAAAGCCCTCTTGCAGCAGAATTGAGTTAATTGTTGACGTTTTATAACCGTCAAGAGAAGCTAAATTTTGTATAGCAAAAATTTCATATATAATTATATATTATGAATCGAACACATACATAATATCAATATTCCATAAGATATACATACATCACATAACTACAAAACCCAATTTTTATATTAATAAACTGTATATTGTTCATACACCACAAACTTCTAATACGTCCAATATGTCCAACCACAAATATCTAACACTTGTCCAACCACAAACATATCCAACCAAAGTATGTAGTTTCCATACAACTTAAACATTCAAAACTAAAAATTATACAAATAAAACCAAAATATGTAGCAAACCCGGCCGGAGCACATCCCTCCCATATTCACAGCACCTTCATTTTCCATATAGTTCCTGAGAGAAGAAGAGAAATATATTTAATCATTTATGTACACTTGCTACTTACAATATTATGTTAGATGAATTATACCAAGCTGGAAGAGTTGCTGACGCAAGAGAAATACAAGATAAAATGATTGCTTATGGAACTTCCCTAGAACTCCACACCTATCATATAATATGATATGGACTTTGTAAAATCACCACACTATTGAGGCCATGAATCTGTTCGACACCATATCGTGTCAAAAGGAAAAACTGGAAGCTAGGACCTTCAATATTTTAATTGAAGGAATGTTTCAAGATGGTAAAGTTAATGCAGCAAAGGATCTCATTAACACACCAATAGATATGTAGGACAAAAAAAAAATTAATGCATCAAAGGAGTATCCAGGATACGCACTCTCAACCTACACACTTGCACTCTCAACCTACAATTATGTGTACCACTCACATACAAATTGGTATCCTGGATACGCAAAATGCACAAATAGGACATTAATTCCTAGGTAGGATACCAAGCACCAATTGATAAACAAATCCTACAAATGATATCCACACAATAATATGTGATACCAAGCTATAAGATATCAATATCAATCCTTTATACACAAATCTCTACACCAACACATCTCATAGAAACACATAGCTCGCCTCTTGGTACTCCCAAGTACCAAACACAAAATAGAATACCCATAAAAGGTTCATACTCACAAAAAGTTCTTAGTCTAGTGTAAGAAATGTATAACGATAACACAACAGAAATGTTCTCTCTTGCACAAGGAATGTATAACTTCAAATAGTAATTTATTACCTTGAAGGGCTCTCATATGGGATAGGTAATGTAAAAGGACTGGCCCCACTTTTATCTTTTGAAGCTGTGATAACAGGGGTTACCCATAAATGCTCCAATAAAATTTCAAGCATGTGATTTGCATTTCGGACAAGTGAAGAAAATTTAAATTATCTGACATATTCATAAAAGGACCAAAAGCAAAATCCAGAAAACCAATCTCAGACTCTTACCCTGTACAAGGATATAAAACTTCACCTAAAACATTTGCCACCCACCTGTAGTAATTCCTGGTTTTTTCCACCCACTTGGGCATATAAAACCATCAGGAGGGCGCTCTCCCCGTTCCTGGCATATGTTCACATCTGCAACAATGAAACCGGGGCAAAAAACCATTTCAGTTAACAAAAACATTGAGATCAATATTGCATTCTATATAGAATCATTTCTGAAATAGCACAACGTAAAAAAAGTTCCGAGTAAGATCTCATTTCTAGTGCTCCAATAGTTTACTAAGTGAAATAATGCATTCTATGTAGGATCATTCCTGGAGGGAAGTCTAGGTACAGAAATCTAGTTACAGTTTCAAAAATATCATCCAGTTTGAGCTCAGAAATGATTGTGTGAAACTTGATTATAAAATGGTAAGTAATGTTTTGCATAATTATAATATATGTCTATGTCAATACAACCTAGATGCAAATCAAAGACATGAATAAGATTTGCATCAGGCTGCCTTTAGTAGGATCCTTGTATGGAGGATTTTTTTAGTACTGGTGAAAGAAGGTAAGAGCACCAACCCAATACTTAATAAATTATACATCACATAGAAACTAGAAAGTCAGAGAACTTCATTAGTTGACTTTGTGACATGAAATTATATGAGACCGGAAATAGAGGCTGAGTTTGGCCAACCATACTAGACAAGTACACGCATGTAAATTAAAATTTACAAATTGATGCAGTAGAAAGTCTAGATTGACCTGACAGGTATTGAGTTTTAATAGCTTGACAAGAGAACATACAAAATATAAGATGATTATGTAGCTTGATATAATAGGAAGCAAACTTAATAAGGCTAAAAGCAAGGTAATATTTTATAAAAGTTTAGAGAATCATACACATGAGTTGTGCTCAAGATATGTGGTCGTGAGCTTCTATGTAGACCTGGCTACAGCTACATCAATGCCTTCCAGTAATGCTATCTGGCTGCTATTTAGCCACAAGTTCTCCAAGCTGATATAATGTAAATTGCATAGACCAAGGAAAAAACCATCAGAGTAAGGGGTAAATGAAGGCATATAAAGTTTAAACCTTGTCAATTTCTCAATACCCTCAATGGTAGTAAGTTTATTAGAAGAAATGTTCAAGATAAAGATTTTCTAATGTGGAAAAGTCCTCCATCTTAATGATGCCATTATGGCTGAGATATAGTTCCTCCAATGCAACACATTCCTACAAAGAAAGAAGCATGACATAGATATCCACCTAAATAGCATATGTGCAATTAAAGTACTTTAAAGACATCATACTTGAAACCCTACCATGGGTGTCAGTCAGCCAGTTAATAAGAGGGAATTGGTTGGTTAATAAGAGGGAATTGGTTGGTTTTGAGAACAATGCAAACAAAATAGCAATAGAGTGGGGGATACCAGTGGTGGCCCATGCAGGTCTTGTAAATCAAAATATGTGAGGATTTACCCAATAGATGTCTCAATCAGCACTCCCCCTTGATCTTTGCCCATATTTTCTCATCTTTGAGATTCTCAACCTGATCACATGCTTGTATCGTTGATCTATCTTGGTCCTTCCTTATTGTTCACTATGTCGTCTTCTTCAGCGGCATCATTCCTGGTCCTACCGATCGGCAAGGCGAAACACCTTTCGTGGACCAGCAGCAACAAGAAGAAGCACTCAGGAACAGCCTCCTGGGTCATGCCTCCCGGAGATCCAGAACCCCGTTACAGCCAGCCCAGCCCTCAAGGCAGGATGATGGAGTCTTGGTTGGACTTATCAGGGAGTTGCTTGCATCGCAGGATCGTCGAGGAGATGCCTTGTATCAGGCAGTGGCAGATACTCTGGGCAGAGGTGGACATCATGGGAACAGTACAGCAAACAGTTTTAAGCACCTGAACCCTCCATTCTTCGATGGCAGTGAAGATACTATCGCTGCTGATACATGGCTTCAGGACATAGAGGTGATATTGGACGCAGCGAAGACCCCAGAAGATGAGAAGGTGGCCGTAGTGCGCCTGCAGTTATTGGATCTAGCCCGCAGCTGGTGGGCGGCGCAGGCAGTTGGACTAGTGGCACCTATTGCCTGGACAGTATTCCGTGAGAGGTTCCTGGCTAAGTACTTTGATGCTGTAGCTCGGTACGATCTACAACCTATAATCTTGATGCACTCTATTACCTATAAGATTATATGCATATCCTCACCAATTTGAAGCAGATGGGTAGGACGGCCGATGGGTATACGGCCGAGTTTTCCTGGCTTAGTCGGTTTGCTCCCACCTTGGTGGCGACCGAGTTCGATAGAGCCCAGCGGTTTCAGCAGGAACTCCACCTAGAGATTTTGCTGGCGGTGGAGCAGTTTGAGCATCAGACTTTTGATGTGGTATTGAGGGCAGCTAGGAGGCATGAGTATACCTCCCAGAGGATTGTGGACAAGACCGGAGGTCGAAAGCGATCTCACGGCCAGATGAACCAGTCGTCAGCCCCAGCCCCGGCAGTTAGGGCTTTGACCATTGGAGCTCCGAGAAGGACAACTTCAGTTACGTCGGTTCAACATTCAACCCCGACGTATCCTCAGCAGCAGAAGTAGAAGCAGTCTTCCCCCATGGGCTGCTCTTATTGTGGAAAGCCTGGGCATGTTGTTTCAGAATGTCGCAAGGCTCGAGGATTGTGTTTGCTTTGTGGAGCTTCGGACTACAAGGTAGTGTCATGCCCGTTCTGGACTGACTCATCACCAGCCATGACCAGTTCATCAGTTAGGGGACCAGCCCCAGTACCGGTCCAGCAGCAGTTTTCATTCCCGAGGCCGTTGCCGACGCAGACCCAGGCTTTCCAGCAGCAAAGGCCTCAGCAGTATACCCAGGCGCAAGTTCAGAATAGGCAGAAAGGATTCCAGCGGAGAGGGCCGGCACCCAGAGGACATGGTCAAGTGTTAGCTTTAACAATGAAAGAAGATAGAGTAGCGCCAGGTGAGGTAGTGGCAGGTACTATTCTCGTCAACACTTTTCCGACTTCAGTATTATTTTACTCTGGTGCATCACATTCATTTATATCTGCATGATTCGCGACACGGGTAGGACTGGAGCCCGAGTCATTATCAGTAAGGTTCAATATACTTAATGGTAATGGTCTTGTGGGAGTAGATAGAGTGTTTTCTTCGTGTCGAATCGTAGTTAGCGGTAGAGAGTTTCCCGCTAGGCTGATAGAATTTCCGATGGCCGATTATGATTTGGTCTTAGGAATGGATTGGCTGAGGAACCAGTATGCTAGGATAGACTGCCATATTGGCAGAGTTGTTTTTAGCATTCCAAGTGAGCCGGAGTTTTCCTTTTCTCGAGACAAAGTTGAACCTTCTCCTCCAATATTGCGGATGGCCGTAGCAGCAGCACAGTTACCCCGAATAGTCGAGGAATTTCCAGATGTTTTCTCGGAAGAGCTTTCAAGGATGCCGCCAGAGCAAGAGATCGAGTTTACTATCGACTTGATTCTCGGGACCGCACCAGTGTCAGAGAGAGTCTACAGGATGGCGTCGTCATAATTGGAGATATTGTACAAGATGATTGAAGAACTCAGAACCAAGGGATTCATTCGTGCTAGTGGATCGCCTTGGGGAGCCCCGATGCTTCTTGTGAAAAAGAAGGATGGTACATCCAGATTATGTGTTGACCATCATACCTTGAACTCAGTAACAATTAAGAACAGATATCATCTCCCAAGGATAGATGACTTGTTTGATCAACTCAGAGGAGCGGCAGTGTTCTCGAAGATTGATTTGCGGTCAAGATACCACCAGATCAGAGTCAGAGAGCAGGACATCCCGAAGACAGCTTTCAGATCTAGATATGGGCATTGGGAGTTCCTTGTTATGCCCTTTGGAGCGACCAATACGTCGGCTGTATTTATGGACCTTATGAATCATGTCTTCATGCCTTATTTGGATCAGTTCATGATCGTATTCATAAACGATATCCTGGTCTACAATAAGAGTGAAGCGGAGCATGAGCAGCATCTCAGAGTTATCCTCCAGATTCTCCGAGAGCACCAGTTGTAGCGCCCCGCTTTCGATAGGCGACGGAACTTCATAATATGCTAGCGCCGAGTCAGATCGGCCGGGAACTTAGATGGCCATCTGACTCGATCGCTAAGCTTGGTAAACGTTAACGCCTTGCGGCATCGATTCAATTCGATTTGGACGGAAGATACGAGAATCGATCCAACTAATGGAACGACTTCTGTTGGAACAAGTCCTAGATGCAGCGGGCTGCGTCTCGGCGCGCGAGCTCTCTATAAGAGTCCCTTCGACGGGACCGGACCGCTGTATGGTTTTCTTGGAGCTTTGCCGCTTGGCTTGATTGAAGTGCTTTCGCGTCGTTTTCAAGGATGCAATTACAAATTTCGATGCAAGGGGAAAAGAAAGAAATCTAACAAAGTGTTGATGCATTGCAGGAGCTCGCGTAACTAAGGATTGACGTTGCGTAGCGCTTCGACGACCTGCACGAAGCCAAGTAATCGGTGGGTGATTCGGCCTTCTTTTCTATTCTGTCCCGCAAACTTAATCCTTGCTTCGAATCCATTCAAATCGAACGATGCCAAGTTAATTGCATGCCAATCCACTAAGTCAAGAACTCGGGAAAAACGTATCGATTTACAAATACAAGTTTTTCACATAAACCGAAAAGTTTAAGGTTTACAGAAAAAGATAGACTATTTCAAGTGCTGCAAAATATTATGAAACGGCGATTGTGGGTTATGATGCCTCGGACAATTTGGTGCCTGCGGGACGCTAAATCGCGAGTACGACTTGGGGAAAAATGAATCGTTGCATAAGTTGGGGGAAATGATAATGCCGTTCAATACTGTCCGCGCTATACAAAACTGTTGCATATGTTAAACTGTTCACGCATTGGCATGGTCATGGACAGCTTGTGCACAAGTTGATATTTTTCCTCGAATCGATATCCGGGGCATCGGAATCGAATCGGCCTAGGGGGAATGAATAATCGTGCTTCGGCACCGATGCATTGCGGGACCGTCAGTCAGGCTTGCAACCTAGACTGAGCGGGCCGAAATGCCGTTGAGATAGTCCCACGTGATGTGTAACATCAATGACCGCATATAAGATAGTAGCATGCTCACCTATTGTCTTATGCAGGGTAAATATTATCTCTGTTTTCATGCAGGGACGAGCACGGCCGTGGTAAGAAATATGATAAACTGCTATGTTTCACTGTATGCTTTATTACGCAAAGATGGCTATCGAATATGAACTGAATTCATTTAGTTCTAATAGAAAGACAACTCTAACGCATGCCTACCCTAACAATCAGAGTCGGTTTAGACGAGTGGGTTCGTCTCGTCCACTTAGCAAGTGTGCTAATCCCATTCCCCCAATTTCCCCAGGTGCGACGGGCGCGCCCAACTAAACTGGAGCTGAAGTGCGGAGAGGCGTTTTGAAGCTCTTCCTATACTGAAGTATTTTGAAGCCAATTCAAGTCGACGGCTTATGTATAAAGGGGCGAATGTATGGGACGGCAAGCGTTAGTTCAGGCAACTTGTCGAATGTATCTTCTTTCTGTTTTCAATCAATGTAGCCGCAACGGCACCCAATGTAAATTACGACTTGCACTTCGTTGCAAGCTATGAATGAAAAGCATTTCTATCTTCCTATACTGCGTCTTATATTCTGATGTGAATTGTGAAGTTTCGACTTGGCGTATTAATATCAAAATTTAACGATAACCATTTGAGAACTTGTCATCTTGCCTTGCACGAGCGCAACTCCAGGCTCGTGCGGCATCACGCCTTAGCGAGGACGATCGAATCGGCAAAGTAACACCGGGGACGAACGGTTTGTCGACTCGGGGCGTGACAAATTGGTATCAGAGCACAGTTATGTTTCCTCGGATTTTCGAAAGATGTTTCATTATTGGAATGTCCGTTGCGATGGCTCGATTGAATGCTTGTCGGCATGTTGCGTGAAATAAAAGTTCCATACAGGTAAGCCCGTAGATATTTTTGAAAAATACTAACGGGTTTACTCTGTTTTGTAGGAATGACTAAGAAAAGGAACAATCCCGCCCCAACCCAAACTGTAGATAGTACGTCGAGCACAAAAAGCACCGAGCCTAGCGAGACGACTATGCAAAAGATGCTACAGTTGATGGAGCTGCAGCAGCAGCAGCTTCAGACACAATTCAAAGCCCAATTCGAAGCGCAACAAAAACAGATGAATGCCCTGACTCAAATAGTCAGCAGAATGGCGGGCAACACGAAGACGACGGACGAAGGGCCCGAGGGAAACCAAGGCAACCAAGAAGAAAACGAGGAAGAAGAGACTCAACCGCAATTGATAGATTCTTCTTCCTTGTTCAAGGCAAAGGAGTTCCGCAAGATGAATCCACCGAAGTTCAACGGCCGAGCGGAGCCTGATGTGATCGTGGGATGGCTCGCGGAGATGGAGGACCTGTTTAATCTGCTTAGCATCGAAGGGTCCCAGCGGGTAACTTGTGCGGCGTTACAGTTACAACTGAGGGCGTATGACTGGTGGGCCGCTAAAAAGCAGGAAATCTATGAAGCAGATACAGACGCCACGATTTCCTGGAAAATGTTCAAGGGAGCCTTCCTCGAACAGTACGTTCCTCGCGCCGTCCGTCAACAAAAAGAAGACGAGTTCATGATGCTGCGACAGGGAAATATGTCTGTCGACGATTATGATTCGAGCTTCTCAAAGCTGGCAAAGTTTGCCGGCGCCTTTCTGCCCAACAAGGAAGCCTGGTGTGAACGCTTCCAACAGGGCCTAAATGACGAACTGCGAAGGGACGTCGTGAATCAAAGGTGCCGAACCTACCGTGAATCCTATAATGCCGCTCTTAATAGTGAACGCATCTTTGGCCATATGTCGAGTAGAGGCATCCGTAACCACTTCAACAAGCGTCCTAACGACGCCGGCGCCGGGGGATCGGGAATAACAAAGCGTCCGAACAGGTTCGATGACCGAGGCCATGGCAGTCAACATTGCACTAGGTGCGGTAGGCGTGGGCACCGAACCGTCGACTGCGTCACGAGATCTTGCTATAAGTGTGGCGAGGTAGGCCATATAGTTACATATTGCCCGCACAAAGTTCAGAATCAACATAACCCGCCGAGGAACGTCCCGAATCCTCATAAAGCGCCGATACTGCAAGGCGCGAATGCGGTGCCCGTCAACCAACAAAACCAACGCCACGGAGCTCAAGGCCGAGTTTATGCCTTAACTCGGGACGAGGCGTTTGCGTCCGATACTGTTGTAACAGGTATATTACTCTACAAAAGTATACCTGCTCGAGTATTATTCGATTCGGGTGCGACGCATAGCTTTATATCTGCTGATTTTGCGAAAGAAAATAAAATCACCATGCAATCACTAGATATAAATATTAGCGTTAGCACTCCGTCGGGAGTCGATATGCCTGCGAATTTTATTTGTAGGGATGGCCACATTTGCATCGGAGGAAGATATCTATCCTTGGACGCCGTCGTACTAGACATAAAAGATTACGACATAATCCTGGGCATGGATTGGTTGGGCGCTTGTCGTGCAACGATTGAGTGCGCGGAGAAGAGAGTGGTGTTTCGCCTTCCTGGCGAGACAGAGTTCTCATATTCGTGCGGTACGGCCTCGAAGACGGCGATGATGGTGTCGGCAATCTCGGCAAGGCGTATGCTGCGTTCCGGCTGTGCGGGATACTTGGCATCAGTTCGAGACACGCGGACGGATAATACAAACACAATGCAGACTGATGTTGTGGCAGATTTTCCTGACGTCTTTCCTGACGAGATGCCCGGGATGCCGCCGGACCGAGAAATAGAATTCAGCATCGACACCTTTCCGGATACGCGGCCGATATCAAAGGCGCCTTACCGAATGGCTCCAGCAGAACTGAAGGAGCTGAAGGTGCAATTACAAGAGTTGCTAGACCGCGGATTTATTCGCCCTAGCGTCTCTCCGTGGGGAGCTCCCGTACTGTTCGTAAAGAAGAAAGATGGGTCGTTGCGGCTATGCATCGACTATCGGGAACTCAACAAGGCGACCGTGCGGAACAAGTATCCTTTGCCGCGAATCGACGACTTGTTTGACCAACTGCAAGGCGCGGCGATATTTTCAAAAATCGATCTTCGTTCAGGCTATCATCAGTTGAAGATCAAGTCCGACGACATATCGAAGTCTGCCTTCCGCACTCGATATGGTCATTACGAATTCCTCGTCATGCCGTTCGGTTTGACGAATGCCCCTGCCGCTTTCATGGATCTGATGAACCGAGTCTTCCGACCTCAAATAGATAAATTTGTAGTCGTATTCATCGACGATATCCTTGTCTACTCAAAGAATCGGGAAGAGCACGCGGAACATTTGAAGACGGTACTGCAGATTCTGCGTGAAAACAAATTGTACGCCAAACAGAGTAAGTGCGAGTTCTGGATGAGTAGCGTGACATTCCTTGGGCACGTAATCTCTGCCGAAGGTGTCGCGGTGGACCCAAAGAAGATTGATGCGGTGGTGGATTGGAAACGACCTGCCTCGGCTAGCGACATTCGGAGCTTCCTGGGCTTAGCGGGCTACTATCGTAGATTCGTGCGAAGCTTCTCAAAACTAGCGTCGCCTCTGACTCGCCTCACCCAGAAGGGAGTAGTATTCGAATGGAGCGACGACTGTGAATCCAGCTTTCAAGAGTTGAAGCAACGGCTCGTCTCAGCTCCAATCCTTGCACTTCCAGACGGTCCCGAAGGCTTTCAGATATTCAGCGACGCGTCAGGAACTGGCCTCGGGTGCGTACTCATGCAGAGAGACAAAGTCATCTCCTACGCTTCACGGCAGTTGAAGCAGCACGAGAAAAATTACCCGACGCACGACTTAGAATTGGCGGCGATCGTCTTTGCATTGAAGTTATGGCGGCACTATCTCTACGGTGTAGCATGCAGAATCTACACAGATCATAAAAGCCTGAAGTACTTGTTCACGCAACGGGAACTCAACCTACGACAGCGACGATGGCTCGAACTCATAAAAGATTACGAGCTAACGATCGAGTACACGCCGGGCAAGGGAAACGTGGTGGCCGACGCACTCAGCAGAATGTTTATGGGAACACTGGCCATAAACAAGGAGATAAAGCGAGACCTTGAAGCGATGGGTATCGAACTCGGAATTGAGTATCGACACCTGCACCTAGCGCAGCTGAAGTTAGGATCGAGCCTGCTGAGCAAGATAAAGACCGCACAGGAGGACGACTCATTCCTGAAGAAAATGCGCGAGCTAATTTCAACAGGAAGGGCGACTGACTTTGCGGAAGGCGGAGACGGGACGATGCGACTAAAGGGAAGGCTCTGCATTCCTGAAACTGCCGAACTCAGAAAAGAAATTCTGACGGAGGCACATTATGCGAAGTACTCGTTACATCCTGGAAGCACCAAGATGTACAAGGACCTGCGCACAAACTTTTGGTGGCACGGCATGAAGAAGGACGTGGCTACGTTCGTGTCGCAATGCATGGCGTGTCAGCAGGTGAAGGCGGAACACCAGAGGCCCGGCGGCGAGCTGCAGAACATCGCCATTCCTGAGTGGAAGTGGGACAACATCTCGATGGATTTCATTGTGGGATTTCCGAAGACGCCGCGGGGGAATGATGCGATTTGGGTCATTGTTGATAGATTGACCAAGTCAGCTCACTTCATCGCAATCAAAGTAGGATGGAGCGTCGATCGGTTAGCGCAAATCTACGTCGATGAGATTGTTCGACTGCACGGGGTACCGGCCTCAATAATTTCGGACAGAGACGGGCGATTCCTATCGCGTTTCTGGACGAGCCTCCAAGCGGCGATGGGAACCAAACTGAACTTTAGTTCGGCGTACCATCCCCAAACAGACGGACAGACGGAGAGGGTGAATCAAATCCTAGAAGACATGCTGCGTCTGTGTGCGATCGACCTAAAGACTAGTTGGGATACGCATTTGCCGCTTGCGGAGTTTGCGTATAACAACAGTTATCAGTCGAGTATTCAGATGGCTCCATACGAAGCGCTCTATGGGAGGAAGTGCCGTTCGCCGATATGCTGGGATGACGTCGGAGAGCGACAAGTGCTGGGACCGGAACTGGTGGAGCAGGCCGTCGAAAAGGTCCGCTTGATTCGAGATAGACTCCGCATTGCACAAAGTCGACAAAAGAGCTACGCAGATCTTCGTCGACGACCGCTAGAGTTCTTGGCCGGGGACCATGTGTTTCTGAAAGTAACGCCCATGCGCGGAGTGATGCGGTTCGGCGTTAAAGGCAAATTGAGCCCGAGATTTGTAGGCCCCTTCGAGATCATTGAGCGAGTTGCGACGGTTGCTTATCGGATCGCGCTACCTCCTGCCTTAGCCGATGTGCACGATGTTTTCCACGTTTCACAACTTCGAAAATACGTGCACGATCCAAGTCATGTGGTTAGCTTCGATCAGTTGGAGCTGCGTACTGACTTGTCTTACGCGGAGGAGCCTATTCAAATTTTGGACCGCAAGGAAAAGGTGCTGCGAAATCGGTCGATGTCCTTGGTCCGCGTGCTTTGGCGGAACCATACAGTCGAGGAGTCGACATGGGAGATGGAGGCGGAGATGAAGGAGAAGTACCCTGCGTTGTTCGTCTAAATTAAGGTCCGACCCTTGTTCTTAAGTTTCGGGACAAAACTTTTTCTTGGTGGTATATTATGTAGCGCCCCGCTTTCGATAGGCGACGGAACTTCATAATATGCTAGCGCCGAGTCAGATCGGCCGGGAACTTAGATGGCCATCTGACTCGATCGCTAAGCTTGGTAAACGTTAACGCCTTGCGGCATCGATTCAATTCGATTTGGACGGAAGATACGAGAATCGATCCAACTAATGGAACGACTTCTGTTGGAACAAGTCCTAGATGCAGCGGGCTGCGTCTCGGCGCGCGAGCTCTCTATAAGAGTCCCTTCGACGGGACCGGACCGCTGTATGGTTTTCTTGGAGCTTTGCCGCTTGGCTTGATTGAAGTGCTTTCGCGTCGTTTTCAAGGATGCAATTACAAATTTCGATGCAAGGGGAAAAGAAAGAAATCTAACAAAGTGTTGATGCATTGCAGGAGCTCGCGTAACTAAGGATTGACGTTGCGTAGCGCTTCGACGACCTGCACGAAGCCAAGTAATCGGTGGGTGATTCGGCCTTCTTTTCTATTCTGTCCCGCAAACTTAATCCTTGCTTCGAATCCATTCAAATCGAACGATGCCAAGTTAATTGCATGCCAATCCACTAAGTCAAGAACTCGGGAAAAACGTATCGATTTACAAATACAAGTTTTTCACATAAACCGAAAAGTTTAAGGTTTACAGAAAAAGATAGACTATTTCAAGTGCTGCAAAATATTATGAAACGGCGATTGTGGGTTATGATGCCTCGGACAATTTGGTGCCTGCGGGACGCTAAATCGCGAGTACGACTTGGGGAAAAATGAATCGTTGCATAAGTTGGGGGAAATGATAATGCCGTTCAATACTGTCCGCGCTATACAAAACTGTTGCATATGTTAAACTGTTCACGCATTGGCATGGTCATGGACAGCTTGTGCACAAGTTGATATTTTTCCTCGAATCGATATCCGGGGCATCGGAATCGAATCGGCCTAGGGGGAATGAATAATCGTGCTTCGGCACCGATGCATTGCGGGACCGTCAGTCAGGCTTGCAACCTAGACTGAGCGGGCCGAAATGCCGTTGAGATAGTCCCACGTGATGTGTAACATCAATGACCGCATATAAGATAGTAGCATGCTCACCTATTGTCTTATGCAGGGTAAATATTATCTCTGTTTTCATGCAGGGACGAGCACGGCCGTGGTAAGAAATATGATAAACTGCTATGTTTCACTGTATGCTTTATTACGCAAAGATGGCTATCGAATATGAACTGAATTCATTTAGTTCTAATAGAAAGACAACTCTAACGCATGCCTACCCTAACAATCAGAGTCGGTTTAGACGAGTGGGTTCGTCTCGTCCACTTAGCAAGTGTGCTAATCCCATTCCCCCAATTTCCCCAGGTGCGACGGGCGCGCCCAACTAAACTGGAGCTGAAGTGCGGAGAGGCGTTTTGAAGCTCTTCCTATACTGAAGTATTTTGAAGCCAATTCAAGTCGACGGCTTATGTATAAAGGGGCGAATGTATGGGACGGCAAGCGTTAGTTCAGGCAACTTGTCGAATGTATCTTCTTTCTGTTTTCAATCAATGTAGCCGCAACGGCACCCAATGTAAATTACGACTTGCACTTCGTTGCAAGCTATGAATGAAAAGCATTTCTATCTTCCTATACTGCGTCTTATATTCTGATGTGAATTGTGAAGTTTCGACTTGGCGTATTAATATCAAAATTTAACGATAACCATTTGAGAACTTGTCATCTTGCCTTGCACGAGCGCAACTCCAGGCTCGTGCGGCATCACGCCTTAGCGAGGACGATCGAATCGGCAAAGTAACACCGGGGACGAACGGTTTGTCGACTCGGGGCGTGACACCAGTTGTATGCCAAGTTCAGTAAATGTGAGTTCTGGCTCGATCGTATTTCATACTTGGGTCATATCATCACCAGGGGGGAGTAGAAGTGGATCCCCAGAAGATCGTGGCTATCGAAACATGGCCAGTGCCCAGCACAGTTGCAGAATTTCGCAGTTTTCTTGGATTGGCCGGCTGCTACCGAAGATTTGTTTCGAACTTTGCTCGAATTTCAGCGCCATTGAAGCAGTTGACCCGCAAGAAGGTGCAGTTTGCTTGGACATCAAAATGTCATGATTCTTTTGAGAAGCTGAAGCGAGGCTTGGTGACGGCACCCATTCTCACGCTTCCAGATAGGACCGGAGGATTTTCAGTGTACTGTGATGCTTCAGGCAGAGGTTTAGGATGTGCTTTAATACAGCATGGGAAGGTAACAGCTTATGCGTCCCGACAACTTCGTGATCATGAGAGAAATTACCCGACCCACGACTTGGAACTAGCAGCAGTAGTGTTTGCACTCAAGCTTTGGAGACACTACTTGTATGGAGATAGGGTGGAGATTTTTATCGACCACAAGAGCCTGAAGTATGTGTTCACTCAGAAGGATCTTAACATATGTCAGAGAAGATGGCTGGAGCTGCTTGTGGATTATGATGTCAACCTGCTGTATCATCCTGGGAAGGCCAACGTTGTTGCAGATGCGTTGAAAATGAGAGCCGGAGTTTATTTTCTGACAGCACAACCAAAGTTGTTAGCAGATCTTCAGAAGATGGGTATAGAAGTTGTCCTTCCTACCAGTATGGCATTAAAGGCCAACATGCAAGTACAGTCTAGTATAGTTGAGAGGATCAAGATAGCTCAGTCCTCCGATTCTAAGCTTCAGCGGCTTAGAGCAGAATGTGAAGCAGGACGACGACCAGAATTATGCATTCATGAAGACGGTACACTTCGACATGGTAAGCGTCTTTGTGTACCCAGTAGAGATATCAGACAGGAGGTCATGGCGGAAGCTCACAGTTCTCAGTATTCGATTCATCCCGGTGGCACGAAGATATACCGTGATATCCATCAGCACTTTTGGTGGAATGGCATGAAGAGGGAGATAGCTCGGTTTGTCTCTCGGTGTTTGGTTTGCCAACAAGTCAAGACTGAACATCAGAGGCTAGCTGGACTTCTTCAGCCCTTGCCGATTCCAAAATGGAAGTGGGAGCATATAACCATAGATTTCGTGACTGGATTACCTCAATCTCCGACCAGTAGAGATGCTATTTGGGTTATAGTTGACAGGCTCACGAAGGTGGCTCACTTTCTTCCATTCATAGTTGGTCAGTCGACGGCTCAGCTAGCAGAGATGTACCTCGGGCAGATAGTCAGACTTCACGAAGTACCAGTCAGTATCACTTCGGACAGATATTCGAGATTCATGTCGTACTTTTGGCGTAGTCTGCAAGAGAGTTTGGAAACTCACCTCCAGTTCAGCTCAGCTTATCACCCGCAGACAGATGGTCAGTCGGATCGTACGATCCAGACCCTTGAAGATATGTTGAGATCTTGTACACTTGACTTCGGTGATTTGTAGGAAGATCATCTGTACCTGGTGGAGTTCTCGTACAACAACAGTTTCCAAGCTAGTATCCAGATAGCACCGTTCGAGGTACTGTATGGAAGGAAGTGTAGATCCCCACTAGCATAGGAAGATGTTGGAGAGAGGCAGATGCTTGGTCCAGAGATGATCTCTCAGACAGTCGAGGTGGTCAGGAGAGTCAGAGATCATCTTTGCGTTGCACAAGATCATCAGCACCATTGGGCCGATTCTCATCGGCGTCCCCTTGAATTTTCTGTCGGCGACCATGTATTCCTAAGGATCTCGCCTAACTGTGGCGTCATTCGTTTCGACGTACGGGGAAAGCTTAGTCCTAGGTATATAGGATCGTTCGATATTCTGGAGCGAGTAGGAGATGTGTCCTATCGTCTCGCTCTTCCGCCGTCTCTGAGTGAGGTGCATGACGTGTTCCATGTATCCCATGTATCCCAACTATAATGGTATATCCCGGACCCGAGTCATATCTTGGATCATTCAAAATTGGTTGTTGGTACCAACCTTTCGTATGAGGAGAGGCCCGTATCCATATTGGACCAAAGAGAGAAGATACTCAAGAACAAGACTATCAAGTTAGTCCGTGTTGCTTGGGGTCATCACTCCTTGGATGAGTCAACATGGGAGCGTGAGGATGATATCCGATCGTGATATCCCAACCTGTTTGACTCGTGAGGTATAATATCGTTCTTATGCCTCATGCCTTCGATTCCTCGCTTGCATGAATAATTGCTTGATTGCTTAACTAGTATAACTTGCCTGTGATTAGTATAGCTTGTCCTTGCATCTCTAGCCTCTTGATTAAATTCCAAGGACAGAATTCTTTTAAGGTGGGTAGAGTTGTAATGACCATGGTTCGTATTACGTATTTTGGTATACGTGTACGTATTTTGACTCGTATTGCATGTCACCTCACATGATTTATTTGGCATTTTATTACTTGATTCAGTTCGACTTATTTGGCTTGGTTCAGTTTGTGAACCAAACCCCTACCACCACCATCATCATTTATTAGCCCAACACTCTTTCTCTCTCCTCATTCACTCTTCTTCTTCCTCACCATTGCTCTCCACCTACCAGGAAGGTTTAGGCAAGTGCATCTTGCTTCATGGAGAAATTCTATTTTTATTGTTTTCCTGTCTTCCTCATGTATTTCTAACCCACTTTAGTACTTAGCATTTTTCATTTCCGTGGTTAATTTCTTGTAAATCTAGCTTTGTGGTATTTTCGGTTTTCATGAGTTTTGATCTATCAAACCTACATATTTTTGCTATTTGATGGTTCTATGTTGTAGAGAATTCCATTTTACCCAAATTTGACCTATGGGAGTCTGGATTTGGGTTCCTATTGTTGTTTGGTGGAGCATGAAGGCCATAGTATTTTCCATGGACATGTTCTCTGTGGAAGCCACTAATTGTAATTTTGGCCGCATGCAACATTGAGTTGCTTAGCCGCAGTTGTATTTTGCTAGCTGTTACTTTGTAAATATTTCTGGCCGCATGGCCGTTAATTTATTGTTGGCCAATTCATGGTTGGTCGCAAATGGCCAATTCATTGTTAGCCGCATATAGCCAATTCATTATTGGTCGCATGCAATTGCCTTAGCTGTATGCAATTGTTTGCATGCAATATTTGCTTTGGCCCTTGCATGCAATATTTGGTTTGGCCGCATATACAATTATTTTACATGGCTACTTGCTTGGCCGCATATGCACTGTTGCATAGCCACTTGCTTGGCCGCATATGCACTGTTGCATGGCCACTTGCTTTGGCCGCATAAGCATTATTTGCATGACCTTTGTATGTAATTGCTTGCATGCCATTTGTATGGCCGCATATGCAATTTATTGTTGGCCGCATGGCCTTAGCAATTATTGCATGGCCGCATGGCCAATTGCCTTGGCCGTATGGCCATTTGCAATTTATTGTTGGCCGCATGGCCATTAGCAATTATTCGTTTTGGTCGCATGGACATTAGCCTCAATTGCATGGCCGCATTTATTTGCTTGACCGTATGAACATTTATTGGTTGGTCGCATAGGCCCCCTTCAATTATTTAACTCTTGGCCATATTTATTTGCCTGGCCGTGTGGCAATTTCATGCGACAAAATTTTCCTGAGCCGCATGATTCCTCCATAGCCCTTGTCCCTGCTAATATTTAATTACTACATGTATGCTTGTGCCACATTAATTTTAATATGAACCCTGACACGATGGTGACCCATTGTGGTGTACTTTTGACAAATGACATGACATGATAGTGGCCCGACGTGGCGCACTCCTGACAGTGAACATGACATGATATATCCCGAAGGCTGTTGCGACGGCTAGCATGTCATGACAATATTGAATGACCTGGACACCGTGGATGATTGTGTTTGTACAATTGAACAGGTAATATTTGCATCATGTCTAGGACAGGAATCCTTGAGTACCACGGTCAGGGGTACCTACTGTAAATGGCTAAGGCTAATAACTAGAATAATTCAGTAGTCATGAGAGATTTTCCTAGTTACAAGCGATCATGTTATCCCGGCCACCGTCGTTGGACTTGCAGCCTGCCGACGAGTAGGGCACAAGTCTAGATTCACTGGTATACGAAAAAGAACGAGGCACCGCTTAATGAATCCAAGTCGCCTGGATAACCTTGATTAGCTGCGGGGCTTGTGGCTGGAGGAACATCTCACTGCATATTGCTAGTAACTAAGGCTTGTGATAACCCTAGTTAGCCAATGTAGAAAACCGTAGTCACTGATTGGCCGGGAGCGATTGTATGGTGCAGTTTCAGTACTCGATTATTGCAGTCTTGATCGCATGATTGTCACTTTTAACAATAAAGATCAGAGGCTAAGTTCTGTTCAGGTGAAGGGTTACAACCCCGGTCCTTGTTTGGTTTAAGGGTTGTAACCTGGCTCCCGGAGCAGTTCTGAGTCCTCTCTTCGTTTATTGTCTTATTGCACCCCAGGTCATGCTTGTTATGTTTTACCTTACCAACAAAATTTGGAGACGGAGTTTTGTTCAGGTGAAGGATTACAACCTCGGTCCTTGTTTGGTTTAAGGGTTGTAACTGGCTCCCGGAGCAGTTCTGAGTCCTCTCTTCGTTTATTGTCTTATTGCACCCCACGTCATGCTTGTTATGTTTTACCTTACCAACAAGATTTGGAGGCGGAGTTTTGTTCAGGTGAAGGGTTACAATCCCGGTCCTTGTTTGGTTTAAGGGTTGTGACCTGGCTACTTGAATGGTTCCCTCATATTCTATTATGACTGTTGTTATTCTCTTATTATCAAGCTCTTTTGTAACTACTTTAATATTTATTTCTGATGTGCTGGTTTTAGTTCTTAAGTGAGGCCTCCTTTGTGGCACTTGCTCTTTCCGGGATCTAACCCATCTGGTTTTGTATGGCCAGATTTTGGAGCTGCTCCAGAGGATCTATGACCTTCCAGCCCGATGGTAACCATCAGACGTAACCAGGGCAACGAATGGGTTTCTTTTTGGCTCTCCCGCTTTATTGTAAAATTTTTATTTTGAGGCGTTTAGCCGACGAGCACCTGTTAGCTCGTATTGTACACCTTATTACTGTCTGCCTACGGGCTGTAACGTGATTGACAGATCCTAGGGTTGATCATGTATGACTAAACTCTTACTAGTCTTCACATTTTGTAACGACTAGCTTCATGATCAGCTGAATATGTAATGTTTGGGACGCCTTACTATTGTATATTTGGTGATCTTACATCTTGTAACTTTACTTGCTTGCTTAAGATTGAGACTTTTAGGCTTATTATTGACCATAGGAGACTGATGGATTGTAGTTAAACCCTCATATATCTAGACAGCCGTGACCGTATAGTGAGGTGGATTCTATTTCATTATACATAGCTGGCTATGTATGCCCCCGTCCTCCAGTATTCTGGTTCTGGGGCGTTACAATACCAGAGTAAGCCTCTTATATTGCTTGAAACTTCACCTTGGCTTCCTCAATGCTCCCAGAAGCGGAGCAACGGCCAAGATGCCATCTCTACAAATAATAAAGTGCTTGCATAAACATCAAAATCAAAGTTTAGTAGTTTACCTAACACACATATTCTGAAATTCATAATATTCAAACAAATCACAAAATAGTGTTTGTCAAATGGATCTAGAGACCAGAGTTGAAATTCATATCTACAAACCCGTGTTAGACTAGAGTTGAAATTCTTGATGGTATTACTAGGTTTCTCCATCTCTTCTCCTTATGACCTCTTTTCTCAATCGTATTAGAGAGTCGATTTGCTTCCCAACCACCTGCCTACTCATCTGCATCCTCTCTACCCCGCCTAAAACTGGTGCCTACCATTATAATGCATTGTAAAGCTTTGCACGATATTGGCGATGGCAGATCTCAAATAGTATCTACAGTCGTCCTACAGCTTCAAAGGTCCAGTAGCTTGCCCTATCTCCCACTAGATATGTTGACATTGAAAATTGCATTAAAGTGGAACTTCCTATATAAGAAAATCCCTCTTCTCATCATCGTCCATTTAAAGCAGTAAAACTACAATGAAACCCACAAAATCCAGCAAGCAACTTATCACCAGCCAATTGTCTCGAGGTATGACATCAAAAATCCCGAATTCACCAACAAAAACCATATAAAAAGTTTTCAACTTCAGATAACAAGATAACAGCCATTCCTCGCCAAATAGAGAGTATGAACAATCATGAAACCATCAAAATTCAAAACCGAACCAAGCACCAAAAACAAGAAAAATCCAAAAACTAAAACTAGTCTTTTCTCGAGCACAAGACGATTAGGGCCTTATCAAGGCCGGACCTCTCTAAAGAAGCGTAATGTGGGCATCCCAAAATCACAACTTTCTACAGCAGCACAATGTGGGCATTCTCATATCGCACCTTGGACGAAACCATAACATGACCTCTCTCGAAGAACGAAAACTTTCCTACACATGCATTGCATCAAACAACATCCATGCAAAAGAACAAAACATTTAACATACACAATCTGGACCAAAACTATCATTTTCATCCAAGAGAACACTAACCATATATAAAGCGTAGCACCGGAGGAACACCGACTTCTTCTTGTTCTGTCCCCGGAGCGCGTGGGCGGCCTGCCGGTACTCCCTGCAGAGGGAACAATATGGAGGTCAACAGAGTAAATGTTACTCACAAAATATACTCCTAAATATTCTCGCAAAATCCTCTCAAACCCTAAGTTCAAATACTCCTAAATATTCTCGCAAAACAAAGCAAAATCCTATCAATAATACTCAAAAAAAAACCCTAAGTTCACTCAAGAAAATCAAAACCTAAGTTCACTCAGAAAGATACCCAAAAATAAAAAGAATGGAAAGAGAAACCAAACCTGGGTCGACCTCCTCATCATTGTGGTCGACGTCGTCCTTGATCCACAGGGGATGATAAGGGTCTGTCGGAAGAGTCGTGCAGCGATTGGGGCTTGAGGTGCCTGGGATTCTTCGGAAGAGACACCGCCAAAATGTTCCCGAAGTGTCGGAGGAGGAGAAGGAGGACACGACGGTAGAAGAATGTCGGATCTCGCGAAGCCCTAACCCTAAATTGGGAAAGGGCGAAGAAAATTTTTGGAGTATGAAGGAGTTTGGGTTAGGGTTTTTCTCTTAGGGAGGATAAAGAGGAGAGGAGTGGGGGGCTCTGTGGGAGACTCTTTAGAGGAGAGGAGTGGGGGATCTCTCTCTTAGATTAGGGAGAGAGGAGGAAAGAAGGGGACAATCGGGAAAAATTTGCTGGGTTCATTGATTAAAAAGAACCACGACTGTCAACAAATATAAAAGGTTTGAAAAAATTACAAAAATGACAGCTAAAAAAATTCCGCCAAGTTTTTCGCACATACATTCGTTGACGGTTATCACCAGACCATCAACAAATAAATTGATGTTTCTTGACGGCTATAAAATTGCTAAATTAACGAAAAAAAAGGTCATCTCTTGACGTAAGCCTAAATACGTCAAGAAAACCCCTATTATTGACGGCTTTTGACGACCGTCAACTTATAAACCGTCAAGAATGGCCATTTTTCTTGTTGTGTCACCTGATCCCCCACCCATATATATATATATATATATATATATATATATATATATATTGCAAATGACCTCCAGCCTAGTGGTTAAGAGAGATGCATGCGGCCCAAGTGGTCGAAGTTCGAGCCCTAGTGCAGGCGAGTTCGCAACAATTACCAATTGCTTATATATATATATATATATATATATATATATATATATATATATATATATATATATAATATATATATATATATATATATATATATATATATATATATATATATATATATATATATATATTGGGAGCGAGCCCTAGTGCAGGCGAGTTCGCAACAATTACCAATTGCTTTTATATATATATATATATATATATATATATATATATAGGGAGCGGATCAAAAGCCCCCCTTAGAAAACCCCCTAAAAACTCTCTCACTCTCAGCCGTCCATTTAATGTTAATATTAATGTTAATATTGATTTTTATTTTTATTTTTATATTAATGTTAATGTTAATATTAATGTTAATGTTAAAAAAATAATGTTAATATTAATTTTAATGTTAAGTATAATGTTAATTTTAGTATTTAATGTTAATATTAACATTAATATTAACATTAATATTAACATTAAATGGACGGCTGAGAGTGAGGGAATTTTCTAAGGGGGGTTTTCTAAGGGGGGCTTTTGATCCGCTTCCATATATATATATATATATATATATATATATATATATATATATATATATATATATATATATATATATATATATATATATATATATATATAATTCGGATCAAAAGCCCCCCAGCGGGAGCCCCCCAAAAGCCCAAACCCCTCCAGTACCGTTGGATCGAGCGGGCTGCGTGGGGCCCTCAGGCGCGTCCCCTCGATCCAACGGTACATTACTAGAAGGGCTTTATATATAAAAGAGACATATCCTCCCGGGTGCAGGTTCGGGCCGCGAGGATGACACTTTAATTTTTTGTGAAAAAATTAAGTGCGGTGGAGGATGGTGCGGTGCGGCGTAGGTGCAGTCCGGATGTGGAAGGAGCAGTGCGGTGCGAGCCGTTTAAGCTGTATGTATACCATCACCTATTATTTAATAAAATAAATTATTCAAAAAAATTAAATTTCTTATAATGTGGGAAATTGAACTCAACGGTCAAACAACAAAGTGAAATACCTCCCACCTTAACTAAAATATATTTGACAATAATTAGACAATATTACTATTTTATATACAACACACGTGCATTTACTATTATATGTATATTATTTAAAAAAATTAAATTTGTTATAAAGTGGGAAATTGAACTCAACGGTCAATCATCCAAGTGAAATACCTCGTACCTTAACTATATAAATTAGAAGATATAATTGACAATAACTATACAATATTATTATTTTATATACAACACACGTGAATTCACTAATATATGTAAAAGTGTCTGCATTTTTTTTAACCACCAGTAGATTGGAATAACATTCTTAGAGGAGAGGGCAATTAATTTGTCATCAGCTTTTGTGCATTCATAAACAAAAACTGTTGCTCGGTAGACGGCAAATTTCTATCATCAAGGTCTCAGAAGAAAAATCAATTCTCTTGTATTTTCTATGAAAATAAAAAATTAGATTTTCTATTAGATTTTCTTTTATATGTTTGGTAAAACAAGAAAATATTTAGGAAAGATCATTTGATTTCATTTTAGGAAAAAAAATTATATATTATTGTTCCAAAAATATCCAATGTCAACATAATTATAACCAACAGAATACGAAAAGTTAATTGGTAAATAAGCAATAAATCAAGGCTATTTTTGTCATAATATTTGGTAACTAATATTGGAAAAAAGAGGTGAGAAAATAAATTCCATGGGTCCTGAGATGAACCATTTGTCCTTCTATTTTTTCCATGTCAGAAAAATATTTTCCAAATTTGTGGCAACCAAATAAAGGAAAGGAACAAATTTTCTTTCCGGATTCCTTGAATTCGTGAACCAAACAAGGCCTAAGGTCTACTTGCTTGATCGTGGACTCTCCCTAAGTAGCTAAGGTACCGACTAGCCTACTAGAGAGTGGAGAACCAAGACGTCGACGACCACGAGCGGATCCAGAAACTAAAACTAGGGTGGGCTACAATAGATTAGGATGGGCTAATCCATATAAGAAAAATTCAAAAAATTTAAAACAATAAGAAAAAGAAGAGTATTATTTTTTTGAGGGTCAGCCCACCCCAGCTCATGGTTGGATCCGTCCATGTTGACGACGATGATAGCTGACCTGTTCATGACATAAATGTTGGGAACGCGTTGTGATCCGAATCAGAGTTGGTCCATGTGGTGCGAATTGAATTGGACTCATATGTCTTAAAAGAGAATTCGTATGTAAGACCAGAACCAATTCTAATTATATACACCTCATAATCCCACCTCCTACTCGATGTGAAACTAAATTACCAACATCATTATCATCCCTTTTTAGGGCTCAACCAGAAACGAGATATAATTCAACAATCTCCACCTTACCTCACTTCCGCTAGCCGAATAACCTTAGCAACATTGCAACATTTTTTTGTTCCCGCTAGCCGATCAACTTTAGCACCCCTGCTACCGTTTTGTTCGTTCCCGCCAACCGAACAACTTTCGTACTCCAGGTACCTTTATTCGTTTCTGGCGACTATGGAACCGAACCGACACGTTCATCCACACCACCATTGCTTGCCAACCACAACGTCTTCTTCCACCTTGGACGCGTCAAACCCACCTTTGAAAGCAATCCGTGTAGTTGCATATGCTCCTAACTCCACATTGAGAAGATAGTCCGTATATCCGTGTATACGCATCAACATTCAGCACCATATGGCTCAAACCAAATAGAGCCGTCCAAACCAACCCTATAACTATGGACTCTGATACCACTTATTAGGAACGTGGTGTGACCCAAAACGGAGTTGGCCCATGAGGTGAGAATTGAGCCATATGCCTTAAAAGAGAATTCTCATGTAATGCATGAACCAATTCTAATTATCTACACCTCATAATTTTATCTCCTAATCAATGTGAGACTAAATTACCAATATCATTGTTACCCCCTTTTTAGTGCTCAATTAGTGAACGGGTACACGTGCCGATAAAGATCTCAACAATAATACTATTTATAATTCGATTTGAAAATGACTAAAAAGGTGTCTATATATACTCATGTAAATAAAAAAAAAAATCTAACTACCGTCATATGTAATATTTCTTTTCTCACTTTAAAAATTCTAAAATCCTAACTAATTTAATTTCATATCTAATTAATTTAAACTATTTTAGTTGTGTTTGATTACGCTTTTTTTATGGAAAATATTTTTATTACAAAATTTTCACCAATTGTAGTGCTTGATAGCACATATTTTTCATGAAATTATTTTACAAAAATCTAACTATTTTAGTTGTGCTTGATAGCACATATTATTTTATAATCAGGAAATATTATTCTTTTATGGGAAATGAGGTAATATCTTGATTCTTACAGATAAAATACTAATACAAAACTATTTACCAAGTAACTATTGATGTATATTTGGTTTATTCAGTTTAGTAATTTAATTTTTTTTTATATGTTGGACAACATGCAGGGACTTTATGCAAGCTGCATTGGATCGATTATCTCCAACTTCCACCATGGAAGGAATAATAACATTCATTATTTGATTAATTTGATCTTAATCACACAAATAGCATTCATCAAGAATTTTATTTTAAGTTAAAAAAAACATACTAATAATGACTAGAAAGCACAGGACAACATATGATATGACACAAAAGATAATACACGATATATAAATTAAAAAAAATTACACTATAAATACGGAGTGTGTATATATATATATATATATATATATATATATATATATATATATATATATATATATATATATGCAAATGACCTCTAGCCTAGTGGTTAAGAGAGATGCATGCGGCCCAAGTGGTCAGGAGTTCGAGCCTCAGTGGAGGTGAGTTCGCCACAAGTACCCATTGCTTCAAAAAAAAAATATATATATATATATATATATATATATATATGAGAGCGCCTATCCATTGAGCACAAACACTCATTAAACAAATAAGCAAATTAGATTGTAGCCTTTGGATTAGTTTAGATTAATAGGAACGATATCTCATGGCTAGGATTGAATCTCATTCTTTTCTCCATTCATTTGAGAAATTTCTTTTGAAGGGTCTCTCTCTTTCTCCCGGTTCCCCGCTGGAGACTCCTGCTAACACATCCACCATCCTTACCAATTCTCAGGGCCAACTCACTGTTGATGCTGACCTTATACTGGTGTCCACCAGGATTAGGATTCGCGGTCCGCCTGACTCTAAGTCTGGACTTTTATGGGCGGAGTTCGAATTCCAGTGGGAGCGATTCCAGAAACTAATTACCCTTTCTTCACTATATATATACCAGCATACGTGCACGTGCCATGTACGTATTTTAACATTTTTTTAATTAACTAATAAAGACTCTTTAGGAAGACCAAGGGTAATATTCGTAATTACTAAATTGTCCTTATTAAAATTAATGAACAATTTTTAATTAGTATAGCCATGTAAGGATATTTTTGGAATTTAAAAGTTTCACCATCAAGTTTTCCTATTATATAGTAGAATAGATATGAAAATTCTACAATAAATTCCATGTAAAAATTTGTATCGATACATCCCAAATCTGAATCATTGGATGTTGATCCAATGGTTCAAATTAAAGTCGAAGTCAAAGTAACAGGTAAAGTCTTTCACAATTTCCACTACAATTGTTTGGGATGTATTGATACATCCCATGTATTGTAGAATGACCCAAATATATTATTTTTTTGAAGCAATGGGTACTTATGGCGAACTCGCCTCCACTGGGGCTCGAACTCCCGACCAATTGGGCCGCATGTATCTCTCTTAACCACTAGGCTAGAGGTCATTTGCGACCCACCGGGAATTTTGGCGAAATGCTCCCACCGGGAATCGATCTCCTGACCACTCGGGCCGTATGCCTCACCACTACCACTAGGCTAGAGGGTCATTGGCTATATATATATATATATATATATATATATATATATATATATATATATATATACACGAAACGGGAGCCACGTCAAAGTTTTACTCCCTCCTCGATTGACAGCGGAAGAGAAAGGGACTCGATCCGACGTACGAAGAGGAAGCAGGGCTCCCAAACGGGATTTTTGATCTGCTTCATTACCATGAAGTTTAATAAAAACTAACAGAGATTAAAAGCCGAGGTTGTCTCAGCACAAGTGTTAGATTGTTAAATTATATTTGTAATGTAAATATGGCCCATAACCCATAAGCCCAAATGTAGACACTATATATATTGTAACAAACCCTAGCAATGAAACAAGTCATTATTATTTTCTACATGGTATCAGAGCCTCTCGAAAAATCCTAGCCGTCATCTCCCGAAAAACCCTAGCCGTCATATTCACCATCCTCGGTCCGGTCGATCCGACGCCGCCGATCCACTATGCGCCCGATCTCTACACGCCCGACGCAAGCCTGAGGAGGTCTGAGAGAGAGGACAGCATTCGGCGAACTGTACATGTTTCTGACATTGATCATCAGTTTTCGTTCTTAACGAACTCTCAGATCACCAAAGAGTATCTTGCTGAATTATTCGCTACATGTGGGCAAGTAGTTGATTGTCGGGTTTGTGGCGATCCCCACTCAGTTCTTCGATTTGTATTCATAGAGTTTGTTGATGAAGAGGGCGCAAGGACAGCACTAAATCTTGGTGGTACCTTGCTGGGCTACTACCCCAGCGACGACCCGACGAGACGCGCCCGATCCCTAGAGACGACCCGAGGCGACGCGCCCGATCCCCTGTCCGTCGATCTCCCTGATTCCTACGCGCCCGATCCGGCGCCGCCGACCCCTACGCTACCGATTCGGCGCCGCCGACCCCAACGTGCCCGATTCGGCACACCGACAGCGGCCGATTCGTCGGCATTGTACTTTATTTTGTACACCCGACATCCGTGCCGCTCGCCCCTCCGCGCCAGATCCGGCGCCCCTGATCGCGGTCGATTCGCCGCCGACCCCGACCATCAGCGGCCGATTCGTCGGAGTTGTACAAACTTTTGCACACCCGACATCTGTACCGCTCCCGTAAGCTGACCTCTACGCACCAGATCCGGCGCCCCTGATCGCGGCCGATCGCCGCCGACCCCGTCCATCAACGTCCGATTCGTCAGAGTTGTACAAAATTTTGTACACCCGACATCCGCGATGGCAGATGATGCTGCGTCCAGCTACTCCGTCGCGACTGGCGGTGGCGGCGCACACAACTCAAATTATCCTAATCCGAAGGATTCATATTTTCTGAGTTCTGCTGATCAACCAAGAAATATCATTACTCCTATTATTTTTCGTGGACTTAACTATGCTGAGTGGTCTCGGTCGATATGTCTCTCCCTGATCTCTAGGCAAAAGATCACCTTTCTGGAAGGTACTGAAATCAAACCTGTTAATGATGCTAGTAAATTGCTTGATTGGAGATGTGTGCAAGCACTATTGGTTCAATGGGTTCTTAATACCATTGATCCGTCTCTGAAAAAATCTTTACCGTACTTTGAGGAGGTCCGACTCCGAGTCCGGACACCAGATCCTGTTTTCCGAACCCATCCTCGGATTTTGTTAATCATAGGATTTTTCTAACTTAGTCTAGGTTCCTTAAAATTACAGTTATTATTTTATTAGTGTTACTATTACTTTTTAAAAAATATATATATTTTTTCAAATCCTAAATCTACCCGAGCCCCACCAGCCACTTGACCAGATCCCCTCTTCCACGTTTCCTCCTTTTCTACACCCCCCTTATTTCTCCCACAACACCCACTCTCCTCCACACATTCTCTACATCATCTCCACTCCCACTTCTTCCCTATTAATCCCAACCACCACAACTCTCTCTCTCCCTCACTCTCATTTTCAACTCCTTAAACCCATTTTCCACCAAAACTCCAGCAACCCGCGCCCTCCGACGTTCTTCGCCCGCGCGCACCCTGTCCGGCCGGCCGGCCGGCGAGCGCCCGACCGTCGTGCCCTAGACCCGGCGGCGTCCTCTCCCGCTCGCCCCCGGGCCCTCTCCGGCCAACCCCTCGGCCTCCAGCAGCTTCTCCGGCCGATTCCGCGGCTGTCCGCGCCCGGTTCAGCCCGCGTGCGCCCCCGCTGTTCCAACAGCACTGTCCAGCGCTTTTCCAGCGATTTCCGCTGCTGTCCGCGAGTTTGGGACTTTTCCGAGTCCGCGAGAACGTGGTTTTCTTTTCCTATTATCATCTGAGAGCTCTAGCCGAGCAACCCAAGGTATATCTCGTGTCCCCGTGTCCCTATTTTAGCGTCGATGATGATACGGTTCCCGATCCCGTTACGGGATTCGGTTTAGGCGATTGTAGTTTCGGAATTTCCGAATCCCGTTTCAGAATGATTCGGTTCTGTGGTTTTCGGTTTCCCGAACTTTATTTCGGGATTTCCGAATTTATTTCGGTAGTTCGGTTTTACGCTGGATGCGTACGTTCCGATTAGTTTCGGTTACGGTTCGATTTTATATTATTGTCGGCTTATCTTTACTGTGTTGGTTGTGGGATATTATTCTGTGTGGAATATTATTATTGATGGTTTTGGTTGTTTCCCTGGTTCGGGATATTGTTTATGTTGATTTTTGGCACCGTCCCAGGATTGGGTTGTCCCAATTACAAAGGAGATGCTGCCCAAATTTTCGGGAAAGTTTTTAAAAATAAAGTATTTTAAAATGGTTTTCTATTTTTAAATTCGGTATTTTGCAAACGGATTACAAAAGTGGTTTTGTCGTTTTGAAAGTGGATTTTGGAGTTTCGTATCCCCGTTCGACGATGACCGTATCGGTCGAATGAGCCTCGACGAAGCGCAAACGCTACAGGATTCCTGTACGTTGAGGCGCTAGCCAGCAACATGACATTTGGACCAAGTCTGAGACGCATTTAACAACTATATTTATATTTATAATTATTTTTAGAACTGGTACTGCTGTTAGTATTTTGGTGCAGGGCTTCGGCCTACTGTTTGGACCGTTCGCGGCACTCAGAGCTCGCCTAGCTGAATTAATTAATTTATATAAAATTTGTAAAGGACATAAGCCCAGTTTTCTATTTTATTTCGCTGTGACCCTGTATTGTGTAGTTAGGTTTTTACTTTCTTCGCTGAGTTGGTTCGTTAGTAGACGCGTAATTATAATTTGGGTAATTAATTATTTTGTATAAAATTAATAAGGTTTTTCACGATTAATTAACTTGAATAAAATTTTGGTAAGATAACGAAGTCCATGTTTTATCACTAAAAAAAATGTAGTTATATATATATATTTTAAAATACAAAGTTTTGCCAAATTAACCGGTAATTGCCATTTTTTTAATTAATCAATAACTGACTTATTTAATTAAAAATAATAATGAACGTAGATTGCGACGTTAGACGGTTTCCGGTAGATTAGTTAATAAACTTAAAACCTGACTAGGGTCTACTTCTAGAGATTGTAACAAGCACACCTAGAATGGTTTCATTATGGTTCTAAGCCAAGATTCTCAACTGTAGGATCTCGGAGACGAACTTGACATCCTCCTCGGTACCGACTTTCCCGATCCAGTCATTTAACAGAGACAAGTTACGGTTATATTTTCTTGTATTTTATTTAGTAATTGTCAAGCTGCATGTTTAAACCACATTGCTACACGGAACCCTCTCCTAGGGTTCAAATATTGATTGATATTGATTGTGGGGATTGGGGGAATAGTGTAACGTTTATGACCAATACCCTCCATATTGCATGATTGTGCGAGCTTACCCCTCTTACACACGGGGATAAGCCGTATCGCGTCACTAGGACGCTATTGTATAACCCAAGCTGGTCATAGACGATTACACATTCAAATCACATTGTTTTCAATTGTTAAAATGCTGAAAAATATTGTTTCAACTGTTTAGCCTGCACTTTTCTATTATTACTTGAAATATGAGATACATATTCATACTTGCTCTCTCCTGGCTGGAGAAAATATTTTTAGGTGATATTGAGGATGCTGAGCTATTGTACAATAGCTACTATGACCCAGTTTTGTACCATGTGGTGTTGCCAGAGTCCTCCTTGGAGGACGCAGGACCTGAGGCCGACGAGCCGACCGCTTAGCTAGTCGTTTCCAGTTTTCTAGTTTTGTTGTTTTGGAGTTTTGTTAATTTTGAATTCAGCATTTTATTTCAGTTCTTTCATTTCCAGTTGTACTTTTCAAATATTGAATAAAAGTTTTAAAATTTTCGTATATTGAGTTGTGACAAATGTATAGATATTGTTGTGAACACCTGCATATAGAACAGCTTACTGCCGCCGTCTCACAACGGTGCAGGCTGGACATGATCCGGTTTGACCCAATTATTTGGGATCGGGTCGTGACAGTATCCTTCACCACTCTCAGGTGAACAATGGCAGAAACTGATGAGCTTGCTGGATAACGAGAATCCTTCCAACCCTTGTACTTCAAACTCTGATCGTCTGATGGGTAAGAATTCTTCTGTCACTTGGATATTCGATACTGGGGCTACTCTTCATACGACAGGTTCTCGTGATTGTTTAGTTGATTGCTTTGAGGGGCCTGTCTGTCCTGTGACTTTGCTTGATGGGAGCGCTATTGAGGCTGTTCTAAGAGGCAAAGTATTTTTGACTGCTTTATTGGTGTTGACAGATGTTCTTTACGTTCCGACATTGACTTGCAACTTGATCTCTGTCTCACAATTGATTGGTGTCAAAAATTATGATATATTATTTACTCCTGATTTGTGTTTTGTTCAGGACCAAAGTACGAGGATGGTGATTGGAGCAGGTGAACAAAGGGGTGGACTTTACTTCTTGGGGGAGGTTCCAGCTTCTTTGGCTTCGGTGATCCTGGCATGCAGAGAGAGTGATACCGAGGTTTGGCATAGTAGACTGGGGCATCCTTCAGATAAAGTAATACAGACTTTACCTTTTCTCTCTGGTAGTAGTATGTTTTCTCATAAGGCTTGTGATATTTGTCATCAAGCTAAACAGACTCGTGATGCTTTTCCTGATAGTAGTAGTCGTGCTTTGAGATGCTTTGAACTTATCCACTATGATCTGTGGGGACCATATAGTGTTCCGTCATCTAATGGGGCACGATATTTTTTGACTTTGGTGGATGATTTTTCTAGAGCTGTTTGGGTTATTTTGTTGAAGGATAAGTGTGCTGTCTATTCTATGTTTCTTAAATTCATTGCTATGGTGAAGCGTCAGTTTGGTGCCGATGTACGTCGTGTGCGGAGTGACAATGGCACTGAATTTAATTGTTTACGAGATTATTTTTCATCTCAAGGTATATTGTTCCAAACATCCTGTGTTGGGACACCTCAACAGAATGGAAGGGTGAAAAGAAAACATCGACATATTTTAAATGTTGCCAGGGCATTGAGATTTCAGGGTTCTCTTTCTGTGGATTTTTGGGGGAAATGTGTTCTGGGTACATGTTATCTGATAAATAGAACATCTTCTAGTATCGTGCATTTTAAGTCTCCTTATGAAGTTTTGTATGGTTCGGCTCCTTCGTATGATCATCTACGTATTTTTGGTTGTCTGTGCTATGCGTATGATTTGAAATTCCGACATGATAAATTTGCAAGCAGGAGTAGAAAATGCATCTTTGTTGGGCATCTACTTGATAAAAATGGATGAAAACTGTATGATTTGGAGACTGGTAAATTTTTTTGTCCCGTGATGTAACTTTTTATGAAAAAGAATTTTCTGGGTGTGGCTCTGCTAGCGAGATGTCTTCTGCGATACGCCATACATCTGTTTAGGTGCCGGGAGACGATATAGAGACTTTTGGGATGGTGCCGGCTACGGTGGCTGAGGCCGGAGTGGTTGCTGGTGGCGCGGCACCGAGTAGCGAGGATGCACAGGTAGCTGCAGAAGTATTGACAAGAGAATCCGCTGGGGGGTAATGCGGATACTACTGATGATACAGGGGATACATTGTTGCCAAAGGTGCCCGACGAGGTAGTATTGGAAAGAGGAATGAGAAAGAAATCACAGCCAGTGCGATTACAGGATTTTGTGACGAATGTTGTTCGAAGTAAAAGTCCCCCCCCTTCACCACAGTTCATCTGTTCCCGTCACTTCCTCAGGTACTTCGTATCCTCTAACACAATTTCTAAGTTATGACATATTTACTGCTGGACACAGAAATTTTCTTGCAGCCATCACTGCAGGTGTTGAGCCTACTTCATATCGCCAGGCCTCACGAGATTCAGGCTGGCGCGCGGCTATGCTAACTGAAATACAGGCTCTGAAAGATAATGGGACATGGAGTCTTGTCGATTTGCCTCCTGAGAAGAAAGTATTGGGAAGTCGATGGGTGTATAAAATCAAGTATAAATCCGACGGAAGTATTGAGCGCTTAAAAGCACGGCTGGTTGTGTTCGGTAATCATCAGGTTGAGGGGATCGACTATTCAGAGATATTTTCTCCGGTAGCTAAGATGCCTACAGTTCAGACGTTCTTGGCTGTTGCAGCTGTGAGAGGCTGGACTTTGCACCAGATGGATGTGCACAATGCTTTTCTTCATGGAGATCTGACAGAAGAAGTATATATGAAGTTGTCGCCAAATTTTTCGCATAGTGAACCCAATAAAGTGTGTCGCCTGCGTAAATCTCTATATGGATTGAAACAGGCACCACGTTGTTGGTTTGCTAAGCTTGCTGCTTCTCTAATATCCTATGGATTTGTTCAATCTCATTCCGATTATTCCCTTTTCTCTCTTTTTAAAGGGAAGGTAGAGTTGCATGTTCTGATCTATGTGGATGATATGATTGTGTCTGGTAATGACTCCGGTGCTTTAGATGCTTTCAAAAAGTACCTTAGTTCTTGCTTTCACATGAAGGACCTTGGTGTGTTGAAGTACTTTCTTGGTATAGAGGTGGCTCGGAGTGCAGAAGGAATTTCATTGTGTCAAAGGAAGTATGCTTTGGACATCATTTCAGAATGCGGCTTGATGGGGTCTCGACCTGCTGGTTTTTCCATGGAGCCCAATCACAAGCTGGCAGAATCGACTAGTCCAAAGATGGAGGATGCAGAGCCTTATCGGAGGCTGGTTGGGAGGTTGATTTATCTATCATTTACTCGTCCGGACTTAGCCTATGCTGTGCATATCTTGTCTCAATTCTTACAGGAGCCACGACAAGATTATTAGCATGCTGCTTTGAGAGTTGTCAGATATCTCAAACATGCACCGGGACAGGATATTCTTTTGAAAGCTGATTGTGATCTCCGTCTTTCTGGTTGGTGTGATTCTGACTGGGCAAGTTGTCCCTTGACTCGCCGCTCTGTTACGGACTGGTTGGTGTTTCTGGGAGGGTCTCCTATTTCTTGGAAGACGAAGAAGCAACCAACTATTTCTCGATCTTCCGCTGAAGCTGAATACCGATCTATTGCTGCGCTTGTTTGTGAGTTGAAATGGTTGAAGGAGTTATTGGTGTGTTTGGACGTTCGCCAGGAGTCTGCTATGTCGGTGTATTGTGACAGTCAGTCAGCCATGCACCTGACTCAGAACCCGATATTTCATGAGCGCAGTAAGCATATTGAGGTGGATTTGTATTTTGTTCGCGATGCAATTAGAGATGACATCGTAATAGCCTCGCATGTTCCTACTTCTACTCAACTGGCTGACATCTTCACTAAGGCCCTTGGAAAGTATGTGTTTGATTCTTTCCTTCCCAAGTTGGACATTTGTGACTTGCATGCTCCAACTTGAGGGGGGTGTTAGATTGTTAGATTATATCTGTAATGTAAATATGACCCATAATCCATAAGCCCAAATGTAGACACTATATATATTGTAACAAATTCTAGCAATAAGAACAATGCATTATTATTTTCTACAACAAGAAATAGTAATGTCCTTCCATTGAAGACAAAAATACCACGGTCAAAAATATATATAGGAAAAAAAATACCATGGTCAAAAATATATATAGGGCCATTCTCAACTTTAAATCCACACCTACTACATATTACTCAGTGGTGACACAACTGGTGTGTGTGTACATGCGTGATAACCAAATTATATGTAATGAACTTTTAATTTTCTGTGTCACATAATCTTCTTCTTATAATGTTCGTATTCCTTCTCGCAACTTACACTACGTTTGGGAAGGAGGAGAAATAGAGGGAGGAAAAATTTTGAGGGAAAAGTGGAGGAAAAATTAGAAACTAAGGGTGCGTTTGATTGCAAGGTGGAAAATACGTGGAAAAGAAATTAATTTCATGGAATAATTTTTCTAGGAAAAAAATTCCATGAAATTTAAAAAAAAATTCATGGAAAACTTAATTTGGGTGTTTGATTGCCGTTATTTTTCACGAAAATTGTTATTTTTCATGGAAAATGATATTTTCCTATGCGTTGGACAAGTTTCATTTTCCACCATTTTAGATGAAAATATGGAAAATGATAGATTTTTGAAAAATAATTCCATGGAAAATATAAGCTATCAAACACTACAATTGGTGGAAAATTTATGATGGAAATATTTTTCATGGAAAAAAAGCCAAATCAAACACAGCCTTAAAGTTGTTTGGAAAGGGGGAAAAGAAATAGGAGGAGGGAAATCTGGAGGGAAAATTTTGGTAGGTCCCACCAAAAAAAATTTCTCCCAAAATCGGGAGAAAAATGTACGTGCTTGAGGGAATTGGGTAATATTTACCCAATTATCCCTCAATCAATTCTCTTTCTTTTTCTAGGTTGTCCGTTCCTATTCTTTTTTCTTATTTTTTTCTTCGGGTAGTATATATATTTCTTTCCTATCAGCTTACATATCACAAAATTATTATAGGTTGTGATTGCTACATATCAGGTAATCAAACTATCTTATCCCTTTTATCCCTTTTATATCAGGTAATCAAATTAAATATGAATCTATTAATTTGATTATTTTAAAGATAATATTTCATATCATTTAAATCTTAAATCGAATATAAGACTTTGTATTTTGATTTATTTACAGTTTAAATTCATATAAAATGTTGTATTATCTCTAACAATAAGAACATAATATAAACCAAAAAAGTCAATTTTTAAATCTTAAGCAAATATTGATTTTATCTACAACTCACGTATAAGACATCTCAAAAATAATAAATAAATATCGTAGGAGTTTAATTGATATAAAGTTTTTTATTTTAAAGATAATATTTTATTATTTAAATCTTAATTCAAATGTAAGATTTTGTATTTTGATTTATTTATTAGTTAAATTTCATACATTACTGTATTATCTCTAATAATAAATATATAAATATAAACATATATAGCTAATCTTAAAAAAATCTAGTTAATCTACAACTCACGTATATAGTTAATATTAAAAATCTACTACTCACATGTATAGTTAATCTACAACTCACGTACATATAGTTAATCTTTAAAAAAATCTACAACTCACTTATATAGTTAATCTTAAAAAAATCATAAACGTGAGTTGTAGACACCTCATAAATATATATTTATGATTTTTGAGATATCTCTAGCAAAAGAAAATCATAAATATACGATTTTTTTTTGTGTATGAGGTATCTTATAGATTTATTTATTAGTTAACTTCATATATATTACTGGATTAGTTAATCTACAACTCACGTTATATAAATAAAACTTACGGATGAGTTTAACTCCTATCAATTGATTATTTTAAAAATCATGAAAAAGTTAAGGACAAATCAGTAATTTTATCTATCTCCCACAAACAAACAAAAGTTAATTTTTCACTTTTTCTCTCCCCATTTTTTTGTCATCAAAACAAGAAGAGATAAAATTAGCTTTCCTCTTCCTCAATTTTCCTTCCTCTCAAATTTTCCTCTCCCTCCCCTCCTATGTTCCCAAACATAGTGTTATACAGTAATACAAGTACCACGAGTTTATTCTTTCGTATCTTTGTTGTTCATTGATGATCCTTCTGCTGCTTCTTCCACGTACCAACCTACTGTTGGTTAGACTATAGAGTTCTTGGTGATCAATAATGATACGGTGACAAATCCCAAGTGTCAGCATATATATATACACACGTTTAGTTAATTGACACTTAATTTGCTGTCAGTATGAAGGCTAAGGTCACATAATATACGGACAGCTAATTAATATTTGGTTATGGTGCCTCCATCGAAGGGAGTCGATTGTGTCGCATTCGGAGCAGCAAGAATAGGATGTCGTACCTGAGTTGTCTGATCTTAACTTCAACATTCTGATTAATAAAGAGTAATGGTATAGGCAGGGCCAGTCCTGGGTTAAGCCAACAAGGCTTCGGATTTGGACAACCTCTAGACTCAACGTGATCCTAATAGAGGTTGGAGTTGCGGACAACTCTCAAGTATCGACCTTAAATAAGGTCAAGAGACAACCAAAACTAGCTCTGGATAGGACAACCCAACCCAGTGGGTCGGTCCTGGTATAGGGATACCCTTTTTTTGATACACTGATGTGCCAGCGCATTATTGGATATGAATTATTACCACCATTTTTAAGACTTTTTTTGACATCCAATAATATACTGTCATATTAATGTGGTTAAGAATTGTGTCAAAAAAGTGTCCCTATAATATTATTGACTAATAAATGGTGTCAATGCGCATCACGCATACGAAGTTAGGATTAGACTGGCGATTGATCGGGACGTAATTAGCGTGCAACTAATCAAGATGGCTATTGGTTGCTCCAAGAAACTTATCCACCTACCCAGCTGTATAGCTGACCTATGTTAAATACCTGGGCTTCAACTTAAGTATGCAACCAAGCTGCTAATTGTTGCTTAATTAATGGAGGAATTAAAGGCGCCACTTGACCAAACTAAGAAAGCACAAACCCTAGAGTCGAGATCGAGATGATAATGATGATATGCAACTGAACAGCACAAGTGATAATATATATAGTATGACATTTTTAGAGGTAATCTCAGATTAGCCATTTAATAGAACATGTCTAGGTATTCATGAGACATCATATTTATGTTTTCGATGGTTGATGAGCATGATCGAAGAAGTTACTATTGTATTGCATCCGGTTGAGTGGTCAAGGTTGACAATTTCAGCAACAATATAAGAAAAGAGTATTTATGTAAGATCAGTTTAGTTCCGAATTGCATATCGAGTCGTGGTGTACTGGTAACACCATCGTGTACCGGAGGTGAGGGCCGAGTTCGAGCCCTCCCTCCCACGGAGGTGGCTGGGTGGCGGTGGCCACGGCCTCTGGGCCAAGGTCGGATGGAGTCGTCCACCGGCTTTGGTTGAAAAAAAAAAAAAATAGTTCCGAATTTAGAATACAGATATGCGAGATTGGTCATGAAGTAAATAATAAAGTCAGGTACAATAATCTGTTTCATTGATCAAACTATGATTCAGGTCTCACCGAATTCTTAACACTTGGATGCAAAAGAGAACAAAACATGATTCAAAATAATACCTATACAAAAATCCTAATTAAAATATATCCAAATCAAATTTAACATATTTTAAAATAATTAAAAATTAATTCTTATTTTTTAATAGTATTATATATATTTTTTTGATAAATATAAAAGCAACTCCGACCTGCCGGATTCGAACCAGCGACCTAAGTATTTTTATCTGCCAAACACTACAGTCCTCCGCTCTACCAACTGAGCTAAGGTCGGATGTTGATACAATTGGCAATCTATTATATAATAATATTTTATATATACCATGATGTTATAACCCCATCACTAATTTGTTCATATTTGGATACCTAGGTTTAAGAACACTACAGTTCAATATTAGAATTTTTTGAACGAAAATGTTGACATCAACTTATTTTAATCACCATTTATTCTTTTATAAAATTAAAATGTATCATAATCGAATTTTTTTATTTATGAAATTGTGCATAAAACACAAATTTTCAATAAATTGTCAAAAAGAGAACGGAAACGTTCGTTGGGCTTTTCCTAAACCAAATAATCAATAAAAAACCTATTGACATTGGGCCAAAAATTGACTAATCGCTTGGACTTTTTTTTACAAAAAAACACGTCCAATAGGCATTTTTTAAAATTAATTTATCAACAATTTCTTACATAATTCAAATATAAGCATCCAATATCAAATAATTTATGATCCCATATATATTACGATAAGTTATATTTGAATTATTAGTATTGAATAGAAAACGTATTCTAGGATTTATTTCTGTTATATCTCATTCTATTTAAATTATTGCCAAGGTAATAATTCAAATAGTTTAAATTAGTGCCAAAATAATTATTTATTTGAACATTTATCATTAAAATATAATATCATTTTATCTATATAAATGATATATAAATTTGATAATTTTTATGACAAATTTTGTGCAAACGAATAATTAATAAAATATTAAGCATCCGATATTATTCTTATATGGAACCATGAAGTAGAACAACCATAGTGCAGTTATCTTTAAAAAAAAATATAACGATACAAAATTCTATCAGTACCTTTCCAGAATATCAGTTATATCAGATGGAGCATTTCAGACATCGTTCCAGCAATGCCGACGACACCGGCGCTCCATCTTATTGTTCGTCTTCTCTTTTTTTTTTGTTGACCGAACTTGAAATTGGAGGGAAAAGAATAAAGGAGAAAGAATAAAAAAAAAAAAAAAAGAGAGAGAGAAAAACATAAAGTTAGTGGACAGTCCCACATTCTAGAATAAATATTTATCGTTTTTTGAATTAATTTATTTGTTTTTCGCAGTCTCCACCGCTCTCTCACAGATAGTTAGAAAAACGGAAATACTTTCTTGTCTGCAGACGGGCCAGCCCGCCATTCTGTGTGGCGCTTTCCCATTGTTCCCTCCCCTATTCGCATGAAATCCACACTGTTAACCTGCCCATGGAAAACTGCCACGTAGCGGCAGGCTGGCCCACCCACGGAAGAAATTATTAGGTGCTCCCGGCTCACCACTGCACGTGCTGAGTGGTGAGCCCGTCCAATAAACAATTGACACTTGGAATAGCCAATTAATCCTATATTTTTCACATCATAACCAGATATGAAAAGATAACGAAAAATGCTAACAAAATCAATAATGTTAATATTAACATTAAAATTAATATTAAGATTAACATTAATATTAACAGTAAAATTAATATTAACAATAATATTAATATTAATATTAATATTAACATTAAAATTAATATTAATATTAACATTGAAATTAATATTAATATTAACATTAATATTAAAGATAACAAAAATACTAACAAAATCAATAATATTAATATTATCATTAAAATTAATATTAAGATTAGCATTAATATTAACAGTAAAATTAATATTAACAATAATATTAATATTAGTATTAACATTAAAATTAAAATTAATGTTAATGTTAATCTTAGTATTAATGTTAACATTGATATTAAAATTAACATTAATACTAAAATTAACATTAATATTAACATTAATATCAAAATTAATATTAATATTAAGCTAACTTATGAATTGTCCGATTATGATGTGGAAAATATGGAATTAATTGATTATTCCAAGTGTCAATTGTTCATTGGATCAGACTCACCACTCAGCACGTCCAGTGGTGAGCCAGGAGCACCTAATAATTTCTCCACCCACGGGCCAAGTAGCAGCACTGGTTTAGGAAAAATTCGTTTATTTTGGATTAAATTAGTATTTTTTTTCTGGTTCTGGATAAGAAAAGCTTTGTACTATTTTCTTCAGCGGCGATAAAACATTTATGTACACCCACAAAAGAACCCACAGTCCAAAAGGAGTTAGAGAGTTGGATGCGTTCTTCGGTGACGGATTAAGAGGTGGGGCCCCACGGAGGAAGGCTTCCAGGCGGTCCTAATGGTGACGGAGGATCCTTAAAGCGTTCCGAACAGGAACACAGGATTTCCGTGGCTGCTGGCACACACGCCGTCTGTGCAACCCATTTTTTATATTTCTATGACAACTTTTCTAATATTCTTGTTTTTTCTCTCTAATAAGAATGTGCTAATTCATAGACGTTTCATTGTCCAATATTATAAACATCAATGGATACCTGAAAATGTTCACACCAAATTCTCTGTATTTCCTATAATATACTTTATTCAATTGTTTTGCACTTTCTAATTGATGAGTAGTAGAGATGACTGAATAACCTTTTGTTTTCATACATATGTTAACAAATCTTCTCTCTCTAAAAAAAATCTTATGGAATCATGAGTTCCTAATTTTTCAAACTCGTCCGTGAAAAGCATGGAAAGTTATTAGATAACTTTTATTTGATTCTTTGATTTTCTCAACCGGCTAAAGAAAAATTTTATTACACTTTCATTGTTAGTAAAATCTACGCGCCGCATCTACATTGCTAGTTTTTATTCTATTTTTTATTAGAGTTTCTGTATTCTAATTGCACCAAATATAAATCAGTACACTTTCATAATTATTAGTGAAATCTACTTGTTGATCCTTAAATTGTGCCATATTTAATAAACATGGAGGAACTGTTATAGCATAACCTGCTCACTATATATGGCATATATTAATGTTTTTTCATCAGTATGTGAATTACAAGCATTAGGATTTGTGAACCTGATCAAAATCATTTACCTTCATTGTGTTGATGATGTAAACAACAATTTAGGCTCAGTAAATGGAACTACACAGTAGATATGTGCAATTAATTGTTGATCCAAAGATAATATCAAGTAAGTAATGCTACCGGTACCACTCTAAACTTCAAATTATCACAATCAAGAAAAACCGAGAAACTCATAAGCTAATACCTACATCTTCATTTGTATCCTTACAAAACCAAATCTTTCAACCATTTTTGCTCTTAAGCTTCCCAAAATTTCTTCTTCATTTATGTCTTAAAAGAAAATTTCCATACAAGACTTTGGTCAATCCTAATTATCTACATCTCATGATCACACTTCTCTTATTCTATGTGAGACTAAATTACCAACTTTATTGTCACCACCTTTGTGTTATCATAAAGTTAGGGTGGGATCACTCAATTTGTAGGAAATAATTAAGAGTGTTGCCCTATATCTGTCACCTATACCTACCTCAGGATTTGCACATGGCCTGTTGGTTTCAATATATGTATATATGCATGGCTTATGTCACATGATTCGATTCGGTTTTCGGTTGAAAACCGAATAATGCTCACCCCGAATTTCGTAGACAACTCTTGATGCATATCATTATTCTTTTGGTTTGTAACATATTCCTATCTGAGATTCACAAAGAAAAAGAATAAAAAAACGACAATTAAGTAGTGAGATGGATATAAATTAGGTATTATCCTCCTGTCATTGTTGTTGGTTTGGATCTCGTGTCCGGTTGGCCGCTCAAAAGTGGTGGCAATAGAACTAATATTTTAGTTTCACATCTAGAAAGTAGGATTATAAAATGTAGATAATTGGAATTAGTTGAAACCTTACTTGAAATTTTTTGATCTTTTAAAGCATATGGGTCACACCTCATAGGTCAACTCTAGTTCAAGTCACACTGCATTTTTTTTCTATATCTAGTATCAAAGTCCAATACGGGACTGGTGGGACTAGTTTTGACGACTCTAGTTGGTTCGAGAGATCGAGATTGTGATGAATGTTCATACGTATAATCGATCAATTTGAATTATACGGACTCTCTTCTCAAGTTGGCTCTCTTCTCAGTTCGCAGAACACTACATTTTTCCTACATCTACTATTAGAGTCAAAGGTTACGAGACTTGTTTAGTTTGGTGGCTCTTGTTGGTTCGAGACAAATTGTGATGAATGTTCATACGTATAATCGATTTGAATTATACAGACTCTCTTTTCAAACTAGCTCTCTTCTTTGTTCGAATCACACTGCATTTTTCCTACATCGAGTATCATAGCCCAAAATTAGTGACTAATGGGGATGGTTTTGGCGGCTCTAATTGGTTCGAGACAGATTGTGCTGACCGTTCATGTGTATAATCGAATTGAATTATACGAGATATCTTCTCAAGATGGAGTTGGAGCATTGGTGTCAGACATGCATAGCAGAAGCACATTAGACCTAATATTGGAGGCAACTATACGTATTTTACTTCAGAGATGGGTTCAATACACCCAAGGTGGAGCAAGACGTGTAGTTGATGCACTAAGTAGTGGTGTAGATGAACGTGTGAGATTGGTTTTGTTGTCCAATGGATCAAGGTGAGAAATGTTGGATCTCCTTGTTGGCATGTCTCCTCACCAGACACGAGCTAAGATGGAGATTGTTGAATTGTCATATCTAGTGGAGTGTGCAAAGGTGGTGACAATGAAGTTGGTAGTTTAGTCTCACATCGAGAGAAGTGTGATCATGAGGTGTAGATAATTAGGATTGGTACAAGTCTTGCATGAGAATTTACTTTTAAGACATATAGGTCTAGTTTAATATCACACTTCATGGTTCGACTCCGATTCGGATTTATATCGTATTTATCCTAGAATTGCCACTAATGGGATACATGTATGGCAATTATCAGGTTTAAAGGATAGACTTGTGGAATGAAATTTTCTTAACAATAATGCTAAGTCTACTACCAAATCCTTACAACCCTCTTACAACCACTCACCCATTTGCTGACATGTGGGCCATGTCCCACATGTCAGCAATGGGTGATGGTTGTAAAAGGGTTGTAAGCATTTGGTTGTAACTGTAGCATTACTCTTTTCTTAAACATGCTCTCTCAAGAAATAAGTACATCAAACAGAAATTTGAAAATGTAATAAAATTCTCCTCTAAACTAGAATAAGAAGTTGGTGATCCTAATGTGGGCTAGTTATATTAGAGCTGGAACTCAATTTGGGCCTTGCCTAGTAATAACAATAGAATCAGTTCTTTAATATATATTAATATACTGTAGCAATTTCTTTTAGAAAAATACAAACACGCTTCACTGGGTTATAGGCCTGGTTTACGATTTGCTGCTAAGCAGCAGTAACAATATTGAAAAGGAGCCTCGACGTGCTTTCAAAAAGCAACCCAAAATTATACTAGTTTTTTAAAATTATTTTGATAAGTTACCAAATAACTTTTTTTTTCCCAATATAACAAGCAAAAGCTGCCATGATAAGCTCTAGCATAGGATGCAACCCAACGGGTTGGGCCGGACTTGAGGTCAAGTCGAGCCTAACCCGATGAATGATAAGTCTAGCTCAAGTCCAAGTCCGTTCAGATCTCGGGTTCAACATATGAAACCTGAGACCAAGTCCGGAGAATCGGGTTGGGTCGAGTCCACTGGATTTAATATTTAAAATAATTTTAAACAAAAGTAATATTAAACACATAATGAGATAGTTATCAAGTCTCGATCATTACAAAAACAAATTGAAATACGATTTAGCATAAAGAGTTTGGGTGAAAAAATTTAGAATTTTAATTTTTTATTTAAGAAGTATGAAATATATATATATATATATATATATATATATATATATATCTATATATATATATATATATATATATATATATATATATATATATATATATATTTGGTAACCCGATACATGAACCCCAGCCCAAATTTGAATCCGAGTATCTTCAATCCTAACCCAACCTATTATCGTATTTACCCGATCGGGCTCAGGTTTAGCCCGCCCGAGTTGCACCCCTACTCTACCAGAAACATTGATTGCAAACCCTCCAACCCCTTATTTTCACCTCCATAATTCCATAATTAGCCTTACTATTATTAATTCCATTGTTATCATTAATAGTAATGTTAGTATTGTTAATTAGGTTAATATTAGAATATCGTTACTGACACTCCTAAATATCATCATGCACTGCTCTTTAATTCTATCATTCAAATTTCAAACTTGTCCCTGTATTAACATTATTGGCACTCCTAAAATGTTATCCTGCACCCCTCTCTCCATCCATGTACAAATTAATGTCAGATTTAATGCAGAATTAGATTTAAAATTTGAATGATAGAAAATTAAAAGAGGAGTGTATGATGATATCTTAGAAGTGTCCCGATCTATTATATGTCGGCATGTCTACTTCCTAAAGGCACCATCAATAAATTGACTGGACAACAGAGAGCTTTTTGGTGGGGGCACGAAGCAGATGAGAACAAAATGCATTTCCTCCGATGGGGGAAGATTGCCTATCCGAAGAAAGTAGGTGGAGTAGGGATTAGGAACTTGGAGTGGGTGAATAAGGCTCTAGTAGGGAAGCTTTTGTGGAGATATCTCACACGTCCAGATCAGCTATGGGCGAGCTTTCTCAGAGGCATATATTTACAAGAAAAATCTATATGGAGTGCTAGGCGGTCTCGGCGAATCTCTCCGACGTGGGCTAGCATCCTCGATACACGGCGATATATGGAAGACAATATATTCTGGAGGATCAAGGATGGGTGGACAAAGATTTGGGAGGATCCATGGATTCCTTCGCTACCAAAATTTCGCATCACGGAAAGTAGGCCATCGGCATATGGACCTAAATTTGTCCGCGAGTTGCTTAATCTGGAGACAAACTCATGGAACATACCCTTATTACAGTCTCTGTTTACACCATCAGAGGTCAGGGCCATTTGTGATATCCATATCATGGAGAGGGGGGATGACTAGTTGATATGGATTAGAGCGAGGAATGTGATTTTCTCGTCTAAATCCCTCTATGAAGAACTTAGGAGACAAGAGCCGGGTGGTTCATCCAATATTGATACCAGAGCTATATGGAGTAAATTATGGAGAGTGCATAATATATCACCCAGGATCCAATTCTTCATTTGGAGACTCCTGCAGCAATCTCTCCCCTTGCTATCTGCCATCAACAAACGCCTCCCCCATACCAATAAAGATTGCCCGTTCTGTCTGCAGGAGGAAGAAGACGCTAATCACTTATTTCTTCACTGTGGAGTCACTAGAGCAGTTTGGTTTGCTAGCAGACTTGGTTTGCGTACGGACAATATACCAGACATAGCCAAACTCCTTGAGGTATGGATTCAGGATACGAACAGGGAGGAAGAGTTTCGTATGGGAGCGACGGTTCTTTGGGCACTATGGATGGCGCGCTGCAATTGCATCTTCAATCATGAGGATCCCCAAGTTCACAGGATTGTCTCACAAGCCAATTTGCTATTCAACACGTATGCGGGTGAACCTCTCTGTCGCGTGGAACAGATGCAGGAGTTAACGAGAGGACTGGAAGCGACCTCATGGGAGCCTCCGCCGAACGAAGTCATAAAGATTAATGTAGATGGAGCGGTTTCCACTACTGCATTTGCAGCTGCAGCTATAGCCAGAGATCATAGAGGAAGGTTTGTCGCGGCGAGGACGACATACATGGAGCACACCCTCACAGTGGAAGAAGATAGAGTTGTTTTAGCTGAAGCACAAGCCATCCTCCAAGGGGTGCTCCTAGCAAGGCAATTTGAAGCATCCGATCTTGTCATCGAAGGGGACTCCCTCACTGTTATCCGGATTCTCAAAGGGGAGGTAGATCTTATCCCATGGAGACTCAAGGATATATTTCTAACCATCAAGCATGAGATTGATGTAGCAGCTTGCCATGCTGAGTTCTCATTTACTCGAAGAGAGGGGAATAGAGTAGCGCATGAGTTGGCTACTTGTGCTCTTAAAAATGCTAGAAGTGACATCTTCACTCACCCGCCTGAATTTATTCTTCATTTGATTGTATCAGAAGCTTCTGCTTCTCCTTTGAACTTTAGTTGATTGCAATAAATATAGTATTACTATCAAAAAAAAAAAAAAAAAAAAAAATTATTACTCATATTATTATTGTTAAGAATAATAATTAGTTAACCTAATTAACTACCCCCTCTACTCCGATACACAACAACAACTACACCTGATGATTCCCCCCATCAATGGACTGCTCTACGTCGCGCACCCCGGTGAGTCGTGCCGCTGCACCCAAACCTCCGGCAGCTCCAAGAACCCCACTCTCTTTCCACTAAAATATGGAGGCTACTCCCTTGTTTCCGTGTTCGATAGCTCCCGGTGAGTCGTGCTCGCCCTCGTTCACCATAAAGACGACACATATGACATTATGTTTTGTTCTAGAGTTTTCATGATGTCTTCGAGCATGCACACCTTCCAATTGATCCAGGTCGTATTGATGACTCGAGCTGAAATACGTGAAACATCATTCTCCACAAGGGCGGAGCTAGAATTCTGAATTGGGATGAACTAGGTTAGGTTGGAATGGACTGGATATGGATAAACACATATAAAAAAAAACTAACACAACAAAAATATATGGATAAAAACAAAAGCAAAATTTTAGGGGGGGGGGGGGGGGGGGGGGGGGGGGGGGGGGACGGGGTTTGTAGCCCACTCCAACCTATATGTGGCTCCACCACTGATTCTCGACGTGCACGATTCAACGAAATTGAATTTTGTCAAACGGTCGTGAAAATATCACATAATATCCATCTGTATTCTCTATTTTTACTATACTAATACGGACTCATATCTTCTCGCACAGTCATCAGATTTCGACAACACCTGCGTTGTTGAACGCAGGGCATCCAGATTGTCCTATGATTTTATTTTCATCCGATTCAAATAACCTTTTTTTGGAGCACCACTTTGTTGGGCCTGCAATTTGGCCAGACACGTCGTTTCAAAAATTTGTTGCTCGGATCGTAAATTCGAGAGTATATGTGTGTTTCTTTAGGTTACTTTAGTTTTCTAATTTTGGCTTACTCTACCTTGTATTGATTTTTTTGTCTAATGGGATCCGCTTGTCAATCCGAATTGACTCATAAGACCAACTTTTGCAATTGAACTTTTCTAGATGATTGTATGTTACGTAGTGATTCCCTACGATATTATGAACGGAATAATACTATTTGTTCCTACTTCCTCTAAATTGTACCTTCAAACCGTCATTCCTTACATGACAGCTGACGTGGCATATGTTTATGTGACAGCTGACGTGACAAATTTTAAAATTAAAATTAACATTAAAATTAATGTTAACATTAATATTAAAATTAATATTAACGTTAATATTAACAATAATATTAATATTAACATTAACATTAATTAATATTAATATTAACATTAAATTAACTTTAATATTAATATTAATATTAACATTAAATTAACATTGACAAAATTAGATAATTAACTTTTTGGGTTAAAATTTTTCATGTCATTGGCCATGTCAGATGACACATAATATTATTTAACATGCCACGTCAGCTGCCACATAAGGAGAGATATATTGGAGGGACAATATGGAGGTATGAATAACATTGCTCTTATGGACTTGCGGACACTCTCGACGTCGGGATTTGTTATCGGTTGTTGTGTACTTTCGTGTCTGACATGTCAACTCTTATCGAATGCAGGTCAAGCAAAAATGCATTATCAAATGTACTTCAGCAATATCTCATGTCCAGTCCCGAAAATATGCTGAACCGAACCACGTGGCAGTGACCATCTAATACAACTTCGAATGGTGTTCCAATCTAATGGATCCATCGTAGCATACTACGTTGTCTGGTATGAACTCCAATCGATGAGTCACAATAACAATATATTGGTAGATAATTAGATCTCATCAAACATATATAATAAGAAGCTAAGCAATATCTTAAGTAAATGTTGGAATGTAAATATACGAAGTATCAAGTCCAACAAGAGAATGCAGATAGATAGGTGGAGACAAATCTAATAGAAATAGAAGGATAATAAATGCAGAAAATAAGATAACTAGATTCATCATCGCTAATTTGGAATATAACATCCGAATCCGAGGTGGAAACCTACCCAAACTCATAGATACTTGAGCATATGATCTCCAAGACCTCTCCTGAAGCTATTCTAGCATCTGTATTTGTTCGTAAACCTTCGGATAAACTTGCTCATATATGCCTAGAAAGGAACCAGGTCCTCAAAGCACATAGCAAAAAACATAAAAATGTACCATAATTAAAACAATAATAGAATACATAATAACAAGCAATATAGGTCCACTAAATCTAAACAAGCTATTTGAATGCAATCGACGACAATGTTCGATGCATGGGTCGTCTGAAAGGAATAAGCAGATACTGCGCAGCTCAGTGCAAGCTCACAACCTATAGTACTGCAGATCAGTGCAAGCTCGTAGTTTGTATTAACTCTCTGTCGTAGCTCAACACGAGCTCATGATCAAGCGAAATATAATATATAGTAGTCGCGACGTCTAAGTAGTTGTACGTCCTCCCTGCCCGATGATGCTACACAAGTTGAGTCCATAAGTCAAGTCAAGAATCTAGTGTTGATCAAGGGACTATGTCTCACTCATGGGTCTAATGATCACAATGAGCCAAAAGATCAACTATATAACAATAATCAACGCTTTACCACTACAAGTCTGGATCGTATGAACAATAAGTCAGATACGAGATATGAGTTATAATATATGAATGCGCGAGTCTCGTATCCTGAGCTCCGATACATAACAAATGTGATAACACAGCATCACGATATGCATCAGGTAATTTATATATATATAAGTGGGTTACAGTCGATCCTGAATGACTCATTGGTCGCTTGCACCCGAGTCAGACTCGAAAGCTCGGGCATGGAGCCAATCCATTAATCACAAAGTAATAATAATAATAAAAAATATATAAATAAACTGCATAATACTACTGTACTGTAGAATGAATGACAAGGTGTACTTATCTGATTGGAGTTTGGTGAAAAAGAAATGGCATGCGGACCGAGTCAAGATCAACTGTGTCCAAATGCTAAAAAGATGTGTCTATGAGTCCAAAATAGCATCGCATGCAAGGAAACACATGCACATGCATCTACTTGGTGCCATATGTAGAAAAAAAATTGTTTCAATATGAAATGGGATCCACATGTAAGGTGCAGGGCACCGAAAAGAGAAGCCAAGTTAGCAAATGTCTAAATGAGAAAAATTATATGTCAAACAAACTCAAAATTGTGTGGCCCAAAAAATAACGTTATGATCGACGGTCTAAAATACTGCACAAAAATAACACCACAAGGGTAAAATGGTTCTATGAATTAAATGAAACTAGTTTCTTCGCGTTCCAACAAACACATAGAAAGTAATTAGAAAGTTACAAAAACATAAATACGATAAAAGTAGACGGATATGAATCAAATTCGTCGTGCTCGGTAAATGAAATTAAGTTCCGTCAATTCTCACACGTCAAGAACGTTGTTACGCGACTTTTGGTACATAAGCTTCGTGACGAGATCGGTTGAATCAAAGCAGAGACGTCCAGTCTGGGGTTTTTAGTAATCAGAACTTATTTTACTCAATTTTGGTCTGAAGTTGTTGGTGCTTTATTTACATGGAGAGAGCTTGCTCTCAACATGCCTTGTAAAATTTTAGTCCCACATTGGAAAAGCACCATGAGTTATCTCAACATATATACTTGGGTGTGTTGTTGAGAGATGCACATGGGGTGGTGACCCTAAGGAGGGAACCATGTGGGTGATTTTACTAGGAGGTAAGAATAAGGCTCCAAGGATTAAGCATTAATGCTTTTGTCATTCTCTTGGATTAATTCCACTTGGAGCTAAGCCCCAAAGGGGCTTAGCGACTCGGACTCATGGGCTCATGAGGCGTAATGTGGCGTTTTGTTGGCGCACTTAGCACGTCAGCAGTCATGCGGTCTTTATGCGGCCATGCGGCTCATATGCGGTCATGCGGTCTTATGCGGCATGCGGCTCATATGCGGCCTCATGCGGCCATGCGGCCATGCGGCTCATGCGGTCCATGCGGCTCATGCGGCTCTCATGCGGTCCATGCGGCTCTCATGCGGTTCATGCGGTCCATGCGGCACATGCGGTCCATGCAGCCCAAGCGGTCCATGCGACCAGGCTGCTGCTGCTGCTGCATGGAGGGCTACGCTGACTGTGCAGATTTCAAATCGGTTATGGAAAGGATGAATCAATGCAATTAATTCAGATCCTATCTTTGTGGGATTTGAATTAATTTCATTACTATCTTTGTGGGATTTGAATTAATTCAGTTCCTATCTTTGTGGGATTAGAATTAATTCGTTGCTATCTTTTTGTGATTTGATTCAATCTTTCCATAACTGAAGAGGCGGCTAGGGTTTCCACCCTCTCTCTATATATACTCTCTTCTGGCCTCCTTTGTGGGGACTACGAAAAATACAAGTCAGAAAAGAGAGAAAGAGAGGGAGTTGCTGCCGCCATTGCAAGTCCATCCGAGGAGTCAGAACAGAGGTGACATCGAGCGTTCCACAAGTTCTTCAAACTTGCTGGTTCCTGGAAGCAGATCGTGTGGGGCGAATCTTGCTTTGAGCAACGGTGTTTTGACACCCCAGCATTGTTCTTCTTCTTATCTCTCTAGATTATTGTAACTTGTTCTGTCCCAATTGCAACACGTTTGCAAGGAAGAACAAGAGATCTTCTCTTTGCTATTTTTCTCCTTCAGATTGTAATTTGGCTATTTGATACCATCGTAGATCTTGAGTTTGCTCTCTGCAAAGTTTTGTGGGACATCTCAGATCTCGATTGCATCTGCTTTTCCATCTTTGATCAAGCCCCGGGAATAACAATCTCAAAGCAAGATCTGTATAGATGGAAAACATTAATGCTTCGCTCCTCCAATCGGACTTCTGCAAGTTGGAAAAGTTCGATGGAGAGCACTATCAAGTCTGGAAGAGAAAGGTGTACCTAACTCTTCAACTGAAAGACGTTGATCATGTTCTGTTGGAGGAAGAACCCTCTGTTCCAGACACTGGATCTACTGCCGCCATCAACGCGGCTACCAAACTCCAGGCCAAGTGGAGAAGGGAAAATAGCATCTGTAGACTTCTCATCCTGAATGCTATGGAGGACTCCATGGCAGAATCCTACTCAAAGAAGGAACTTGCCAGAGACATATGGGAGTCTGTGGAAAATTTGTATGAAGAAGACAAGAACAGGAGCAAAATGTTTGTGGTTGAAAAATATCACAAATTGCTCTTTGAGGACGAAAAGTCCATGTTACCACAGGTAAAAGAATTTCTAAAGCTGCGTCAGAAACTGGAAGACGAAGAGATGCCCCTTCCCGACAAGTTTGTCGTCGGAGGGATCGTCTCAAAACTTCCTGCTGGATGGAGTACCTTCTATGCAAGGATGCACAGAAAGAAGCTAGACATTAGCTTGGGAGATCTACTTCAAGAGATCCATGTTGAGGACGAGATGCGTTCTCAACAGAAGATGGACACTCTGTCCAAACAGTTGGCTAAAGCCAATCTGGTACAGACGAGGGATCCCAAGGGGAAGCAGGCGGCTTCTCATCCCAAGAAGAATGACTTCACTAATCTGAAAGTGAAGGGTCATTCATTCAAGCAACAGAAGACTAAGTCCCACGTGACTTGTTACAATTGTGGCAAGAAAGGCCACTACAAGAGTGAATGCAGATCTAAGCCTAAACAATCAGAGAAATGTGAGCCTAATAAGGTTTCATTGGTTTCTAACATTGTTGCTATGATCGGACAGGTCACAACTGTGGGGGTTGACTCTGACTGGTGGATAGACACTGGTGCGACTTGCCATGTCTGTTCTGACAAGGAATGGTTCGTCACGTACCAGCCGATATCTGAGAAGGTTGTCATGGCGAACCAGGCCCAAGCTGAAGTTCTGGGGATTGGGACTGTGGAGCTGAAACTCACTTCTGGGAACACTCTGACGCTTCAAGGTGTGAAGCATGTTCCTGCGATTGCCAAAAACCTGATCTCTGGGAGCCTGCTCTGCAACGCAGGCTTGAGGATGGACATCAACGCTGGTCAGATGGTTATGTCCAAGAAGGGAACATACTTCGGAAAGGCTTATCAAACCAAAGAAATGTTTAAAATTCAACTTGTCAGCCAGTTTGATGACATTAATGCAGTTGCATTTTCTGATTATTCTCTTGAGTTGTGGCATAATAGACTAGGACATGTTCATTGTAAAAGAATCAACAAAATGTCTAGTCTAGGACTTATCTCCAAATATGGGGGTAAGGTGGAGAAGTGTGAAGTGTGTGCTCAGACGAAGATCACAAGGAAACCCTTTCATCGGGTCAATCGAAGCACAGATCTTCTGGAGTTGGTGCACTCCGATATCTGTGACTTCAAACATTTCTCCACAAAGGCCGGGATGAAGTATTTCATAACCTTCATCGACGACTTCTCAAAATACGCGTTCGTCTACTTGCTCAAGTCCAAAGACGAAGCTTTCGAGAAGTTCAAAGAGTTCAGGGCCGAGGCTGAACGGCAGACTGGACAACAACTCAAGAGGCTGAGAAGTGATCGAGGTGGGGAGTACAGGTCTCATGAATTCGCATCGTTCTGCAAAGAACATGGAATCATATGCGAGACTACTGCTCCATATTCTCCTCAATCCAACGGAGTAGCAGAGAGGAAGAACCGGACATTAACAGAAATGATGAATTCCATGCTGCTCACTGCAGGTCTTCCAAAATGCTACTGGGGAGAAGCTGCATTAACGGCCACTTTCATTCTGAATAGAGTGCCATATGCAACTTCGGAAGTAACTCCTCATGAACTCTGGTTCAAAGTCAGACCAAACTTGAATGTCATTCGAGTGTGGGGGTGTCTGGCGTATGTGAAGCTTCCAGATCTGAAGATTCAGAAGCTGGGGACAAGGACTACGAAGACGATCTTCTTGGGGTATGCCGAGAAGAGTGATGCTCGGAGATTTCTTGATATTGAATCAAATCATATCATCGAATCTCGCGATGCTGAATACTTTGAAGACAAGTTTGCTAAAGACAAAAACATTGTTCTTTCGGACATTCCGGAAAATGATGTAGGTACAAATGAGACTGAAATCTCATACGAGCCAGTAGTCCAAGAAAAAGCTGTTGTTGATGAAACAACTCTTGTACCAGAACTCGCAGAGCCGTCAGCTAAGCGAGCGAGGAGACCGAAAGATTTCGGAGATGACTTTGTCACCTATCATGTGGAAGCAGATCCGCTTACCTATGATGAGGCGATGAAGACCAGAGATGCTATCTTCTGGAAGGAGGCAGTGAATGACGAGTTTGACTCTATCACCTCCAATAACACATGGGTGTTGGTAGATCTACCTGAAGGAGAAAAGCCTATTGGATGTAAATGGATCTTCAAGAAGAAGATGAAGGCAGATGGAACTATTGACAAGTTCAAGGCCAGGCTGGTCGCCAAGGGATTTTCTCAGAAACAGGGGATAGACTACTTCGACACGTACGCTCCAGTAGCTCGGATGACCACCATCAGGATGTTAATCGCTCTAGCAGCTATACATAAGTTGGTGATACATCAGATAGATGTAAAGACAGCGTTCCTGAATGGGGAGCTGACCGAAGAGATTTACATGCAACAGCCAGATGGATTTGTCGTCAAAGGTCTTGAAGACAAAGTCTGCAAGTTGGTGAAATCATTATATGGTTTGAAGCAAGCTCCCAAGATGTGGCATGAGAAGTTTGACAAAGTTATTAGGTCAAACGGCTACAGAGTCAGCGAGACGGACAAATGTGTTTACACAAAGTTCGCTGATGGAAGAGGAGTCATCGTTTGTCTGTACGTGGACGAAATGCTAATCCTAGGTACGGATATAGGTTGTGTCACAGAGACAAAGAAGTTCCTTTCAACCAAGTTCAGTATGAAGGACTTGGGGGATGCAGATGTCATCTTGGGCATAAAGATCATCCGGACAGACACTGGAGTAGCGCTGTCACAATCTCACTATATTAAGAAGATGCTCACACGCTATGGGTATAAGGATCTTCCAGGGATCGATACGCCATACAGGTGTGATCAGAAGCTGAAGCCAAACTCGAGGGAAAGCGTCAGGCAGCTGTAGTATTCTAGCGTTATCGGAAGTATGATGTACGCAACAACTGCCACAAGGCCCGACATAGCTTTCGCCGTGGGAATGCTGAGTCGGTTCACAAGCAACCCAGGGGTTGAGCACTGGAAAGCTGTGAAGCGGGTGATGAGATATCTCAAGAAAACTCAGACATATGCACTGCATTACAACGGGTATCCGACAGTAGTGGAAGGCTTCAGTGATGCTAGCTGGTGTTCAGAGGTGGAAAGCAAGAGATCCACAGGTGGATATGTCTTTTCTTTGGGTGGAGCTGCTATATCGTGGAAGTCGAAGAAGCAGACTATACTCTCTCGTTCCTCCATGGAATCTGAATTCTATGCACTTGAAACTGCAGCAGATGAAGCAGAATGGCTTCGGGATCTCATGTATGATCTTCCAGTGGTTGGGACTCAGATACCGGCAATACCAATATACTGTGACAACCAGGCGACTGCGGCGGTGGCATCAAATGACCTCTTCAACGGGAAGAAGAGGACTGTGCGGTTGAAGCACAGGGCAGTACACGATCTTATCAAAAGAGGTGTAATTGCAGTAGTTGATGTACGAAGTCTGGAGAACCTGGCAGATCCGTTCACAAAGGGCCTCAAGCGCCAGTTGGTCGAGGACACAGCTTGTAAAATAGGCTTGAAGGCATTCTGATAGTGTGTCTTTGTAATCCTACCATAAAGTTTTATGCTATTAGTTCAAAGAGAAATCTACTAGGCATCTAACTTTTGGTTCAAAGAAGGATCACTGACTGGGAAACTATCAGGTAACAGTGGGTACTTGTTCTCTGGAACATGGAAGGAATACGGACCCATAACCACTGTTGTTTACTATGTATTTTTCTGCGGAAAAACAAATCCTGTGGAAGGTTGGCTTAAACGCCTTAATGAGTTCTCAGGCAGAGTGAATGTCTGGTGTGCTTTACAGGAAGCACGGTAGAGCAGCACTACAAGGAGTGAAACTCCATGCTACAGTGGGATGACTCCACCATGAGGTTCCCAGGTAGGGGTAATGCCTCGGCTTTGCAAGCCAAGTCATAGCGGCGTAGCACCGCAAATAGGCAGGTAGCCTAATGCTGTATGACGTAATTAAAGAGTTGTAGACAGCACTACAAAGGGGAGGATGGCCCCATGTTACAGTGGTACGACACCACGATGAGGTACCCAGGTAGGGGTAAAGCCTCGGCATTGCAAGCCATGTCGTTGCGGCGTAACACCGCAAGGAAGCCTTAGGCTTCATGCTGGGTAGTTTGGCACTACAAAGAGGCTTGTGACCTCATGCTACAGTAGTATGACACTACGATGAGGTTCCCAGGTAGGGGTAATGCCTCGGCTTCAGGCCATGTCATAGCGGCGTAGCACCGCAAGGAAGCACAAGGCTTCATGCCATATCTCTTTAATAAAGAACTCACCTATAGTGTATGAAAAGAGATATCAGGCCGTCTCTTGAGGGTAAACTTGTAGACGCCCAAAATTATACACTGAAACCAGGCTGGCACAGGGCCTTTAATGTGCAGCCAGAAGCACACGTAACTACACTTTGTGAGTGGGAAGAATTACAATTGTGGTGCAGAATTCAAGGCGTAGTCCATTCTTGTATCACATTGTTATTTAACCCATGCGGGAAGATTCAAGTCGTCAGCGACATCTATCCTAATGCAAAATGGACAGTTACTGTGGGGAACGCTCAACCCTGGACACATATATATGTTGTGATATGTGGGGGATTGTTGGTGCTTTATTTACATGGAGAGAGCTTGCTCTCAACATGCCTTGTAAAATTTTAGTCCCACATTGGAAAAGCACCATGAGTTATCTCAACATATATACTTGGGTGTGTTGTTGAGAGATGCACATGGGGTGGTGACCCTAAGGAGGGAACCATGTGGGTGATTTTACTAGGAGGTAAGAATAAGGCTCCAAGGATTAAGCATTAATGCTTTTGTCATTCTCTTGGATTAATTCCACTTGGAGCTAAGCCCCAAAGGGGCTTAGCGACTCGGACTCGGACTCGGACTAGGACTCGGACTCGGGCTCGGGCTCGGGCTCATGGGCTCATGAGGCGTAATGTGGCATTTTGTTGGCGCACTTTGCACTTAGCACGTCAGCAGTCATGCGGTCTTTATGCGGCTCATATGCGGCCATGCGGTCTTATGCGGCATGCGGCTCATATGCGGCCTCATGCGGCTCATGCGGCCATGCGGTTCATGCGGCCATGCGGCTCATGCGGTCCATGCGGCTCATGCGGCTCATGCGGTCCATGCGGCTCATGCGGTTCATGCGGTCCATGCGGCTCATGCGGCTCATACGGCTCATGCGATCCATACGGCTCATGCGGTTCATGCGGTTCATGCGGTCCATGTGGCTCATGCGGCACATGCGGTCCATGCAGCCCAAGCGGTCCATGCGGCCAGGCTGCTGCTGCTGCTGCTGCATGGAGGGCTACGCTGACTGTGCAGATTTCAAATCGGTTATGGAAATGATGAATCAATGCAATTAATTCAGATCCTATCTTTGTGGGATTTGAATTAATTTTGTTACTATCTTTGTGGGATTTGAATTAATTCAGTTCCTATCTTTGTGGGATTAGAATTAATTCGTTGCTATCTTTTTGTGATTTGATTCAATCTTTCCATAACTGAAGAGGCGGCTAGGGTTTCCACCCTCTCTCTATATATATACTCTCTTCTGGCCTCCTTTGTGGGGACTACGAAAAATACAAGTCAAAAAAGAGAGAAAGAGAGGGAGTTGCTGCCGCCATTGCAAGTCCATCCGAGGAGTCAGAACAGAGGTGACATCGAGCATTCCACAAGTTCTTCAAACTTGCTGGTTCCTGGAAGCAGATCGTGTGGAGCGAATCTTGCTTTGAGCAACGGTGTTTTGACACCCCAGCATTGTTCTTCTTCTTATCTCTCTAGATTATTGTAACTTGTTCTGTCCCAATTGTAACACGTTTGCAAGGAAGAACAAGAGATCTTCTCTTTGCTATTTTTCTCCTTCAGATTGTAATTTGGCTATTTGATACCATCGTAGATCTTGAGTTTGCCCTCTGCAAAGTTTTGTGGGACATCTCAGATCTCGATTGCATCTGTTTTTCCATCTTTGATCAAGCCCCGGGAATAACAGAAGTCTGATCTATCGAACGATCAAAATATTTACTAAATTTTGCATGATTGAAGAGGAAGAAAATGATGCACAAAGGGAAGCACACAAATACTTTGTTGTCGCTAGAACTCTTTTATGTACAACCTTTGTCGAGCTCCGTCCCAGTCGGGGGTTGCGTGTGGGTGGTTTGTCGATGGTGTTGGAAGGACGAGAAGGAGTTGTGGTGCTTTGGGATAACGATGGACACATTGGAAGAGGTTGCGGGAGTCGATGTCGATGTCGATGCTTGAAATGAACGGTCGATTGACATGTCTAGTCGATTAACCAAATTGATTGGTCACTAAGGATGGGTTCGATTATATATTTTGCCTAATCGACTAAGCTGGTTCACTTGTCAAAATTGTTAACCGAATGATGTACACCTCTAACGAATAGGCTAACTTTGCCTCAATTGTCTCTCATGTACTTAAAAAGGTCCACAGTTCAAGGACGACGCCTCCAAGTATATTTTGCTGTCAACTTAAAAAGGTCAACACATTTAGCATAGACTACTGTGCAAAAGAATATGTTTCAAAAGAAGAATGAACAAATTACGTTAATTCTTTTTGTTGGAGTGGGTGGGGTTCCCAACCTATGTGGAGAAGATCCCGGAGTGCGACGAGCGCCGTCCGATGTCGGAGAAGCTCGGGAGTAGTTGTTACTGCTGCTGCTGCCCCAAAGGGGTTCTGGACCAAGTCTGTCGAGTTCGGGCCAAACTCGGTCCCAGGCCGAGTTCTGGCCGAACTCGGTCTGGCCGTTCCAGGGTTTGGCCACCCAGTGCTGGTTGCCCCACACAGAGTTCTGGCCGAACTCTGTGTGTCGGGGGGCTGAAGCGGATTTCTGGATGAGTTTTTATCATTGGATCTAATCCAACGGTCCAGGATGGTTGCGGGATTAGGGAGATATATTGAGTTTTCTCAACCCTAATTCATTATGGTATAATCGCATTGGACAACACAAGTTTGAGAGAGAAGGAGGCAAGAGTGCCATTACAACTTCGGAGAAGAAGACGGAGGATTGAAGGTCGCTGTTCGAAGGAGATCGTGTTCGGGTAATCTCTACTCGTCGTTCTCGCTCTTCGTAGCCTTGTAATCATTGTTCTTATCTCTGAGTGTTGTGGGGATCCGATTTGGATCGGGAGGAGTTTGTAGAGGGTGTAATTCTTCTATTCCATTAGTGGAGGCTTCTCAGGGTTGGACTCCGATCGTCCCGTGGTTTTTTTCCCGCAAGGGTTTCCACGTCAAAAATTCTCTGTGTCTGCGTGGTTGTTTTTGTGTGCTTGTTTTTTGGTTCGTGCGTTGTTTGCTCGGTCCTCTCGCAGGTACTCTCCGGTTTGGGGAAAGGTTTCCGCGCTTCTTTCCCAACAGAGTGGTATCAGAGCCAGGTTCAAAGGGTGTCAGGAGTTGACAGAGGAACCAGAGAGGAGAGATGGACGCGAAGCCGGTGCGCATGGTGAACCTCAATGGCACAAACTATCATTATTGGCGGAGCAAGATGAAGGATTTGCTATTTGTCAAGAAGCTGCATCTACCTGTGTTTGCAACCGAGAGGCCCAGTGATAAATCCGAGGAGGACTGGAAGTTCGAGCACATACAGTTGTGTGGGTACATACGGCAGTTTGTTGATGAGAACGTGTACAATCACGTTGCCAATATTGAGCACGCGAAGACGTTGTGGGATAAGCTGGAATCCTTGTATGCGAAGAAGACCGGGGTAAACAAGTTGTTCCTGATCCGAACGATGATGGGTCTGCGGTACAAGGATGGGGCGTCTATTTCGGATCACTTGAGTGAGTTCCAGGGCGTGGTTGACCAGCTATCTTCTATGGGAGTCAAGTTCGACGACGAAGTTCAGGGACTGTGGCTGCTGTGTACCTTGCCAGACTCGTGGGAGACCGTACGAGTATCTATGATCGCTTCTGCTCCAGAGGGCGTGGTCAGTCTGGAGTTTGCCAAGAGCGGGGTGTTGAATGAAGATATGCGAAGACGTTCTCAGGGCACTTCATCCACATCCCACCACTCAGAGGCACTTGTTTCAGAGAGCCGCGGAAGGGGCAAAAGCAGGGGTCCAGGTGGTGGCAGAGACAAAAGCAGGGGGAAGTCCAAGGGTCGTTACGAGGACTCAGAGTGTTATCATTGCGGTAAGAAGGGCCATATCAAGCGGAATTGTTTCGCTTGGAAGAGAGAGAAGAATGGCGACAAGGGGAAGCAAGAAGAGAACACTACAGCGGCGGCCTCGATACATGGAGGCGATGTGATCATCGTAGGTGATGAGGTCATTACTAACCTTGCCTGCGATGACAATTCTTGGCTGGTGGACTCAGGGGCTTCAGCACATGTATCTCACAATAGGGCACTGTTTGCTACTTACACGACAGGAGACTGTGGCGTGTTGAAGATGGGCAACGGAGATGTGTCGAAGGCGGTTGCCGTTGGAGATGTGCATTTGAGAACGAAGACGGGTGCGGTTCTTGTTCTCAAGGATGTTCGTCATGTCCCTGATATCCGTTTCAACCTGGTGTCGGTTGGAAGGTTGGATGACGAGGGATTCTTCAGTCTCTTCGGGAACAGTCAGTGGAAGCTTTCCAGAGGTTCGATGGTGATTGCCAGAGGAAGCAAGAAGTCTGGTCTCTACTATATGGAGGGGAGCGCAGAGGGGGCACAGGAGGTGAACGCAGTCAGTGACGCGTCTACCGAGTTGTGGCACAGGCGGCTCGGCCATATCAGCGAGAAGGGGATGAGCTACTTGGTGAACAGGAAAGTGATTCCGGGGATCAAGTCTACAAAGTTGGAGAAGTGCACGCACTGTTTGGCTGGGAAGCAAAATAGGGTGTCTTTCCAGAGTCACCCAAGTTCGAGGAAGCCGGCGTTGCTCGAGTTGATTCACTCGGATGTCTGCGGTCCTATGAAGGTAAAATCTCTTGGTGGTGCTTCTTACTTTGTGACTTTTATTGATGACTGTTCCAGGAAGGTTTGGGTCTATGCCTTAAAGACCAAGGATCAGGTGCTGCCTACTTTCAAGGAGTTTCAGGCCTCCGTTGAAAGGGAGACGGGCAAGAAGTTGTTGTATGTTCGGTCTGACAATGGCGGCGAATACATCGGTCCCTTTGATGCGTATTACAGAGAGCAAGGGATACGACACCAGAAGACTCCGCCAAAGACACCTCAGCTCAATGGTGTAGCGGAGCGCATGAACAGGACACTGATGGAGAGGGTGCGGTATTTGCTGTCAGAAGCAAACTTACCGGGCAGTTATTGGGGTGAGGCTCTTCTCACAGCTGCTTATATTATTAATTTGTCTCCTAGTGCTCCTTTGCAGGGTGATGTGCCTGACAAAGTATGGTACGGCAAGGAGCCGTCATACAGTCACCTGCGGGCGTTTGGTTGTAAGGCCTTCGTGCATGTACCGAAGGACGAGAGGACCAAACTTGAGCCGAAGACGAGGCGATGCGTCTTTGTCGGCTACGGTCGGGATGAGTTTGGCTATAGACTCTACGACCCAGTGGAAGGAAAGCTCTACAGAAGCAGGGACGTGGTGTTCGTCGAGGATCAGACCATGACCAACACTCAGGATTCCGAGACGCCTTCTGAGGCTGAGGAATTGCCTGAGTTAGAGTCATTTCGCTTCGAGCAGTTTCCAGAGGACATCGCGGAGGATCCAGTTATGGGGGAGCCAGTACATGGAGTTGCTCCAAACCTTGATCATCAGCCTGCTGATGGTGGTCAGGGTGTCCCTCAGGAGGATGAGCATACCGGAGAGGTAGTTCCTGAAGGGGAGGAGGCTGTCGGTATACAGCCAGCACCAGTGGCTCCACTGAGAAGGAGCAACAGGGATCGTCGACCATCTATGAGATACTCGCCGGATGAGTATGTGCTATTGACTGACGGAGGAGAGCCCGAAAGTTTTGCAGAGGCTATGGAAGACGAACACAGGCAGGAGTGGATGGTAGCTATGCAGGAGGAGATGAGTTCCTTGCACACCAATTCTACTTATGATCTGGTGTGGTTGCCAAAGGGCAAGAAGGCTTTGAAGAATCGATGGGTGTTCAGAGTGAAGCAGACGGATGATGCTACTCGCCCTCGATACAAAGCGAGGCTGGTAGTCAAGGGCTACGGTCAGCGAAAAGGCGTGGATTATGATGAAATCTTTTCGCCTGTCGTCAAGCATTCGTCTATTCGGGTGGTGCTAGCATTAGCAGCCAGTTTCGACTTGGAGGTCGAGCAGATAGACGTGAAGACGGCGTTCCTCCACGGTGATCTTGAGGAGGAGTTGTACATGGAGCAGCCGGAGGGATTCTGTGAGAAGGGTAAGTCACATTTGGTCTGCCGGTTGAGGAAGAGCTTGTATGGTCTGAAGCAGGCTCCGAGGCAGTGGTACAGAAAGTTCGAGTCGTTTATGGGGGAGCATGGTTATGCACGGACGACATCGGACCATTGTACATTTGTGAGGTACTTTGCCGATGATGATTTTATCATCTTATTGCTCTATGTTGATGATATGCTATTAGTGGGTCGGAATGCCACTAGGATAGCGGAGTTGAAGCGCCAACTGGGCGCGGCCTTCTCTATGAAGGATTTGGGCGCAGCGAAGACTATTCTTGGGATGGAGATCAGCCGAGAGAGAGAGTCCAAGCTGCTACACTTGTCCCAAAAGAAGTACATTCACCGGGTACTTCAGCGTTTCGGGATGGACGGGTCGAAGAAAGTGAGTTCCCCCCTCGCGGCTCACTTTAAGTTCACTGAGGAGCAGTGTCCATCTACCGAGGACGAAAAGGAAGATATGGAGCGGGTTCCATATGCCTCAGCTGTGGGAAGCCTTATGTATGCCATGGTGTGTACGAGGCCAGATATTGCTCATGCAGTTGGTACGGTTAGCAGGTATCTTTCGAATCCTGGAAGGGTACACTGGAGTGCGGTCAAGTGGATTCTACGATATCTTCAGGGCACTGCTGGTTGGAGACTTTCCTTTGGTGGTGACGAGCCGAAGCTGGTTGGGTATACCGACGCTGATATGGCTGGAGATGTAGACACGAGACGATCGACTTCAGGCTACGTGATGATGTTTGCGGGAGGAGCGGTGTCGTGGCAGTCGCGGTTGCAGAAGTGTGTTGCCTTGTCGACGACGGAGGCGGAATACATTGCGGCGACGGAGGCTTGCAAGGAGCTGTTGTGGATGAAGAAGCTGTTGCAGGAAATGGAACTGAAGCAAGAGCAGTATACTTTGCTTTGCGACAGTCAGAGTGCTATCCATCTTGTGAAGAATCAGACGTTTCATAGCCGGTCCAAGCACATCGAGACTCGGTATCATTGGATACGCGATGTGGTTGAGAAGAAGGACGCGGAGCTTGAGAAGGTGCATACAGATGACAACGGAGCTGATATGTTCACGAAGATTCTACCAAGGGGGAAGTTTGAGTACTGCAGGCAGATCGTCGGGATGACGACATCCTTCCTATAGTTGTGAAGGGAGATTTGTTGGAGTGGGTGGGGTTCCCAACCTATGTGGAGAAGATCCCGGAGTGCGACGAGCGCCGTCCGATGTCGGAGAAGCTCGGGAGTAGTTGTTACTGCTGCTGCTGCTGCCCCAAAGGGGGTTCTGGACCAAGTCTGCCGAGTTCGGGCCGAACTCGGTCCCAGGCCGAGTTCTGGCCGAACTCGGTCTGGCCGTTCCAGGGTTTGGCCACCCAGTGCTGGTTGCCCCACACAGAGTTCTGGCCGAACTCTGTGTGTCGGGGGGCTGAAGCGGATTTCTGGATGAGTTTTCATCATTGGATCTAATCCAACGGTCCAGGTTGGTTGCGGGATTAGGGAGATATATTGAGTTTTCTCAACCCTAATTCATTATGGTATAATCGCATTGGACAACACAAGTTTGAGAGAGAAGGAGGCAAGAGTGCCATTACAACTTCGGAGAAGAAGACGGAGGATTGAAGGTCGCTGTTCGAAGGAGATCGTGTTCGGGTAATCTCTACTCGTCGTTCTCGCTCTTCGTAGCCTTGTAATCATTGTTCTTATCTCTGAGTGTTGTGGGGATCCGATTTGGATCGGGAGGAGTTTGTAGAGGGTGTAATTCTTCTATTCCATTAGTGGAGGCTTCTCAGGGTTGGACTCCGATCGTCCCGTGGTTTTTTCCCGCAAGGGTTTCCACGTCAAAAATTCTCTGTGTCTGCGTGGTTGTTTTTGTGTGCTTGTTTTTGGGTTCGTGCGTTGTTTGCTCGGTCCTCTCGCAGGTACTCTCCGGTTTGGGGAAAGATTTCCGCGCTTCTTTCCCAACACTTTTATCATGTTAAGATCATGAGTTGAACTCCAGGATATGATGATACATTATGGCTCGACTTGGCTTGACCATTAATATCACAGTTGAAGTTTTGCTTGGCTAAACTTGATAAGTTAATCAAGTTCGAGCTAAGCCTCAGCTTGTTTTTCTTCTTGATACTTGCTTATCTTAGCCTAAATTGCAAAGAAAAAAAAAAAACTTAGATGATATTTAACTTCAAAAAAAAAGAAGAGAAAATCGGGGATCGTAATAAAGCAGCTCAAAGGATTTGAAAAGATTTCATCTTTGCTAAGGTCAGAAAAGATTTCATCTTTGCTAAGGTCAGAAAAGATTTTAGAAGATTTAAAAAAACATGAAATAAGATGTTTGGAAAATATTTAAAAGATTTCATATTGACCCTTGTTATAAGCCCTTTATTAAAGCTTGAAAATATTTGAGTCACTAGACATGGATTTATTAATGAAACTATGGTCTCGTTTGGTTCACTGTAATGCAAGCACAATCGTAATGTAATCAAATAAATTTTTTTTTTTTAATTTGATTACATTACAATTACAATTATATTACAGTGAACCAAACTGGCTCTATGTACTAACCACTATGTTCATGAAAAACGTCGAACTTGACTCGCTAATCATTTCGGACAGAAATCATAGCTTGAACTTGTCTTGTTAAAGGCTATTGAACGAGTTTGAACCGAGTCGAGTCTGATCCGGGCCGAATATCAAGCGGCTTGCTCATTGTGCAACCCTAAGCTAAGCCATCCTCTAGTGGCATAGCACAAAAATAAGCAAAGAAAACTTGAAAAAGCTAGGTTGGTTAGGTTGACAAAGAAAACTTGGATTCGGGAAAGAACTTCAGAAAGTCAAACTGAAAAAGAACGGGAGTGATTGTGATCTCTTACAATCTTTGATTTGCCACAAATGACCAGGAAAACATATTCCGGCCTCAAAGCCTTGAGGCGACTGCACGGCCGAATGGTTGTCAAAGGTTTCAACTCCGATCCCGTAGCCCTCAAAGAGCTGCTGCTCTCCTCCGTCGCCTCCGCGCACGGGACTGCCGACTACGCGCACAAGCTATTCGAACAAATACTCGAACCGAACCTCTTCCTATGGAACACGATGATCAAAGCCGCCGCCCACAGCTCCACTCCCCACCACGCCATTTCCCTCTACTATTCCCGAATGGTCGAGAACAACGTGAAGCCCGACGCGTTCACCTTCCTCTTCCTCCTCAAGGCCTCCACCAAGCTCTCCAGCGCGCTCTTAGGTGTTCAGTTGCATGCAACAATCGCCAAGCTGGGACTCGACTCCGACGTCTTTGTCAGGAATTCGCTCATCAGCCACCACGCAAGCTGTGGCGATTTGGACATTGCCAATGCTCTCTTCGGCTCGACTCCCGCACGGAGCGACCAGGTTGCTAGGTCGGCTCTCGTCGCGGGGTACGCCAAGAGGGGTCGGCTCGGTCTCGCCCGTCGGCTGTTCGACGAGACCGGCTCGAAGGATGTGGTCTCGTGGAACGTAATGATCTCCGCGTACGCGAAGCATGGCGAGATGGAGAGTGCTAGAGAGCTCTTCGACCGCGCGCCCCGAAGAGACGTCGTGTCGTGGAACGCCGTAATCGCCGGCTACGCCGGATGTGGTTCGCATAGGAAAGCGCTGGAGATGTACGGAGAGATGGCGAGGGCTGGCGAGGCTCCAGACGAGGCGACCGTGCTGAGCTTGATTTCCTCCTGCACCGCTTCGGCCTCCCTGGAGGCCGGAAGAAGGACACACTGTGCGCTTCTTGAAACGTACTCGAAGAGCGGATTGAGCGTCCTCCACGGGAATGCACTCATCGACATGTACGCGAAATGTGGGAGCATAGAGAAGGCTATGGAGGTTTTCCGAGGGATGCGAGAGAGGGATGTCTGGACTTGGAACTCGATCACCGGAGGACTAGCCGTCCACGGCCACACCGAAGAATGTATCGACTTGTTCAAGGCAATGGAGAGTCTGGAAGTAGAGCCGAACGACGTCACGTTTGTGAACCTACTGGCTGCTTGCAGTCACGGCGGGAAGGTCGACGAGGGACGCCGGTTGTTCTCGAGGATGATGGAGTACGGAATTGCGCCTAGTCTCAAGCATTATGGATGCATGGTTGACATGCTCGGGCGCGCGGGCTTCTTGAAGGAAGCGTTCGAGTTGGCGGCGAGCACGGAGGTGGTTGTCGCGAATCCTGTTATATGGAGGATGCTGCTTGGTGCGTGCAGGATCCATGGCGAGGTCGGGTTGGCGCGAGTTGCGAGCGAGAGGCTTCTCCGGATGGGGCGGGAGAAGAGCGGGGATTATGTGTTGCTCTCCAATCTGTACTCTTCCGCCGGTGAATGGAATGTGGCAGAGGTCGTGAGGAAGTCGATGGACAACAGAGGAGTGAAGAAAGAGGCTGGCTGCACTCTGATAAAAGCAGTCGATTGATCAAGTCCGGCTGCACTCTCGCCAATGCTAGGATTACAACTCATTTACAACTGACTACGTGAGAAAGCTAATTGTCAACTGCTAGGTAGGCAGTTGTAAATGAATTCTAGCTCATATGATTTGTAAACTTAGGCCTCGTTTGGTTCATTGTAATGTAATCGTAATCACAATGTAATCAAAGAAAAAAAAATTATTATTTTCATTTGATTGCATTGCTATTACGATTACATTACAGTGTATCAAACGAGGCCTTAGTATTTTTCAAAAGAGGTTTACAGAAGCTACAACCTGTAATTGCTTAATCATCAATATTCACAATGTAACAGAAAATTTTGACGATATCAGTTCATATTGCTGTATTTATACATACATAGTTGTGTAGCAGTAGCATGACAGAACAGATTCATTATTTTGAATTGCACATGATTTCTTCTGCTAAGCATACATCCTGTGATGATTTAATGTACATCACCGCAGCTATTACTCCTTCAAACTCCAGATAGTACAACAGTTTAATTATCAACAGGAAATCTATAGCATTTATAACACCATATCTACCATTCCTTCAAAGCACCACATAATGGTACAGTTAGCATGTGCAATCTAAGGGGCATGGTAGGCACAACTTCGACGAGTCTAAAGCTTAGGAAACTTTCTTCTGCTTGCTTGCTTGCCATTCTTTGCGGTCGGCATCAATCATGGCACTAACACGGGATTGGAAACCAGGATATGGCTCGTAACCGAAGAACTTTTGAAGTATCTGGATCAACAAGTATGTTAGCAAACACTGCAGGTTTAGATTCTTCTAAGAGCTAAAAGAGTGGACACTTACCTCCAACAAAACAAAGAACGGAGCCATCAAGAGAGCTTGAGTTAGATTATCAAGGAGTGCTGGAGCTCGTTTCTGTCCACGAATATAACAACATTAGTCAATGTGAAATTGCTACTTCTCGGATTAGTAGGAGGGAGGAGAAGCTGATTAGTGGACTACGAGTTGAGAGGGTTGGGGTTACCTCAAACACGCCGTGACCTATAAACTGTCCTGTCCAACAAAACAATTGTGCTGCCAGAACAACCTGTGCAGTAAAATCATCAGTAACCACTCTTTAACAAAGAACCACCTTAGGTAATTTATTTTTCATCTCCATATAGCATATGAAAGCTTAGGGCATAGAATTGTTGAACCCCAGTCTCTGCTTTTCAAAGATCAGTCATTGAGCCACAGCCAAGCATTTATGTAAAGCGGATTTCTTGGTAGTGGAAAATTATAGGCGGGGCCAATTTGAATTATGTAAAGGATACGTGCATCAATTAAGAACTAAAACATGGGCATGCACCGTCTTGCAAGCATTTTGGAAAAGGATTCCAAAGCTAACCCTGAATAATGAATGTTGTGCCAAACTCATTTCTTCTTATGAGATACTTTATAGTTACAGCTTTGTGAAAGAGAAACAGGCTATGACAAGGAAATGGAAATGAGATACATCATAAATCCTCAAAAAATTTGAGGGCGCATCAAATAGAAATATTGATAGAGTTTGAAAGAAGAAATGGACATCAAGCATGACCTAACGGGAAGATGCCCCCCACCCTAACTTTTGAAATTTTTCATTAACTATCATCATCATCACCCAAGCATTCTCCCATCAGAATAGGGTCGGCTATGGAGCTCGGGTATGGAGCATAAGAAAGCTCCATACGAAATTTGACAAAGTTTTATGAGCAGTTATCAATTTGACATCAACCCTCTATGTTGGTCCAAATTACTAGCCAAAGTAGCTATGACATGAGAGGATCATGCCATAGAAACTAGGTGGCCATCTGGCAAGTAGGTGGACCTACCTATACTATGATTTAAATAAAATTCTAAAATATTTAACGCATTAAATACTCCCCGGACACACACAACAACAAAAAAGTTGTGGAAATTTTGTGTTTTACATTTTTCTCATATCATTAAATCCCAGTTCCATCCATGTATGAGAGAGATACTTAATAAATAGACTGTCAAGCATATTACATTTATACCAGGTAAAGAAGATTTAAGAAAAACGGCAGGTTAAACAATATGTGAGAAAGAATGCATATTAGCCCTCAGCAACGTTCATGATTTCTGAAGACTTCCCACTTCCATGTTTTATAGCAAGGCTTCTCAAGTACTCATATGTCAAGATTGTCAAACATTATCCTTTACTTTTAAGGGTGCCTCCCAATCATTTTCACAAGTCATCCAGAAATTTTACAACCATCGGCGTTGGAAGCGGAGTTCTGATAAACACGACTCGTACCATTGGAATTCTATAGGACCTACCATGTTCTGTGTGTCCAGTGTATTGCAATCAAGAAACAGCACACCCAAAATAAAAGCATTGCTGAAATGAGATATTAACTGATGTACGAGTAGCAATAGAATAAAATAAAGGATAACAGTTCATTGCTTTCATGGGAAGTTGTAGGTAGTATGTATTGACAATACACCGATAAATTGGTTCCAGATGGTCTGGGCTTATGTATAGATACAACATGATGCACCAGATACAGATATAGCTGCTATAAGCAAAATGAACATAGGTACAGGAATAGGGTGGTTGCTAATATCCTACAAACAGGATGCCCCTCATTATTGCTGAATTAATGAAAAGGATTCTTCTATGAAACCAACCCCGCAGATTTGGGACAAAGGTTTGTTGTTGTTGGACATGTTCTTAGTTGACATTATGATAACTTTTATTAGGGTAAACAACGGTGACAAATAAATACACTTAACTCTCCAATATTGCTACACTAAAAATAATTTGTAATTAAATGAACATAGGTACAGGAATAGGGTGGTTGCTAATATCCTACAAACAGGATGCCCCTCATTATTGCTGAATTAATGAAAAGGATTCTTCTATGAAACCAACCCCACAGATTTGAGACAAAGGTTTGTTGTTGTTGGACATGTTCTTAGTTGATATTATGATAACTTTTATTAGGGTAAACAACGGTGACAAATAAATACACTTAACTCTCCAATATTGCTACACTAAACTATTATAATTTGTAATTAAATACTCTAAACTTCCCCCATTTTGCAACTTGCTACCCTACCCGACCTACCCGGCGAAGGTAAGGTATTTAGTTGCTAAGTCTGACAATTTACTACTTATAATAGTTTGGCCTAGCAACTTATAGAACAAAAAAAATTTAGTTCTGGTCCAACTAAAAATACAAGTTCTCTATAAGTTTGAGTCCATTTTTATTCAGCCACCAAAATTAAGGTGGATGTTCACATTTCCACTCGAACACGTTAAATTAGTGATCAAAACTAGTATGGATGTTCACAAAACCACTTCTTCTCCCAAAGTGGTTTTAGGTTGGATGAAAATTACACGTGACAACTCTTGAGTGGAAAGGTGAACATTCCCCTAGTTTTGGTGGCTGAACATAAATGGACTCCTATCAGTTTGTCCAGTTTTGGTGATTGTGCAACTGCGTTCCATAGTCGACCCCATTTTGACACGCACTTGACATAATAAATCATAATTTTGGGGTTATGATTTAGAGTAATACTAGGATTACAACCAAATGGGCTACAATCCATTTGCAACTACCTACGTGGCGGTTGACAATTGGCTCCCTCTCTCCCCCTTTAGGGGTAGACGAGAAGAGTCAATTGTCAACCGTCCTCTCTCCTAGGGGGAGAGGGGAACCAATTGTCAACAACCACGTAGGCAGTTGTAGATGGATTGTAACCCATTTGGTTCTAAACTTAGGGTCTACTTGGTAACAGTGTTTTCACTGGTTCTTGGGTTTTTTGAACAACCGACCTTTTATGAAAACCCCTGCTTGTTAACTTTTTTGAGGTACTAATTTTGGTCGGCTCAAAAATCTCCTAAAACCAACCCCCCCCCCCCAAAAAAAAAAAAAAAAAAAAAAAACCCGGTGTAATGTAATTTTCGTGGCTTTATAAACACCTCAAATCAATGGATTTTGAAGGGTTTTATTATTTTATTCCATTTATATCATCACCAAAAATATATAATTATAACTACTAATACTCTTCCCTATTTAATTTTATTTGCGTAAAAAACTTTCAGAACCACTCGATAGTGAATTACGAAGCATGGATTGGACCTGTATAAAAATCGATACTTAAAAATCACCCAAAATCGGACCCCTTATAACCCCTCATAGTCGGTACTCTAAAAACACCTCATAACCGCTACCCTTACAATTGTCAATCAGACCCTTAGCATTTTTAACGAAGAAACAACAGAAAGAGGTGTATATATAGAGAGAGACCTTCCATCCGAGCGAGAAGCCGAGGCGGACGGCGAGAGAGCCGCTTCCGAGCCAGCAGAGGGCGCAGAGGAGCGCGGCGAGCGAGCCGGCCTTCCTGTCCATGGCCACGTAGAAGAGGGCATAGACTGCAGCGAAGACGAAGGCGAAGTTGACATGGAGGTGGGCCCCAGCAGCCAGGAGGGGCAGGGGCAGACATGGCAGGCGGAGGAGGGGAGGGGTGTAGTGGAAGAGGAGGAGAGAGGTGTAGAATATCGGCCACACGAAGAGTACATGGATCAATATGTTGACCGGATCGCTGTGGTACGCTCCGTAGAAAGCAAAGTGCTTCTCCAGATCGAACAAACCCTTACTCTTCCCCATGGAAAAGGAAAATAGGAATGGAGGAGTCACGGAGAAGAGGGAAGAAATAAACGGTGTGGTCTGGAAGAGGACAAGGACACTGGGCGTCAACAATAAGGTTGTAAATTTGGTTTTGGTTTTGAAAGGGAAAGCGGTTTAGGTATTTGAAAATGTAAAAAAAAAAAATTGGAAGAAAATGTGAATCTTTTGAGGAGTCATTCGTTTGTGGGAGAATTTTCTTTCCTATTTTACTTTTTCTTGGAAATAAATTTTCTTTTTTACTTTTTTTTTTTACAGTCAAACACTAAAAAAAAAAAAAGGATAAAAGTGTATATAAACTCTTCTTAGATTTGTCTCGTTAGCAAAATAAAACTGTTAGAAAACTTAAACAGTTTACCCCACCTTAGATTGTCCGCGTGAGAAAAAAAATTCATATCGTCTATTAGCCGTTAGAAATGGCTGTTAATGACTTTTAAAATAAATAAAAAAGTTTAAAAAATACCTAAAATATCCCTCCTTTCCTAGTCCTCCTCTTTCCTACCAGCCCCCCCCCCCCCCCCCCTCCCCCGCCGGCCAGCCCCCTATCCGCTCCCACCACCGGAGAGAGAGGGAAGGGGAGAGTGGTGGAGGGTTCGACGTATTTTAACAACAGGGGTACAAACTGAGCAAAAATAAAAATGTAGGATTTTTTTTTTCAAACTACGAGTATTTAATTGTATTTTTCTCACATTTAAAAAAGGGTTTAAATGTACTTTACTAAAAAAGGAATGACATTTTTTTCTAAGATTTTGATTTTGTGAACCAAACAAGACCTTACCGTCCAATTTTTTTTATTCGAGCTCTATTGGCGGATCACGCATACACTGCCGTGTAATCTAGGCATGTTCCTAAAGAATTTTGTGCCTCTGTGTAGAAATTGCATCTTATCAATTCACCAAAATAAAACTCAGGATGTAATACTTATACTATTTATACAAAAATAACTAAAATTTCATAAACCATATATTTCATCTCAAACTTTATACACTGCGATCAATTCTGATCGATAGGATATATGTGACAATTAGCAGAATTATCGGATTGGAAAAAGAAAGTGATTACTTTTCTATGTTTGGGTATCAAAGAAATTGAGGAGAAAAGAAAAATAATTTCCAATGAAAAAAAAATTAGGAAAAAAAATAATTTTATCCACCAAAACAAGTAATCACTTTCCCACATTAAAATATTCACTTTCCTTTTCAAATTCTTTGAATTTTTAAACATCAAAAAAAAAAATCAATAAAAATTATAATTTTTTAAAGAAAATAATAATAAAGAATTGATTTCCTTTTTCTTTCATTTCCCGAACCAAACGAGACCTTAAAGATTGATATGCTTCTAGGAAGAGCACACCCACGCAAAGTCGGATCTGGATTAAGTAGAGTCATGTCGAGTTCAGGGCTACGTCAAGGTCCTCCTATGGGTGTCAACGGATGCTTATCGGTACGGACAGGATAATATCCGTATCCGTATTCGAATTGTTTTTGTAATATCCGAATCCGATCCGATATCCGAACGGATATCTCTTTTGACACTCCGAATTCGTATCCGTCTAGTTTAACGGATATCGGATAATATCCGATCCGATTAGCTAAAAAATTCGAATGCTATTATCCGAATATCCGAAATCCGAAATATTAAAAATTTAGTTATTATCCGAATATCCGAAAACCAAATTCAATTTCTATACATATTTGAGTCCTTTCTTCTTATGTTGTAAATTGTAATTAATATATATTACTATTATATATAAATTATATTATAATTATTTTATGTAAAAGTTAGTTGAGAATAAAATATTTTAATCTTTTCTATTAATTAATATATATTACATATACATTATACTATAATATATACAAAATTTTGGATATCCGAATCCGATATCCGAATTCGATATCCGAATTTTGCAAGTTAAAGTCGGATCGGATATTAACGGATTCGAATACCTTAATATCCGAATTCGTATCCGAAAATGGATAATATCCGAAAAATATTCGGATATCCGAATCCGATATCCGAAATTTCGAAAAATATTCGAAATTTCGGATACGGAATCGGATCGGATTCGAATTTTCGACTATCCATTGGCAGGTCTAGGTCCTCCATTCCAATTAACATTCCTAGTCAATAATACAAACTTCTTTATATGTACCATATTTGACCAAGTGTATAAACTTATTAACTATGAAAATTGAAGACGTAAACAACACACGCATTTTCCAATTGGGACGTAAGTTGTTGAACAAACCATGAATGGGTTTCACATGGAGGCCAAGCAAAGATAGGACACCCACCCTTTTTTTAAGTTGTTTTCACTCACTTACATTGAATGTTTGGATGCAAAATAATACTTCTAGTGTTTGAGAATGTATAGACTGCAACTTTGATAGTTTCTACTGCATTAATAAGTTTATATGTTTTTTTAATAAACCTATTAACAATATTCTTTTGTACTTTGGTCAATTAATTGTAAGGAGTGGTCACATAAGGTTTCACTTTTAAAAAATCAAAAGGATTATATTAGTCCCCTAACGTGACACATTACAGAAGCACAGAGTAATAATCAAACTAACATTCTCACGGTCGACCTGGTTGTCCTAAGCTACTGGTGCTTCCAAAAACGAGTCACTCATCTTTGGCCTAATCCGATTGTGTTCCTTTTACGTTATCTTATATATTCGGTGGTTACTTAAGAAGACCAACAAGAAATATCTGTAATAGAAATAAGAAATTAATAAGTTTCTTGAACGATTTCTATGTAAATTTTACTCTCTGCTTTTCGTACTGGTGTTGTCGGCGTGGAGATTTAGAAGTTAATAATTCGACTCCCAAGCATCCGAGACGCGGGGACACAAAAAAAAATTTCAACATTGTAACCTGTAACCTGACTTTAAACCAATATTTCTAGTGGAACGTCCGATAAAGGCAAATCATGGTAAAAGACTGGTGACGTGCCATAATTAGTAGCACATGGGATATGGTCAACAAAGGTAATTTAATTATCTTTTCTATTACAAGAGTACCCTCGTAGTGCCTGGACAACTTTTTTCCAACGTTATAAGAGCATCATTAGTAAGCTCCATCCCAATTTCTACATTCTAAATTCAGATTGTAGAAGCTCATTCAAGAGAATAATAAGTCCCATGTTTGATTCCAATTTTTACTTTTTCGGGCCCAACCCACCCACAGGTGCTATAGGTTGGGTCCGAGAATTTCTAGATTGAGAATGTAGGAAATTATTTTGCAGAATAGTAAGCTCCAATTTGGAGCCCAAAATTATAAATCCTAGATTTTTTTTTTTGGCCACTTTTATTTTACACAGTTGGGCAGTTGGGCCTGAAACATAAGAACATAAGTATTACTATTCTTATGCAGTCACAACTCATTCCATGATTAACTTTTTAGTAATATTTTGGGCCTCAGATTACATTTTTCAGCCCCAACTACTAATGATGCTCTAACAAATGTGTAACTCGGATAATTTATGGCAACAAGGTACAAGGAAACATCTAAAATATAAAAAGAAAATTCTAGGGGTGGTGTGGGTTGGGAAGATGTACTTTTGGTAAAATCAAAAATGTCTGGATCACAATTAAGCAAGTCAAACAATATTTATTATGAATACGAAGCATCACAAGTTTGAATTGAAATTAGGAGAATGCTATTCTTAGTGCTGCTTATGACCGCCATTGTGCCCGCACATGACGTGGTTGTCCAGTCACACAAAAAGTTAAAACGAAATGCTGACATGTTGACTACTTGCTTCATTTTGAAAAAAGGTCTTTTGAAAAATATAAACATAAAGGGGCGTGGGATTCTAGGCGAGATGTGGGTGGAGGGAGCACAGGATTCCCCCCCCCCCCCCCCCCCCCCCTCATTTGTACTCTCTCTCTAGCTATCCTCTCATTTGTCTCTGCTCCGAAAATAAAGTAAGAAGAAGAAGAAGAAGAAGATCACGAAGAAAATGTGGAAGAAGATACAAAGTTTCTAAGGACTTCCTTCCATGGAGGCTATTTTCTAAGATCTGCCATTTTACTTTCTCCTCTCTTTTGGCCCTTTAATATTTTAGTTCATACATCTCTGGTAGCTAGCTATTTGTATGCATGAAAGTGAATGGTGAAAGTGAAAATTTTGTGATAGCATAGAGATTTAAACGTTCCAATGTCTAGCTAGTTGGGTTATGAGTCTCTCTCTAGCTACTTAACTTTTAAAACCATGACCATACTTATCACACATTTGACATCGTTCCTGATAAAACCAAAGAATAAAAAATATTAACATATATATATAATTTAAGAAGACATAAGCATAAATTGGGCTACTAACCTTAGAATTAACTAAAGAACATTCTTCCATTTCCATGGTTTGAGCAAATCTTGTGTAAATGCTTAGATTATATTCTTGTTCAAAATGAAGGATTCAAAACTGCTTACATAGGTAAACTAAGTCAGACTAAAAAACTTGTTAACAAGGACAAGTTTGATAAAATATGCAACATAATTTAAAAAGAAAATTTTAAAAGTTAAGTAGAGAGAGACTCATAACCCAACTGGACAATGGAACGTTTAAATCTCTCTACTTTCAGCTGCATATTATAAAAATAAAATTTTAAAAGTTAAGTAGCTAGAGAGAGACTCATAACCCAACTAGCTACATTGGAAAGTTTAAATCTCTATACTGTCACAAAATTTTTACTTTCACCGTTCACTTTTATGCATACAAATAGCTAGCTATACCAGAGATGTATGAACTAAAACAGTAAAGAGCCAAAAGAGAAGGGGAAAGTAAAATGACAAACCTTAGAAAATAGCCTTCCGGGCCGGAAGTCCTTAGAAATTTTGTATCTTCTTCCTCATTTTCTTCTTCTTCTTCTTAATTTATTTTAGGAGCAGAGAGAAATGAGAGGAGAGAGAGAGTACAAATGAGGAGGGGGGAGGAATCTTGTGCTCCCTCCACATCTCGCCTAGAACCCCACGCCCCTTTTTGTATATATTTTTCAAAACATTTTTTTCAAAATGAAGGAAGTTGTCAACATGTCAACATTTTATTTTAACTTCTTGTGTGACTGGACTGCCACATCATGTGCGGGCACAAGGGCGGTCATAAGCAGCGGTCAGAATAGCATTCTCCTTGAAATTATGTTTCATCAGAAACTGTTTGGTGTCAAATTCGTTATGGATAAATATTTTTTCAAGTATATGGTTATTAACCAACTCCTAAAATTTCATCATACACTTCCTTTTAATTTTATATTATTCAAAAATTTAAATCTACCCTTTCATTAAATCTGACATTAATGGGTGCATGCATGGAGGAAGGAGTGCAGACATTTTAGAAATGCCAATAATGTTAATACAAGCGCATATTTGGAATTTGAATTATAAAAAAATTAAAGAGCAGTGCAGGATGACATTTTAGGAGTGTCAATAACGACATCAATTTTCAAATATATTATTATTTTTGAAACTCGAACGTTTCTAAAATGTTAGTCTAATGAATATCCTAAAAATAAACATTAAAAAATTAAAAATATAACTGCAATCAAAACTAAAATAAATTAGTTACAAAAAAGATGTGAATAGTGTGTAAAGGAACCTATTACATAAGAAACAAATAGTGAAAGATGAGGACAGTGGGTCCAAAAGATATACAATGCAGTATGCATACGGTCTTGTGAGTAACGCAGACATCTCAACAAAGAAAAAACATAAGGACAAGGTGTAAACCCCTGTTTCTGACCCTGAGGGTATTTTGGTCAGTTTGGGCCCAAAAATATTATTTTGGATTAAAATATTTTGGACGGCGGAATTAAGTATTACGTGAAATTTCACGAAGTTTGGAAGTCGTTTGGACCAATTCCGAGTCCGTTTGAACAAAAAGGACCCAAATGACTAAAATAACTTAAGTGATGTTTGGGACCCTATTTTAGGACCCTTCCCATGCCATAAGTGGCTGCCCCCCTGGTTTCTCTCTCCATCTTATATTTGAGAAAGAAGAAAGAAGAAAGAAGAAAGAAGGAAGAAGGAAGAAGAAGAAAAGGTAAACCCTAACCCTAATCCAAATCCTAGATTTCCTTCCTATTGTTAACCCTAACCAATTTCCCTCTTGTTGTGGTGTAGATCTAGGTTAGATCTATAGAGGAGGAGCTTGGAGGAGAAGAAGCTCTTTCTTGGATTTTGACCTAGAAGGCCAATTTTGGGGATTTCCTTGGGATTCCAACTCCCAAGAGGTAAAACCCTAATCCAACACTTGCATTAGCTTTTAATTAGTGTCATTAGTATTTTAGAGACTACCCAAGGCATAGGGCTACCCTTTGGAAGAAGTTTGAACTTCCTTGGACCCAAATTGAGACTTTGACCTATAATTTTGTGTCAATTTTGGGGAAAATCTGAGATTGGCATATTTGGATGTTGTGATTAGGTTATGAGACCTAATTAGGTTAGTTTGGGTGAGAGGAGGCTAGGTACGTGTCCATATTTGGATACGTGGGGTCGTTTCGCGAGAAATCATGAAAATGGATGTTTTCAGGGTTCCAACACACGGATGACTTTTTGCACCGATACTAGAATCGGTAAGTTAGCACCTAGAATAGGTTCTAATCATTATTTAGGACTCGTGGGTAAAATTTTGGTCGAATCCAGATAGGTTTGGTGTCCGTATCGCATGGTATCGCGAATCGGACACCCCGGTGTCGCCAAAATAGTCATTTGGCCATTTGGATCTCGTTTTCGCTCGCGTGCGTGAGTTGGATTACTCGTGTGGGGTACGTGTATAGGCCCTAGAGGGTAGAATTGTAAGGATTTGGGTGATCGGATTGGTATCGGGTAAATGGTGAATGTATATGTGTATATGTGTGTGTGGGTATGTATATGTATATATATATAGTGTGTGTGTGTCTATATATATATATATATATATATATATATATATATATATATTTTTTTTTTTTTTTGGAACCAGGTAAATTATTTCTGGAATCGCTCCCACTGGGATTCGAACTCCTGACCACTCGGGTCGCATGCATCTCTCTTAACCACTAGGCTAGAGGTCATTTGCATATATATATATATATATATATATATATATATAGAGAGAGAGAGAGAGAGAGGCACACTATATACAACACACACACATACACACACACACTATATATACACACACACACTATATATATATGTGTGTGTGTGTGTGTGTGTGTGTGTGTGTGTGTGGGTATGTAAATATATATAGAGGTGTGTGTGTTGTGAGTAGTGAGTGTGTGTAAGTGTATGTAAATATATATATACACTTACACACACTCACTACTCACAACACACACACCTCTATATATATTTACACACACACACACACACACACACACACACACACACACACACACATATATATATATATATATATATATATATATATATATAGAGAGAGAGAGAGAGTGGGAGGGGGGGGGAGTGAGAAGCTGCAGCAGCAGCAGCAGAAAGAAAGAAAGAAAGAGAAGGAAAGGAAAGAAAGAAAGAAAGGAAAGAAAGAATGGAAAAGAAGAAATTGAAAAGATAAGGAAAGGCAAGGTAGGGAGAGTGAGTTTAGAGATTGTGAGGGAATTGTAGGTTAAGGTAAATGCAAGGTAACGCCGAGGTATCGGATATTCACTAAGATACGGGCCTCCAGCGTATCGAAATGGAAATGGATGATAACGAAGAGTGTCGAGGCACTTGATATTGATTTGTGAAGAGATATTGGACACGTTACCAAGGTATTGGTTGAGATTGGGTATACGGGCAAGGTATCGGGTAATATGCTAAGGTATGTTAAGGTAATGTATATATATATATATATATATATATATATATATATATATATATATATATATATATATATATATATATATATATTATATATATGTTAAGGTAATGGATATATATATATATATGTTAAGGTAATATATATCCATTACCTTAACATATATATATATATATATATATATATATATATATATATATATATATATATATATATATATATATATATATATATATATATATATATATATTTATATATATATATATATATATATATATATATATATATCCATTACCTTAACATATATAATATATATATATATATATATATATATATATATATATATATATATATATATATATATATATATATATATATATATATATATATATTTTTTTTTTTTTTTTTCAAAAGCATTTATTGCCTGATTTCCAGGAAAGCTATTTAGAGATTACACGCTCAACCTACCACAACCCAAAAGGACAACGCCAATAGTTGCTGGAGACAAAAAGAAACTATTCCTACAATACAATCACCCTATTGCAAATTTGGAGAGGGCTTTGGCTCGGACGGAGGATGAAGATCGAAGATTCATGAGTTGTTGTGCGATGACTCTGTGTTGGTTTTTAGTCCTCCTAGGCTTGACCACCTTCCAGGAACTTGGATCACCAGTCCCTGAGGCTACAACTGATTGAGGAGAATCCGCTATGACCCCATCTCGCCGTGTCTCTCCCAACGCTACCCTAGTCACCTCATCCCTAGGCTTCTGGTAGCGCTCCCCACCTCCGGACATTGCAGCCCCAGAATCAGATAGGTTACCCTCCAACGGGGTGGACTTGAGGCCTGATCCACAGCTCGCAATAGGACATGAAAGAGCCTCCACAGAGACACGGTTAATGGTGCCCTGACCGCATCTGTCCGCCAAAATATCATCCTGCAGCGACAAAGAAGCCTCATCAACCACCTCCAAAATCCTGGCCTCGGTGGGCTGCCCCTCAACCGCAAGGCCAATGGGACTGGGGACACCACACAACTCCAGAGATTGCTTATCGGTCCCAACTATGGGGATCATATCCTTCTTGTCCGAAGCGATGATACCTGCCATCGACAACTGATATGACTCAGCCTCTCTCAAACCAGTCTCCACACCCCCGAGAGCCGCCTCAGCAATATCCACCTCATCTGCCCAGGTCAATCTAGCCTCAGAATCCAACGAGCATACGAAGTCCCGACTGGACTGCTGTGATACTAGTCGGGCTGGGAGGGAACTGCCCACAACACCATCTGAGAAGGTGTTATCTGAAACAAGAGCCCCAGCTGGACGGGGAGAGGGGGCGAGCTCCACAACCACAGAAGGAGGAGGAGGAGGAGGGGAGGGGGAAGGAGGAAGTACCTTGGGAGACAAGAAAGATGAGGGAATGGAGGAATCAGGTGTGCCTTCCACCCTGCCCGCGACAATCAATCCGTCCGTAGCACCAACAGTTTGGGAACCCTCATCGGCCGAGGACTTTGCCTCCTCTCCAGCCTTTGCAACAACAGAAACGATCGGTATCTTAAGCACGAGGGACGACGAAGTTGTCGTAGAGCCCGCCACCCCAGGATACGTCTCAATCCTAACAGGATTCATGGAACCGACCTGAGCCTGCTCAACATCGAGCGGGACCTTTCCGTGGCATACTACCTGGGAACTTGTAGTGTCCTCCACAAAGACGACCGCATGGTTCCTGCCAGGGGATGAGTCCCTGGAGTCCCCCAAAGGCCTAGACGTAGGTGACGAGACTGGACCCATGGGAGCTGCTTTGCAAGCCGGCGAGGAATGTCCAAGGTGACGGCAAAGAGCACAGAAATCCGGAGGGTCTTCGAATTTGCACGCTTGCCAGTAACTCCGGTTACCTGGGAGGAGCACACGAATTCGAGCGGGAAGAGGACGACTGAGATCTACTTCCACGAAAACACGGCCGACACTAGGCTGGTTGAACTCAGCAGTCGCCTTGTCGATTTTGAGAGGGTTGCCGAAGCGCTTAGCCAGCTGGAAGATGGCCGACTCGTCAAAAAGCTGATGACGGAGAGATGGGAAATTCACCCAAACGGGTGCGACGGTCGATTCAACCGACGGGTCGAAATCCACCGTCCACCTGAAAACCCGCATAGGAGCGTTCACCACAAACCAAATGGGCCTCGACCGCAGGCGAAGAAAATCTGACTCCGTTTGCGGTCGAATGCTGATGTACTGGTGATCAATGACACCGATGCGAACCACGCCCGTGAAGCAAAAAGCTGCAAATGCTCTCCTCACCACGTCGACAGGAGGCCGTTTGAGCGAAAATTTATCGATAAGCGCCATCGAAAGTGGGCGGAGAAGAAGATGCTCCTCTTCTTCCGAAAAAGCAACGGCTGGCTCACCTTGGAAGAATTCCGGTAGCCTGTCAGGAAGGGCTGTGCGGGACTGGGCAGAGGAACCCCCCAGAGCTTTAGCAAAAGATAGCCGAGGGATAGCTTGAGCGGCAGGGGCGGAGGAGCCGAAAAGGGTGGCCTCTAACGCGCTGGCCGGAGAGTAGGCTGCCCCGGCCACATGTGCCGCTGAAGACAACAGCGGGGGCTGTGAGGGGGAACCTAGGAGAAGAGGGGGGTGATTTGCCAAAGCAGAGCCAGATCCAGCCACTGGCGCCGGAGACGGACGCTGTGGGGACCGAAGAAGCGCCGGAGGTGGGAGGCTCGACGTTGCGACCACCCCATCGAGGCGGGAGGACTCCTCGCCGGAAGAAGCGGGTGTGACACCAAGGGCGTAGGAGAGCGGCGGAAGAGGGGACACGACCGAGAAGGAAAGGAGAAAGAGGAGGGGAGCAAACGACGTCCACTCCAGGAACGGGACGACGACGGCGTGGGACGGGGAAGCGCAGGGGCTTCCCCCGCGGGGATGGAGGCAGCCGCCAGAGAGAACTAGGGCTCGTCCAGATATGAATATATCCGAAATCCGATATATATATATATATATATATATATATATATATATATATATATATATATATATATATATATATATATATATAGCTAGTATCGAGGTATATGGATACTGGGGTATCCTTGTATATCAAGTACATAGGGTATTAGTGCTAGAAAACCCATATTACCTAGTTTTGACCTATATTAGCTGGTTTTAGCTAATATTAGCCTACTACCCTATTTTTGACCTAGATTTGACCGGTTGACTTAGATTTGACTAGTTTGACCTAATTTGACCTAGTGTTGACCGATTTGACTAGGGTTGACCTAGTTTGACCCTTTTAACTTAGTTCGATCGTATTTTGACCAATTTAACCCTGATTTGACCTAGAAGACCTTGTTTAGACTCAATTTCTTATGCTTATGTTTCCAAACCATATTTTGACATAGATGCTAATATCTAGGTCACCAGTACGCTAGTTCGGGGCTTGATTTATATCCTTTTTCCACGGTTTCAGGCGAGTACATTCTCTGGTAGTGTTTATTGTCTTGATATCTGCTATATCCGATTCAGTTGTAGTATTTAACTTCATTCCTGACACGATGGTACACGGACTAGTATACATCGGATCCTGTCATGAGACGCCATTCCTGGGTTACTATGGTATATTGGTACATTGTTCGATCTTATTTTCTTGTACTTGTATAGACGCTGATTCCTAAGGGAATTTGCTACCCTCTTAAAGAATTTTGCATCATGACATGACATGTCCGGATCCATGATGGGGAGTTATTAGAGGTTATGTGATCATATCCCACCATGCGTATTTCATGTGAGTGTTAATCATACAACCCATGTATGATTAGCCAAGTGTTAGTCATACATCTCACGTATGACTAGCCAGGCCATATTCCTGTGTAAGTTTCTAAGCCGATCACATAATGCTCTAATATCTCAAGGCACTATTTATATTTACATTATACATCAGATACTACTGTACTGTTCTATATTCCAGTATCTCATACCCTGACATGATATCCAGTTTTACATATTATGTTTATATTCCAGTCTTGATATTTTATTTTATATTTTATTATAATTGTCTCTTATAGAATTTGTCAATTCATATGAAACTGCTGTTAGTTTATGTACTCATTTCCATCCTGAATGGATACGTTGACAATATTTTTAGGAGTTGTTATGCCCTCATTATTGGACTACAGGATGATGCTAGTTGAGGCAGATCTCGATATTCTTTCACCGTGAGTTGTCTTCCAGGAGTTCTAGGTCTGGTAGTTATTTTAGTTTTGTTATTATTTTTTCTCCATTTCATTTCTTGTCTCATATGATCCTTTGTAGATTCTAGTTGTTCTAGTGATATTGTTATCTTTCTTGTCTTATCTTCCTTAGCATTTGTGATGTGATATGAGTACCATTATAGTTATCGATCTTTTAGATGTTGTAGTTAGTATCGGGTACTTGACAGCGCTCTACCGTCGATACTGCGACGTAGGTTGGGCGTGGCCCACGTATTCGTACCCGTATATCCGGGTGCGGGTCGTGAGCATGTATATATTCTTTTGATACACTTGGAGCATATGTCTGTACTATGTCAGTTGTTGGATTTCTGTACTGCTCTTTCTTTCGGTCTTATATATCATATTCTTTCTTTATCGTGCTTTAGATTGGTGATTGAGTATTTGACATATATTATTGCCAGTTCTTATAGTTGAGATTGTACAGGTACCTATATCCTTGTGTAGATTAGACAGCATTCTACCGCTGATTCTGCAGTGTAGGCTGGACGTACCCACGGCTCAGGTCCAATTTTCGAGTGCGGGTCATGACACGTTTTTAGTGGTGGCCCATGTAGGTCTGAGTCGCCTTTGAGCGATGTCGTAGTGGTACTTAGGCATAGGGTACTACTACGAGCCTGCGATAGAATATAGGATTTTAAGGTGTGAATACTCAGTCACAACTAGGACTTCCTTGTCAATTTAATTTGCTGGATATTACTCATCTTGATAATGCTTTCTTTCACTCAAAGTTTCTTAAAATTCTTGTGGATTAAAGTTGAGAGGGCATTCGGTAGCCCACTGTCACGCCCCAGTACCAAAATACGGAGACGGACTAGGCCAGCTACTCCATATGAGGTATACAAATGTCATACGGCGATCGTGGCTGTCGAGAGACAAGGGGGTGTATGCTACATTCAAGTCTCCTATGGTCACCCAGAACATCTATGTCTCAATCATTCAAAGCAAGAAAACATCAATTAATGAACATATAAGATAAAGCAGTAAGGCGTCCCTGACGCTTCATCAAAATGGTCATGGAGATCTAGCTTTATAAGTTAGCTAGCCCAGAGAGTCAAAGTTACATAATTGTACTCAGCTGCAGTCTGATTTAATTACAAATTATGCGAGGACAAAATATTCAAATTTTTCGGCTAAACAGGTGCCGGTGGCTAAACGCCAGGACATAAGTAAAGATATTAGAGTGGTGGAGAAGAAACCCACTCGAGTCCCCCGCCAGCCATGCTTCTAGTATGCACCATTGACGTCAGGGAAGAAGTTCGAATCCTCAGGCTCTGCTACGTGATCTGGCCAAACAAAACCAGCGGGGTCAGCCCCGAATAGCAAGTACCACAAGGGAGCACAAAAGAGTGAGATAAAACTCAAGCATAAACTAATATTATAAATAATAATAAGCTTTCGGTCGTAACCTCGGTCCACAGCCTGTCCTAGCACGATAGTCCAACGCAACAACCAAACAAGGACATGGGTTGGACCACGCACCATGACAGTCCATGTCCCTCGGCTACTAACGGAAGGCTCAAGCACAGTCAAGTCGTTTTTCAAGCGGCCATTCATCCCTGCAACTTTCTCTGTTTGGCAGAGTTATCCCCGCAATATACTGATTAAAAGGAATCCTCAGATCGTGTCAACCCAGCAGGGCCGCTAGCCAAACCATAAGACATATAACACATTGATTATGCACCAGTCCCCCGGAGGGCTACCGCACTAAAATATTTAACACATAGCTCGTAGGAGTCGGATATAGCCATTCGTTATAGGCGAATGAAACCATATTCGTGGCGGCCAACCCGACACGTCAGGTCTGGGCCTGGGGTGGCTAGTATGGCACGATCTCGAGATTCTTCCCATCTAATGTATCTACCAATTTAGTTGCCTAGTTAATCCCTAGGTTATCCTCAGAGTTCACATGTCGTGGTCACATGTTTACTCCTCTAGATGTCGTACATCGTACGAGTACCCCAAGAAAGAATCCGTACTGGCTCATGGAGTCATACGTATATACCCCTTTCTTGGTATAATGCAACACACAACACATACCACGTCATTGCTACTGACCATCACTTATGTAAATGCTGGACGTTTGGAAGTACTGGCAGGTATCACGTAGGAACACTTAGCACATATGATAGCACCTCGGTGCTCACATAGATTGTACCTCAGTACACACATAGGGTTATCCAGCCATCACATAGGAAGTCAGATTAGAAATGAGGACTAGGATACAAGGAACATGCGGCTCAGGACTCATGCGGCTGAATATACTGGGCACATGCGGCTCAGGGCAGACAGGGCGCATGCGGCTCAGAACAGCAGGCCTATGTGGCTCAGATATGGGGTCTTATGCGGCCAAGAACCAACAAGAATATGCGGCAGGGACCATGCAGCTAAGGCCTAAGCGGCTATGGAAGGGAATGGCTCATGCGGCTCAGGGAAGAACCAAGTTCATGCGGCCAGGGTCAAGGAGTCTTATGCGGCTGAAGGAAGAACGGGCATATGCGGCTCAGTCAAGCCATGCGGCTAAGGAACTCATGCGGCCGAAAGAACGGAAGTCCATGCGGCAATGAGGATAGATCTTATGCGGCTGGGAATGAAACCATAGCTTATGCGCGCGACTCAAATGGAAATCTTACATATGCGGCAGTGGGAGGGCAGTGCCATGCGGCAATGAGTTTATGCGGCTGCGAAGGATTATGCGGCTGCGAAGGCTTTAGGCGGCCTAAACTGCCCAGCGCCATGCGGCATGATCGCATACGGCTGGGAAATGCTTATGCGGCTCAAATGCTCATGCGGCTGCAATTGCTTATGCGGCTGGAAATATGCTCATGCGGCCGCAGGGGACTGTTCATCATCCCTGCCAGAGCCAGCACAGGCGAACCTAGGAGATGCTCAAATATGGTTTCGGCCATAACTTCCTCCAAACAAGACGAAATCTTACTTTTCAAGGGGTCAAAATTGTGTAGAATCAAATTTCCTACAACATAGGACCATTAGATTTTCGAAAATAGCCAAGTTGATAGATCAAAACCATGAAAACCCATGAAATCCTAGTTTTTAGGAACTTAGATCTACACCAATCTAGCCATTAAAATCAAAATCTTCAAGAACTAAACTTGTAGAGAATGAAGAGAACAACATTATAGACAAATAATATCATGAAAAAAAAAATCAAAAATGAGAATGCATAAATCTCCACTTTTGAGCAAGTTATACTTGCCTATGGGTGGTGGTTGAGGGAAATAAATAGAAGAGTGAATGAGGAGAGGGAGTGAGGAAGAGAATATAAATAGGGGTTGGCTAAGAAAACCCTAATCCCTAATCTCTAACCATTCCACTAATGACAAGCTTAAAAGCTACATGCAACCATTAATAAATAATATACAGAATTATACACATACTAAATACAGATACCGTATACAAAATCCATGAAGATTACGTATATCGGGATCGGGGAGTGACACCCACCATGGTGACGCAGATGTGCACTGATAACCATTTACCTTAGTCGCAGCAACTGCGAGTTTACTGATGCCAGATGCACACTGGCACGGCGTAAAATTTCAGTTGAAGTGATTACAGATATATGTAGATTTTTGAATGTTATTTAGACTGCATCCTAAATATCTTATCTTGTGCCATACTGATCTCTCTTTGTTTTCCTTATCTTCAGCATGGCGAGGACCTGATCTCGAGGTAGAGGAGCTGCATCAGATTGTATCTTAAATTGGTTCTTGATGTATCATCTCTATCATTCCAGTTCTCTTATTATAGGATTCTGTTCTAACACCTCTATTAGTTTAGAAATAGAGTTACCTCCAATCCCTTTAGTACAGTTCCTTATAGAGCCTTATTTTTGTTAGAATTTTTTGATAGTGTAGTAGTTGGTAATTAGCAACTAGGTTGTGTCTTGAATATTAGTAGATTGTTGAGAGTGTGGCTAGTGAGCTTGTGAGTTGTTCCTGGATGTACATATATGGATGGATAGATTGATGAGTGAGTTTTGAATTTCAATACCTTAAGGGTATAGCTTATAAGAATAGATTTGCAATTATTGTACCTGAGATATTAAGAGAAATGGCGGATTAAGGGTTTGAAGTTCTAAATGGGTATCTGCAAATGGTTTGAATAATTACAAATGATGTTGGGGATCATTGAACCAAACGGAAGATGATCTTGAAATTGGTGATATTGCGTAAATGGTGGATGATGGCAGAAATCGATTAAAATATAAGGAGAATAGAAGTTATGTTGAGGATTATCAGTCCCCTCACATAAAAGATATTTCTGGAATACGAATATCGAAAAGTAAATAGGGGACACTCTTTGAAACATATAGGGGCTACTTTATATTGAAGAATTGAGGAAGTGTTGTTGATGATGGCAATTTGAACTTTATGGATTGGGATTATCGAAATATATAGTAAGTTTTGATGTATGTAATTACCTTAGGAATGATAATATCGACAACAAGGGTTATGTATTGAGGAAGATTTTATCATAGGTTGAAGTGGTAGGTAAGGGTTGAAGGATTGCAAATATTTCGAGGTCAATGTTTAATTGAGTAACATATGTTAATGAGTACGGATATGAGAATTAGACTGAAAGGTGAATATTGAGAATTTAGTGAACTTGAGGAATTTAAGGAGTGATTCGAGATTTTATGGAAAGATTGAGCATGATTTGATGGTACGAGTTTGACTTGAGATTATGAATTAGCCAGAGGCACAGGTTGAGAGAAGCAGATATTTTAAAATTGGTAGTAAGTTACTGAATCTAGTAAGTGATCACGAGATTGAAGTTATAGAGGCAAGCTCTGAGGAACAGTTATTCCTAAGGGAGATTGAGTAGATATTCTAGAATAGAGTTCTCCACCATCTATCCTATCTTCTTGTAACCCTATTTTCTTATTGATTTATTCCAGTTTTATCCTAAGTTGTGCCATGCAGTTGTCTGTGATAGTGCCTATCTTAGTAAGTGTTATATTATTATTCTTTATTTATTATTAGAATGTTGAGGGTAGCTATAAGAAGGGCTTTTGATAGGGATAGTAGGCCTATGGCGAGTGGAGGTCATGATGGATGTTGTATATGTATATTTTAGCGAGACAGCCCTTATATCGGAGATGTTATAGATAGGGATGAGGGTAATGAAAATGTACAAGGGGGAATACAAGAAACAATATGATGATCAACATGGAATTGAGATTCGAACACACTTGATGAAGGGGGATAAAATATTGAGGTAGTCAGAACTGCAGAATGAAGTAACCAAATTTCAAGGATGTGATAGGAGGTAAAATTAAAGGACAAACAACAAGGAAAGAAATGCTGGGAAAATTTGTGAATCGGAATGAGGATATCAAGTACCAGAAAATAGTAGATGGAAAACAAATGAACAAAGTACGAGATGGTTTGATTGGATAAAATAAAGGTAAATGAAAATTTTATGGACGTGATGGATTTAAAACTCGAAGAGGAATAGAATTTCAGAAGATGAACTCTTATAAAGACAAGACACAAATTGAAGAAACATCATTCACAAGAGTGACGATTGATGAAAATAGATCGTGAGGATTATTAGAAACAATAAAGAGAAAATATTGGTGGATAAGGAAGATGATTTCCACAGGGATTAGTAAAAGTCTAAATGTTAAAGATGATATAATAGAAAGATATGATTGAAGTCGGTGAGCCAAGAACCATGTAAGGATACGTATTAGAATCTTCAAAATTAACGAGAGAAAATCAAGATTTGATGAAAATATGATGATTAGGTGGTAGCCTTTGTAGCGCCCCGCTTTCGCGACGGACTTCATAATATGCTTGCACCGAGTCAGATCGGTCGGAAACTTAGATGGCCATCTGACTCGATCGCTGAGCTTGATAAACGATAACACCTTGCGGCATCGATCAAATCAATTTGGACGGATGTTACGAGAATCAATCCAACTAATGGAACGACTTCTGTTGGAATAAGTCCTAGATGCAGCGGACTGCGTCTCGGCGAGTGAGCTCTATATAAGAGCCCCTTCGACGGGACCGGACCGCTGTATGGTTTTCTTGGAGCTTTTGCCGCTGGGTTTTGATGAAGTGCTTTCGCGTCGTTTTCTGGATGCAATTTATGAATTTTAAAGCGAGGGAATAAACAAGGAATCCTAACAAAGTGTTGGTGCCATTGCAGGAGCTCGCGTAACTAAAGCTTGAACGTTGCGAAGCGCTTCGACGGTCGGCACGATCAAGAACTTGGTGGGTGATTCGGCCCCTTCTTTTCTACTTTGTCCCGCAAACGAATTTCCTTTGCCTCGAATTCATTCAAATTGACGATGCCAAGTTAAATGCATGCCAATCCACTAAGGTCAAGAACTCGGAAAAAACGTATCGATTTAGAGTAATTTACTCTGAAAAAATAAGTTTCGTACATAAATGAGAAAGTTTAAGGTTCTAGTAAAAAGATATACTATTTTACCTGCTACAAAATAATATAAAACGTTGATTGTGGCTTACGGTGCCGCGAAGAACTTGGCGCCTACGGGATGCTAAGTCGGAAGTACGGCTCGGGGAAAATGATTCGTTGCATGAGTTGGAAGAAATGATAATGTCGTTCAATACTGTCCGTGCTATATAAATCTGTTTGTACATATTAAACTGTTCACGCATTGGCATGGTCATGGACAGCTTCTGCACAAGTTGAACTTTTCTCGATGCGATATTCGGGACATCGGAACCGAATCGACCTAGGGGGAATAAACAAATTCGTGCTTCGACGCGAGGCATTATGGGACCTGCAGCAGGGCTTGCAACCAAACTGCAGGCACGTCGTAATGCCATATAAAGTCCCTCATGGTGCATAGCATCAATGACCGTACATATAAGATAGAGCATGCTCACCTATTATCTTATGCAGGTAGTAAGTATTATCTCTGTTTTTATGCAGGGACGAGCACGGCCGTGGTAAGAAATGAGATAAATCGCTATGTTTTACTGTATGCTTTATTACTTCAAAGATGGCTATCGATATGAACTGAATTCATTTAGTTCTAAATAGAAAGACAATTCTAAAGCATGCTTACCTTAACAATCAGAGTCGGTTTAGACGAGTGGGTTCGTCTCGTCCACTTAGCAAGTGTGCTAATCCCCTCCCCCAGATTCTCCAGGTGCGACGGGCGCTCTAAACTGAAGCTGAAGTGCGGAGAGGCATTTTGAAGCTCTTCCTATGCTGAAGTATTTTTAAGCCAATTCAATCGAAGGTCTATGTATGTAATGCCCATATCTCGTATTACGTATTTGGAATACGTGTACGTATTTTGACCCATATTGCATATCTTCCTGCTTGATTTATTCTAGCATTTCATTGATTGGTTTATTCTTGGGTTGGTTCGACTTGGCTTGGTTTGCTTTGGTTCATCATGAACCAAGGGTGAACCCTCCTACCTACCACCACCCTCTTTACTTATAACCCCTTCCTTTTCTCTCTCATCATTATTTCCTTCTTCATTTACTCTCCACCATTACTTCTTCAACCACCAGGAGGGAGAGAGAGAGAGAGAGAGAGAGCTTAGGCAAGTGCAAACTTGCTTCATGATGGATCTCATGTTTTATTGTTCCATTCTCTTCCTTACTAGATTCTAAGCCTCTTTAGAACTGGAAGTTTTCGGTTTTGATGGTTATATTTTTGTAGATCTAAGTTTTTAAATTCCTTTTTGTTTAGTTTTCTTGGTTTTGATCTCTAAAAACTTGGTATTTCCAAAAACTAGTGGTTCCATGTTGTAGAGAATTTGATTTCATGCAGTTTTGGCTTTTGTTTCGCTTGATTTCGACTCCGGATGAGTAAGTTATGGCCATTACAAGTTTTCGGAACTTTCATGGCTGAACTTGCTGTTTGGGGACGATGAACCCCATGCGCCCGGGAGGCCATACGCCGGGAGGCCATGCGCCGTGAAGTCCCGGCAACGCATTCCTTAACTCCGAGCGTGTCATGCACGTAGGTTTCTTACGCGCATGTATTGAAGACGCAACGTGAGTTTCCCATGCGCCGATTTGTGCAGGAATCTCATGCGCCGATTTGTGCAGGAATCCCATGCGCCGATTCGTGCAGGAATCCCATGCGCTGATTCGTGCAGGAATCCCATGCGCCGATTCGTGCAGGAATCCCATGCGCCGATTCGTGCAGGAATCCCATGCGCCGATTCGTGCAGGAATCCCATGCGCCGATTTGTGCAGGAATCTCATGCGCCGATTTGTGCAGGAATCCCATGCACCGATTCGTGTAGGAATCTCATGTGCCGATTCGTGCAGGAATCCCATGCGCCGATTCGTGCAGGAATCCCATGCGCCGATTCGTGCAGGAATCCCATGCGCCGATTTGTGCAGGAATCCCATGCGCCGATTTGTGCAGGAATCTCATGCGCCGATTCGTGCAGGAATCCCATGCGCCGATTCGTGCAGGAATCCCATGCGCCGATTTGTGCAGGAATCCCATGCGCCGATTTGTGCAGGAATCTCATGCGCCGATTTGTGCAGGAATCTCATGCGCCGATTCGTGCAGGAATCCCATGCGCCGATTCGTGCAGGAATCCCATGCGCCGATTTGTGCAGGAATTCCATGCGCCGATTTGTGCAGGAATCTCATGCGCCGATTTGTGCAGGAATCCCATGCGCCGGAATTGCTCTATTTCACTGTTTTTGCCTGTTTAAGTTGTTTTGTAGCCAGAATCTTGAAAAACTCAAACATGAAAGTTGTAGGTCTTTTCCTTGGCTTCAAGAATATGTCCCTAGTTATTTTATACAAGTTTCTCTCGTTCATGATAATATAAGGATAGAACACGATAGTGGCCTGTTAAGGCGCACTCTTGACAAGTACCAAGTGGACATGACATGACCAGATAGTGACCCGCCGTGGTGCACTCCTGACATGATAACTTGACCTGACAATTTGACATGATAACTTGACATGGTAATTCTTGATAGTGGCCCGCCGTGGCGCACTCTTGACAAATAAACCTGACATGATATTTCTCGAACTGCTGTTGCGACGGCTAGCATGATATGACTTGATAAGTATGAATAACCTGGACACCGTGGACGATTGTGCTTGTGCATTAAACCAGTCTTGTCTTGCATCATGCTTAGGTGGGACCCCTGAGTACCACGGTCAGGGGTACCTACTGAAATGGACTAAGGCTAATAACTAGATTAACACGGTAGTCATGAAGAGATTTCCCAGCTACAGGCAATCCCGTTACCTAGGTGCTCTTGGGATCTGTAGCCTACCGTCGAGTAGGGCACATTTCCAGCACACTGTCATGTGTTGCACCCTCTAAGTCACCTAAGGGTACATACGTTTTCTAGACGATGTACCCACATGAACTCAACCCCTAGTATTAACCTGGGTAACCTGGATGGTCTGCAGGGCTTGTGGTTGTGGAATATCTTATCGCATCTTGCTAGTAATTAGGCCTGTGATAACCCTAGTTAGTTAAAGTATCAAGCCGTACTTATTGTTTGGCCGTGAATGATTGAATGGAGTCTAACCCTGTCTATTCTTGCCTCGATCCTGTACAAGATTGTTACATGACATGATTACTTGTGCTTGCTTTTTTTAACAATAAAGATCAGGGAACCAGTTCTGTTCAGGCGAAGGGTTACAACCCCGGTCCTTGTTTGGTTTACGGGTTGTAACCTGGCTCCCGGAGCAGTTCTGTGTTCTCTCTTCGTTTATTGTCTTGTTATACCCCATGACGTGCTCGACATGCTTTACCTTACTTCGAGATCGTGATTATTTACACTGGCCTTATTGATAAATGGTGGGGATACCAAGTTCCGTTCAGATGAAGAGTTACAACCCCGGTCCTTGTTTGGTTTACGGGTTGTAACTTGGTTATCTGAATAGTCCCATGGTTATCACATCGTATATCACCGGTCATGCTTTTTCTTAATTACTGTCTTTTATTATGTAATTATATTCTTGTGCTAATTGCTGGTTTTAGTTCCTAAGTGAAGCCTCCTTTGTGGCACTTGCTCTTTCTGGGGTCTGACCCAGCTGGTTTTGTATGGCCAGATACCAGAGCAGCTCCAGAGGATCTACCGGTTTTCCAGCCCGATGGTGAACACCAGACGTAACCAGGGCAACGAGTGGATTTTTGGCTCTCCCACTTTATTATAAAAATATTCTTTTGAGGCGTTTAGCCGACGAGCACCTGTTTAGCTCGTATTGCACCTTACTTACTGTCTGCCTACGGGCTGTAACATGGTTGGCAACCTAGGGTTGATCATGTATGACCAAACTCTTGCTAGTCCTCACATTTTGTAACGACTAGCTTCATGATCAGCTGAATATGTAATGTTTGGGACGCCTTACTATTGTATATTTGGTGATCTTATATCTTGTAACATTTACTTACTTGTTTGTGATTGAGACACTAGTCTTGTTCTTGACCTTAAGAGACTGTTGGCTTGTAGATAAACCCTCATATATCTAGACAGCCGTGACCGTATGGTGAGATGGATTCCATTTCATTATACGTAGCTGGCTATGTCTGCCTCCGCTCTCCAGTATTCTGGTTATGGGGCGTGACATGGTTTAAGTGGTGGCCCATGCAAGGTCTTGTAAATCAAGATATGTGAGGGTTTACCGAATAGATGTCTCAATCAGTACTCGCCCTTGATCTCTACTCGTATCCTCTTGATCCCTGAAAATCTTGACCTGATCACATGCTTGTAATCGTTGATCTGTCCTGGTCCTTCCTTATTGTTCCCATGTCGTCTTCTTCAGCGGCATTGTTCCTGGACCTACCGATCAGCAAGGCGGATCACCTCCCGTGGACCAGCAGCAACCAGAAGATCAGGCCCAGCACTCAGGAGCAGCCTCCCGAGTCGTACCTACTGAAGAAGAGCCGCCAGTTTAGCCAGTCCAGTCTGCAGAGCCTGATGATGGCACTTTGGTGGGTCTCATCAGGTCCTTATTAGCTTCCCAGGATCGTCGCGGAGATGCCTTACACCAGGCGGTGGCAGATGCTTTGACCAGAGGAGGTCATCAGGGTAATAGTGCAGCGAACAGTTTCAAGCGCCTGAACCCTCCATTCTTCGATGGCAGTGAAGATGCTATCGCTGCTGACGCATGGCTCCAGGATACTGAGGTCATTCTAGAGGCAGCCAAGACCCCGGAAGACGAGAAGGTGGCCGTGGTGCGCCTACAGTTATTGGATCTTGCCCGCAGCTGGTGGGCAGCACAGGCCGTGGGATTAGTGGCCCCTATTCCATGGGCACTGTTCAGAGAGAGATTCCAGACTAAGTACTTCGATGCGGTGGCTCGGTATGATCTTCAGACCAGGTTCACCAATCTAAAGCAAGGAGGCAGAACGGTCGACGGATATGCGGCCGAGTTCTCTAGGCTTAGTCGGTTTGCTCCCACTTTGGTGGCAACCGAGTTCGACAGAGCCCAGCAATTCCAACAGGGGCTCCATCTCGAGATTTTATTGGCAGTTGAGCAGTTTGAGCATCAGACCTTCGATGCAGTACTGAGGGCAGCCAGGAGGCATGAGTATACCTCCCACAGGATCGTGGACAGGACCGGAGGTCGGAAGCGATCTCACGGCCAGATGACCCAGTCTTCAGCACCAGCCCCGGCAGCAAGGGCTTTGACAATTGGAACTCCGAGGCAGGCGGCCTCAGTGACGTCGGTCACGTCCCCTCAGCAACAGAAGCAATCTTCCGCAATGGGCTGCACTCATTGTGGGAAGCCAGGACACGTTATTTCGGAGTGTCGCAGAGCTCAGGGATTATGTTTGGCTTGTGGAGCACCGGACCACAAGATAGGGTCTTGTCCGAATAGGGCCAGTTCGTCATCGGCCCAGACTAGTCCCTCGGTAAGGGGACCAGCACCAGCACCAGTGCAACAACAGTACCAACCTCCGAGGCCATTGCCGCCTCAGGCCCTAGCCTTCCAGCTACAGAGACCCCAGCAGTATGCCCAGGTCCAAGCTCAGATTCAGAACCGGCAGAGAGGTTCCTAGCAGGATATCTTTCCTCTTTCTCGTGCCTTCGATTTCCTTACTTACATACATGATTGCATGATTGATTGCTTAGTATAGCTTGCCTGAGATTAGTATAGCTTGTTCTTGTCCCTCTAGCCTCTTAATTAAATTCCGAGGATGGAATTCTTTTAAGGTGGGTAGAGTTGTAATGCCCATATCTCGTATTACGTATTTGGAATACGTGTACGTATTTTGACCCGTATTGCATATCTTCCTGCTTGATTTATTCTAGCATTTTATTGATTGGTTTATTCTTGGGTTGGTTCGGCTTGGCTTGGTTTGCTTTGGTTCATCATGAACCAAGGGTGAACCCTCCTACCTACCACCACCCTCTTTACTTATAACCCCTTCCTTTTCTCTCTCATCATTATTTCCTTCTTCATTTACTCTCCACCATTACTTCTTCAACCACCAGGAGGGAGAGAGAGAGAGAGAGAGAGAGAGAGAGAGAGAGCTTAGGCAAGTGCAAATTTGCTTCATGATGGATCTCATGTTTTATTGTTCCATTCTCTTCCTTACTAGATTCTAAGCCTCTTTAGAACTGGAAGTTTTCGGTTTTGATGGTTATATTTTTGTAGATCTAAGTTTTTAAATTCCTTCTTGTTTAGTTTTCTTGGTTTTGATCTCTAAAAACTTGGTATTTCCAAAAACTAGTGGTTCCATGTTGTAGAGAATTTGATTTCATGCAGTTTTGGCTTTTGTTTCGCTTGATTTCGACTCCGGATGAGTAAGTTATGGCCATTACAAGTTTTCGGAACTTTCATGGCTGAACTTGCTGTTTGGGGACGATGAACCCCATGCGCCCGAGAGGCCATGCGCCGGGAGGCCATGCGCCGTGAAGTCCCGGCAACGCATTCCTTAACTCCGAGCGTGTCATGCACATAGGTTTCTTACGCGCATGTATTGAAGACGCAACGTGAGTTTCCCATGCGCCGATTTGTGCAGGAATCTCATGCGCCGATTTGTGCAGGAATCCCATGCGCCGACTCGTGCAGGAATCCCATGCGCCGATTCGTGCAGGAATCCCATGCGCCGATTCGTGCAGGAATCCCATGCGCCGATTCGTGCAGGAATCCCATGCGCCGATTTGTGCAGGAATCCCATGCGCTGATTTGTGCAGGAATCTCATGCGCCGATTTGTGCAGGAATCCCATGCGCCGATTCGTGCAGGAATCTCATGCGCCGATTCGTGCAGGAATCCCATGCGCCGATTCGTGCAGGAATCCCATACGCCGATTCGTGCAGGAATCCCATGCGCCGATTCGTGCAGGAATCCCATGCGCCGATTTGTGCAGGAATCCCATGCGCCGATTTGTGCAGGAATCTCATGCGCCGATTTGTGCAGGAATCCCATGCGCCGATTCGTGTAGGAATCTCATGCGCCGATTCGTGCAGGAATCCCATGCGCCGATTCGTGCAGGAATCCTATGCGCCGATTCGTGCAGGAATCCCATGCGCCGATTTGTGCAGGAATCCCATGCGCCGATTTGTGCAGGAATCTCATGCGCCGATTCGTACAGGAATCCCATGTGCCGTTTTGTGCAGGAATCTCATGCGCCGATTTGTGCAGGAATCTCATGCACCGATTCGTGCAGGAATCCCATGCGCCGATTCGTGCAGGAATCCCATACGCCGATTTGTGCAGGAATTCCATGCGCCGATTTGTGCAGGAATCTCATGCGCCGATTTGTGCAGGAATCCCATGCGCCGGAATTGCTCTATTTCACTGTTTTTGCCTGTTTAAGTTATTTTGTAGCCAGAATCTTGAAAAACTCAAAACATGAAAGTTGTAGGTCTTTTCCTTGGCTTCAAGAATATGTCCCTAGTTATTTTATACAAGTTTCTCTCGTTCATGATAATGTAAGGATAGAACACGATAGTGGCCTGTTAAGGCGCACTCTTGACAAGTACCAAGTGGACATGACATGACCAGATAGTGACCCGCCGTGGTGCACTCCTGACATGATAACTTGACCTGACAATTTGACATGATAACTTGACATGGTAATTCTTGATAGTGGCCCGCCGTGGCGCACTCTTGACAAATAAATCTGACATGATATTTCTCGAACTGCTGTTGCGACGGCTAGCATGATATGACTTGATAAGTATGAATAACCTGGACACCGTGGACGATTGTGCTTGTGCATTAAACCAGTCTTGTCTTGCATCATGCTTAGGATGGGACCCCTGAGTACCACGGTCAGGGGTACCTACTGAAATGGACTAAGGCTAATAACTAGATTAACACGGTAGTCATGAAGAGATTTCCCAGCTACAGGCAATCCCGTTACCTAGGTGCTCTTGGGATCTGTAGCCTACCGTCGAGTAGGGCACATTTCCAGCACACTGTCATGTGTTGCACCCTCTAAGTCACCTAAGGGTACATACGTTTCCTAGACGATGTACCCACATGAACTCAACCCCTAGTATTAACCTGGGTAACCTGGATGGTCTGCAGGGCTTGTGGTTGTGGAATATCTCATTGCATCTTGCTAGTAATTAGGCCTGTGATAACCCTAGTTAGTTAAAGTATCAAGCCGTACTTATTGTTTGGCCGTGAATGATTGAATGGAGTCTAACCCTGTCTATTCTTGCCTCGATCCTGTACAAGATTGTTACATGACATGATTACTTGTGCTTGTTTTTTTTAACAATAAAGATCAGGGAACCAGTTCTGTTCAGGCGAAGGGTTACAACCCCGGTCCTTGTTTGGTTTACGGGTTGTAACCTGGCTCCCGGAGCAGTTCTGTGTTCTCTCTTCGTTTATTGTCTTGTTATACCCCATGACGTGCTCGACATGCTTTACCTTACTTCGAGATCGTGATTATTTACACTGGCCTTATTGATAAATGGTGGGGATACCAAGTTCCGTTCAGATGAAGAGTTACAACCCCGGTCCTTGTTTGGTTTACGGGTTGTAACTTGGTTATCTGAATAGTCCCATGGTTATCACATCGTATATCACCGGTCATGCTTTTTCTTAATTACTGTCTTTTATTATGTAATTATATTCTTGTGCTAATTGCTGGTTTTAGTTCCTAAGTGAAGCCTCCTTTGTGGCACTTGCTCTTTCTGGGGTCTGACCCAGCTGGTTTTGTATGGCCAGATACCAGAGCAGCTCCAGAGGATCTACCGGTTTTCCAGCCCGATGGTGAACACCAGGCGTAACCAGGGCAACGAGTGGGTTATTTTTGGCTCTTCCACTTTATTGTAAAAATATTCTTTTGAGGCGTTTAGCCGACGAGCACCTGTTTAGCTCGTATTGCACCTTACTTACTGTCTGCCTACGGGCTGTAACATGGTTGGCAACCTAGGGTTGATCATGTATGACCAAACTCTTGCTAGTCCTCACATTTTGTAACGACTAGCTTCATGATCAGCTGAATATGTAATGTTTGGGACGCCTTACTATTGTATATTTGGTGATCTTACATCTTGTAACATTTACTTACTTGTTTGTGATTGAGACACTAGGCTTGTTCTTGACCTTAAGAGACTGTTGGCTTGTAGATAAACCCTCATATATCTAGACAGCCGTGACCGTATGGTGAGATGGATTCCATTTCATTATACGTAGCTGGCTATGTCTGCCCCCGCTCTCCAGTATTCTGGTTCTGGGGCGTGACAATGTATAAAGGGGCGAATGTATGGAACGGCAAGTGTTAGTTCAGGCAGCTTATCGAGTATGTTTTCGTTTGTTTTCAATCAATGTAGCCGCAACGGCATCCAATGTAATTACGACTTGCACTTCGTTTGCAAGCTATGAATGAAAAGCATATTTCTATCTTCCTATACTGCGTCTCAATTTGATGTGATTTGTGAAGTTTTAACTTGTCATTTCAATATAAAAATTAACGTAACGTTCTTGCCTTGTACGAGTGCAATTGCAGACTCGTACGGCATCACGCCTTAGCGAGGACGATCGATTCTGCAAAATAACACCGGGGACGAACGGTTTGTCGACTCGGGGCGTCACAGCCTTAGAGGGTAGGTGTGTGAGCAATTTGTCTAGGGGTCGTGAGGTTTTTTTTTTATTTTTGGGTTGTGCTTATGTTGCCCTAGTACTAGTTCTTCCTTAAATTTCGAGGACAAAATTTTTCTAAGGAGGGTAGGATTGTAAATCCCTGTTTCTGACCCTAAAGGCATTTTGGTAATTTTAGGCCCAAAAATATTATTTTGGATTAAAATATTTTGGATGGCGGAATTAAGTATTACGTGAAATTTCACGAAGTTTGGAGGTCGTTTGGACCAATTCCGAGTCCGTTTGAGCAAAAAGGACCCTATTTTAGGACCCTTCCCATGCATAAAGTGGCTGCCCCCCTTGGTTTCTCTCCCAATCTTATAATTGAGAAAGAAGAAAGAAGAAAGAAGAAAGAAAAAAAAAGAAGAAAAGGTAAACCCTAACCCTAATCCAAACCCTAGATTTCCTTCCTATTGCTAACCCTAACCAATTTCCCTCTTGTTGTGGTGTAGATCTAGGTTAGATCTACTGTAGAGGAGGAGCTTGGAGGAGAAGAAGCTCTTTCTTGGATTTTGACCTAGAAGGCCAATTTTGAGGATTTCCTTGGGATTCCAACTCCCAAGAGGTAAACCCTAACCCAACACTTACATTAGCTTCTAATTAGTATCATTAGTGTTTTAGAGACTACCCAAGGCATAGGACTACCCTTTGGAAGAAGTTTGAACTTCTTTGGACCCAAATTGAGACTTTGACCTATGATTTTGTATCAATTTTGAGGAAAATACGAGATTGGCATATTTGGATGTTGTGATTAGGTTATGAGACCTACTTAGGTTATTTTGGGTGACAGGAGGCTAGGTATGTGTCCACATTTGGATACGTGGGGTCGTTTCGCAAGAAATCGTAAAAATGGACGTTTTCAGGGTTTTCGGGTTCCAACACACGGGTGACTTTTTGCACCGATACTAGAATCGATAAGTTAGCACCTAGAATAGGTTCTAATCTTTATTTAGGACTCATGGGTAAAATTTGGGTCAAATCTGGATAGGTTTGGTGTCCGTATCGGGGGGTATCGCGAATCGGACACCCCGGTGTCGCCAAAATGGCCATTTGGGCCTCGTTTCTCGTTTTCGCTCGCGTGCGTGACTTGGATTACTCGTGTGGGGTACGTGTCTAGGCCCTAGAGGGTAGAATTGCAAGAATTTGGGTGATCGGATTGGTATCGGATAAATGGTGAATGTATATCTGTATATGTGTGTGTGGGTATGTATATGTATATATATATATATATAGTGTGTGTGTGTGTGTGTGTGTGTGTGTGTCTATATATATATATATATATATATATATATATATATATATATTTTTTTTTTTTTTTTTTTCCAACACGTGCGGGCTCAGTATAATCGTGTGTCCCACGCACACGATTCTTGGCCTGTCGTATGGAACGACTTTTGGAGTGCGGACGTTGTCCGTTGGCCTTGTCATCATCGCCGTGCACACGCACCCCGCGCACTCCGTGCGCTCCAGAGCTCCGCTCAACAGCACACCGTCTTTCGACGGCAGTTACTCAATACCTCGCTTTGCCCACGACGCCGAAGAGACGCCCTCGACGACCAAGGGTGACCGCCCGTACGACGGCCACTGATTCCTTGTCGCCTGCGACTACCGATTCCGCCCAGCCGCCCGTTCTATGCGCACGACGCGCATATTGGCGACGATCGTCGACGCCCTTACGATCGAGCATGCGATCGTTTATGGCGGACGTCTTCTCGTCGCCCTCAGCAGCGCCGCACGACGGGCCGCGTGGTCGGCATGTCGCTTATACCCGTGGGCGAATGGTACCGATTCCCCGATCCGTCGCACGACGACCGTGCACTGAGTTTGCAACACGGACGCCTCATTCTGCCCCACGCAGGCTCAGTTCGTAGCCCTTTATCGTCAGGCCTCCGACGTTGTGGGTGTCTATATATATATATATATATATATATATATATATATATATATATATATATATATATGTGTGTGTGTGTGTGTGTGTGTGTGTGTGTGTGTGTGTGTGTGTGTGTGGGGGTATATATATATACATATATATATATATATATATATATATATATATATATATATATATATATATATATATATATATATAGAGAGAGAGAGAGGGGGGGGGGGGTGGGAGTGAGAAGCTGCAGCAGCAGAAAGAAAGAAAGAAAGGAAAGAAAGAAAGGAAAAGAAGAAATAGAAAAAATTAAGGAAAGGCAAGGTAGGGAGAGTGAGTTGAGAGATTGTGAGGGAAATGTAAATTAAGGTAAATGCAAGGTAAAGCCGAGGTATCGGATATTCACTAAGATACGGGCCTCCAGCATATCAAAATGGAAATGGATGATAACGAGGAGTGTCGAGGTACTTGATATTGATTTGTGAAGAGATATTGGACACGTTACCAAGGTATTGGTTGAGATTGGGTAAACGGACAAGGTATCGGGTAATATGCTAAGGTATGTTAAGGTAATGGATATATATATATATATATATATATATATATATATATATATATATATATATATATATATATATATATATATATATATAGCTAGTATCGAGGTATATGGATACCGGGGTATCCTTGTATATCAAGTACATATGGTATTAGTGCTAGAAAATCCATATTACCTAGTTTTGACCTATATTAGCTGGTTTTAGCTAATATTAGCCTATTACCCTATTTTTGACCTAGATTTGACCGGTTGAGGGTATTAGTGCTAGAAAACCCATATTACCTAGTTTTGACCTATATTAGCTGGTTTTAGCTAATATTAGCCTATTACCCTATTTTGACCTAGATTTGATCGGTTGACTTAGATTTGACTAGTTTGACCTAATTTGACCTACAGTTGACCGATTTGACTAGGGTTGACCTAGTTTGACCCTTTTAACCTAGTTCGACCGTATTTTGACCAATTTAACCCTGATTTGACCTAGAAGACCTTGTTTAGACTCAATTTCTTATGTTTATGTTTCCAAACCATATTTTGACATAGATGCTCATATCCCGGTCACTAGTACGCCAGCTCGGGACTTGATTTATATCCTTTTCCACGGTTTCAGACGAGTACATTCTCTGATAGTTTTTATTGTCTTGATATCTGCTATATTCGATTCAGTTGTAGTGTTTTACTTGATTCCCGACACGATGGTACACGAACTAGTATACGCCGGATCCTGTCATGAGACGTCATTCTTGGGTTTCTATGGTATATTGGTACATTGTTCGATCTTGTTTTCTTGTACTTATATAGACGTCGATTCCTAAGGGGATTTGCTACCCTCTTAGAGAATCCCGCATCATGACGTGACATGTCCGGATCCATCATACTACTCGGAAATGGGGAGTTATTAGAGGTTATGTGATCATACCCCACCATGCGTGTTTCATGTGAGTGTTAATCATACAACCCGTGTTAGTCATACATCTCACGTATGGCTAGCCAGGACATATTCCTGTGCAAGTTCCTAAGCCGATCACATAATGCTCTAATATCTCAAGGCACTGTTTATATTTACATTATACATCAGATACTACTGTACTGTTCTACATTCCAGTATCTCATACCCTGACATGATATCCAGTTTTACATATCATGTTTGTATTTCAGTCTTGATATTTTATCTTGTATTTCTTTATAATTGTCTTTTATAGAATTTGTCAATTCACATGGAACTGTTGTTAGTTTATGTACTCGTTCCCATCCTGACTGGATACGTTGATAATATTTTTAGGACTTGTTATGCCCTCATTATTGGACTATAGGATGATGCTAGTTGAGGCAGATCTCGATATTCTTTCACCGTGAGTTGTCTCCCAGAAGTTCTAGGTCTGGTAGTTATTTTAATTTTGTTATTATTTTTCCTCCGTTTGATTTCTTGTCTCATATGATCCTTTTCTAGTGATATTGTTATCTTTCTTGTCTTATCTTCCTTAGCATTTGTGATGTGATATGAGTACCATTATAGTTATCGATCTTTTAGATGTTGTAGTTAGTATCGGGTACTTGACAACGCTTTACCGTCGATACTGCGGCGTAGGCTGGACATGGCCCACATATTTGTACCCGTATATCTGGGTTCGGGTCGTAAGCATGTATATATTCTTTTGATACACTTGGAGCATATGTCTGTACTATGTCAGTTGTTGGATTTCTGGACTGTTCTTTCTTTCGGTCTTATATATCATATTCTCTCTTTATCATGCTTTAGATTGGTGATTGAGTATTTGACATATATTATTGCCAGTTCTTATAGTTGAGATTGTATAGGTACCTATATCCTTGTGTAGATTAGACAACGTTTTACCGTCGATTCTGCGGTGTAGGCTGGACGTACTCATGACTCATGCCCAATTTCTGGGTGCGGGTCATGACACAAGGCATATTGTATATATCAAATGCTACCAATTAATATTCACGTCAAAAAAAATATGTTGTTGGGGCAGACCATAACTAGGTTCTCATATATATATTTTTTTGAAGAAGGTAAATTGTTTTCAAGCTTAGGCTACAAACTCAGTCCGAAAGCTTACAATCAATCCAGCCCGAAGGCACTATTCCTAGGGGTGAGTATTCGGTTTATTCGGTTCCAACCGAACCGAATAACCGAAAACCGAATTCGACCGAAACCGAATAAGCAAAATCGAAACCGAACCGAATTGGTCAATAACTGAACCGAACCGAACCGAATTAAATCGGTTCGATTTTCGGTTTATTCGGTTTTATTGGTTTATTTGTGTTTTTTTGTTAATATATATAATAGCTAAATATACATAGATGTATTTATTATATACATATAGTATATACCTATATATATATACCTATAGTATATATCTATATATATTTAGTATATACCTATAATTAATACCTATATATATATATATATATATATATATATATATATATATATATATATATATATATAAACTAAAATTTCTTATTCGGTTTTGGACCGAAACCCAAAACCGAAACCGAAACCGAATAAAAAAATTTAGTATTTTCAAAACCGAAATCGAACCCATTTTTTTCAAAACCGAACCGAATCTCTTATTCGGTTCGGTTCTGTTCGGTTTTCGGTTCAAAACCGAATAATGCTCACCCCTAACTATTCCAGTCCGAAGGCTACATCAAGGCCCGAAGGCACCATATAATCGGTTTTGTTAGGTTGAACAATTTTTATTGGTTAACGGATCATACCCAAAGTTTAAATTATATTAAAAGATATAATTTTTATATACACATTTGTTGAATTTTTAAGGTTGTGCATAAAGTCTGACTAGTTGATAAACTATGAAAGTTGTACTTCAAAATATATACATAGATTTATTCTTTTCAAAATATACACATTTTTTTTTACCACAATGTGCATAAAAATGAGGGTAGTTATATAATTGTATAACTTTTATTCGATTTTTGGTTTTGGACAAAGATCGAAATCCAAAATCGAAAACGAATAAAAAAATTAGTATTTTCAAAACCGAAATTGAATCTATATATTTTTTTTCAAGCCGTGTGAATCTTTTATTCGGTTCGATTTTGTTTTCGGCCAAAACCGAATAATGCTCACCCCTAATTTGAAATCAAAAAGAAAAAATAGTTTAGTGCCCCCCTTATATTTGATTTCAAATAGTCGGAACTTGTCCTAACTCATCCCTCTATCTAACTTACTCTCTTTTTTCTTTTTCTTTTTTATAAAAATAGAAACACAAGATAATATCTGACACATGGCACAATGCTGGCTTCCTAATATGGCTCAGGTTTTCGTTCTGGTAGACGTACGTAGAGCAGAGGAGCAGTTCTCTAAGCTAACACCATGGCCAGCTTTGGCAAGCAATTGGTTCTCTGCCACTCCGCCATGGCCATGGGCAGCACCACCGGCAACACTCGCATCAACCCTCCCAAGCACTTCCCGACGCTACAGTACTCGTCAGTGCCAGGCCAAGATCAGGAGTCCTCCAAGAAGGCGGAGGAGGACAAGCATCCGCAGCAGCAGCGCCGACGGTCCACGACGATCGTTCTGGCGGCCGCCGCAGCAGCCGCGATGCTCGGCGGCGGCGGCGGCGGGGGGGAGATGAGGAGGCCGGTGGCGCGGGCGGCGGAGGCATGGGGCACGCGGTCGTTCATAAGGGAGAAGTACTTCCAGCCGGAGCTGTCCCCGGAGGACGCGGCGGCGAGGATAAGGCAGACGACGGAGGGGCTGAGGGAGATGCGGCACATGCTCGAGACCATGTCGTGGAAGTACGTCAAGTTCTACGTGCGGCTCAAGTCGGCCTACCTCGACTCCGACCTCAAGAACGCCATGTCCGTCGTCCCCGAGGGACGCCGCAGCTCCTACATCAAGACTGCCAACGAGGTCGTCGATAACATGTCCGAGGTAAGAGACTCTCATTATTGCATGCATGGTCAAGGAAGGAAATTATTCGGTGATCCGGACACACCACACGGCAGTGATGTGCCTCTAATAGTGCATTGTCGTACCACTCTAACTCAATTCACTTAGAAGAGGAAAAAAAAATAGAAAGTGATATGACAATACATTATTAAATAAAAATCAAGGCTCACCACTGTCACGTGACTTACTAAATAATTAAAAAATGGCATCCAAAATCTCATAAAATATGCACGGTCACCATGTTTAGTGGACATAGCTATCACGTAGACTTATGTGTCAATTATAGAAATTAGACTAGTTAGGCTGAGTCAATTCTTTCGAGGAGGTTTTTTTTTGTGAGGGGGAAATACAACCAACACGAGCCATAGGATTATATGAAGGAGTTGTTACATTGTTCGCAGTCACAAATCGGGAACATGATCGCAGACCACGTGGTAGTCTTTTATTGGCTCCCTGGTCTGAATTTTAAGGAGATGAAGACCGGTGATAACAGAAAGGGCCAATGGTTGACTGTTACGTGCGACTACAATCACATCCCAGTCAACAAACTGTGAACAAAATATCAATTTTCTTATATAAAAGCAATCCCGTACAAGTACAACCTAAATTATAGGCAAGAATAAATTGAAGTACCAAGACACTCCTAACACAATATTATCAAAATCGGGTAGAATTGTTCTAACTCAATGACTAGTTTAGATGGCGGAATAAAAAAATCGAGCTACAGTAGGGTGGATAACTGATATGAAAAAAAAAAAAACTAGAAAAAAATAGAAAAAAAAAAATTCGGTGAACTGGAACCCACCCAGACCTTACATGGTTCCGCCTTATCGATGTATATACAGACTAAAATGCATATTTGAAAATTTATATGTATAATTAGTCTTTCAATTTAGACTTCAAGATTATTTTATCAGTTAGCAGCACTAGCACATTTCTTGGAACAGCTAAGATGTGGAGATTTAATTTTGTCAGCAGTACTGACTATCTCTGTAATGTTGTTGTTATCAGCTTGATCGTTATATTCGGAGCCCTAAAGTATACGAATCATACCTCTACTACGAGAAGACTCTCAAGTCACTCGATGAGCTGGTTTCACTGCTAGCCTGAACATGTCTAAGTCTTTATACATGTAACAACTGCAGTGTAAATTTGTATTGGAATTTCTTTGAATACGCACAGATTTGGTAACTTATGGAATCTTTTATTGGTCAATGAAATAAAAAAAGAAAAAAAAAATATAGAATTTTTTTTATTTTTATCTATTTACATTCCTAGGCAAACATATTTGATAGGCAAAGATTTGATAAGTTATATTATTTATTAAATTTTTTTTATTTATATTTATTTAATTTTTTCTTCCAAGTTACTATATTTTGATTGGTTCACATGAAAGCCACGTATGATGGCTCATATCCCGTTTTATATATATATATATATATATATATATTCAAAAGTGCTAAATATAGATGGCTAATAGAGTTAGCAAATCAGCCTGTTGAAGCAAGATTCGACTGTTACTCAATCGTACCAGCAACTCTCGAATGCACTGAGTTATAAACAAACTTCTGGGATGCTCTGTATTATCAACTCCTTCGTCAGACAAGACGTTGTTGCGCTGGAGCCAAGACACTCGGACGAGCTCGAAGTGCGAAAACACTAACTGCTAGGGAGATTTTTCTACTCCTTATATCGGAGAATCATTATTTTATCAGTTAAGAAGCTGAATAGTTGCTAGTAATGACAACAATCAACAAAAGGAACAATTCTTTTAACGGATAAGTTACAAACTGAACAGACACAAGAGTCTAAACCGTACACCCAACTCCACACAATCAAGTACTCCAACGGTGCATCAACCACGTGTAGCCAACCGTGACTAAGTCACGAGGCTATCGCGCCATATACAAATGCGAGAAGTGCAAAGTGCAACATCAAAATGTTATTTTGCGCCTTTCATCCATACTCGTGGCCAACTTTCCCAAGGGAATTCTCCAACAATTTGTGATAAAACAAATATTGGATGGAGGATTTTAACCCTGCTCATTAATAAAACCCTCCACCTCACATACAACTTAAAATAACACAATAGATGTGTGCAAGTCAATACATGAAAAAATTTCATATACTAATATATCTATAAAGCCACAATTATCATCTCAATATCCATAGTTCTATCAACCTATAAAAAAAACAAAAAATTTCATATAGGATAGAGAAGTTTTTGGGAATTGTAAAACAAAAGAAGCTTAGGATAATTGCGGAGGAGAAGAGGACACGTCAATTCACTTGGCGTGGGTGGACGCACACACCAAGTGACTTGGCGGTGGAAAGTAGGGGGAGCAGGCGCCAACTAACTTGGCATGCGAGGGGGGGGGGGGGGGGGGGGGGGGGGGGTTCACGCGCCAAGTCAGTTGGTGTGTGGGGGGTTGGGGCTTAGATGGTGCCCAATGAGATTATAGGATCTGACGCCATCTTATACCATCCATAATTATTTTATTTATTTTATCCCGCATTTGTTCTGTTAAATTCAACTATATAAAAAAAATAATCAAATATTTTTTGAAGATATGTTCTTATTGAGACCCATATGTTTCTTATTGAGATTCTACTCTATCTTGTTCTCATACATTTTAGATGAACGTTTCAATATGCATGATGAAGATCATTCAATCAGTAATCGATCATTAAATGTGGAAGAATTTAGTAAGTAGTAAATGAAATAAAAATACTCTAACTCGATACAGTTGACTAATTTATCTTTAATTTTGGAATTTATGGTTAGAAATATTTAGGGTTAGGATATTGGAGATAAACTAGATGCTATTGCCGAGAAATTAAACTTAAATTCAATCCAAATCCATAAAATAATTCTTGTCGCCATATCCCTAAAAATCTCATTGGGATTCAATCCAAATCATAAATTCAATCCAAATCCAGATCCCCATTGGAAGCCATTTAAGTAGACAAAATGAAACAAAAGATACGGTAGAACTAGAACAGTTATTCTACCCAATGATAGATGCGCCGATACCTCAAGGGCCTGGAGAATGTAGTCATACTTCGCATGTGCGCCCACCCACATTGGCGTCCCCCACCACCATAAATAGAATTTATTATAGAATTAAATAGAATTAATTAGGTAACTCATTATCCACTTTCTATGACTTTTAAAATGAAATTTTAGATCTAATTTTGGTTACTCGTGCACGGGTTCGTGGTACAATGGTTTGATAGCTTCTACTCCAGAGTTCATCTTATATCAACTTGTGAAACTAGTTATTTCAGGAATTCAAGAAAGTACAATATTGCTTCATATTTTTATTACATTATAATCCTCTCTTTATTGTGTTTCATTGAGTATCCTGTTGAGACATGATTATGACATGAAAAGACTTGTTCTATCATTGCTCGTTTATTGGTTGTTTAATAAGTCGGAAGAGAAAATGCCCAGTAGATGTGTGAACAAAACCCCAATGAATATTGTTGTGAATAGCTAAGTCATACACCTCACGTAGTGGAAGAGAAAATGTCTAGTAGGTATATGAATAAACCCCAATGAATGTTATTGTGAATAGCTAAATCATACACCTCACGTATGAATTAGTCATACCTTTTTATTGTGGATAGTCATCTATGATGTGCCGTATTAGCCCAGTCGTTCATGTAATGCCCCGTCCCGCCCAGTTCAATCGGAGGAATCGAAACACAACGACGTTTGGACTTGGCTATGCAACAACTTGCTCGAAGTTCCACTTGGCTGAGGCAACTCCTCGCTCATGTGGGTGCTTCGATGAACTTGTCTCAGCTTGGCCTTCACATTAATAATCAGATGTTTTTAATTCCACTGAGTAGGTATGCTAATAAAAGAAATGAACCAATATAGAAGAAGGGAATAATCCCAGTTGAGTTAGAATATGAAAAAGTCTCACAGTTAGCTTAAAAATATTGCACGACGTGCTTTCAAATTGACACTCAATCCTTCGTCCCGTGACTTGAGAGAACAAAAAGTTGATCTATATTGCCACAAGACTATGGACTTAGCATAGTCATAGGCGTCGTACGACATAAATGATTGGTGAAGCATGTACTATCCCATCTTCCAATGCTTGGTATAGCATAATTGTCCTGCAAGTCCCAATGCATGTTTCCATGATACAAGGCTTGGCATAGCCTTTTCTCGTCCCACGGGTTAAGTTGTATCGCACGGTTTATGCCATAAGTTAAGGCACTCAAAGAACACGGTTGTTCAAGTTGAGTTTGTGCATATCCCTACTGCCTTATTGGCACATTCCTGCTGTCTCAAAGCTCGTCATGTAGAGTACGACTTGGGTGCTAGTGTCGCATAGAACGCAATTGTGTAAGGCACGAACTACGAATGGTTCAATAAGAAGTATGCCACGGTCTATGGCACGTATGGAACATGTTTTGTTCAAGTAGGAAGGCTATGCAGTGGTCGTTTCCCAAGTTTCGAAGAATGGAAAGTTCAAACGATGGTTTGTCGCCTAGACGGTCCCTCGTTTGGTGCGTGATCATGGACAACTTGTGCACAAGGGCGATGTTTCTTCGGACGACAACTTGGGGCCACAGGATCGATCCGGCATGGATGAAATACGGTATAGCTGATGTTGGGTAGGCAACCAAGAATTCGATGGACTTCCATTGGGGCTACCTACCTGTGTCAAATCTCTATAATTTTTAAAATAGGTATATGACTGTATTTCATATTTTCATGATATTAAAATTTCATATTTATTTAAAAATTTATTATCTCGTTGGATCTTGATGGGATTTGGTTGCTGACGCCTGACTTTTATTATTATTGTTGTTGTTATTCTTATTTCTAGTATTATTTAGTTTTATTAACTTTAATTGTGTCACTCTTAGTATTGGAATTGTAATTGGAATTATCATTGGTTATTATTATTACCATTATTATTATTATTATTATTATTCCTTTTCCTACAACTACCCTCCCTTTACTTCTAAACCCTAACCCACACTCTCCTTCCCTCTCACGCAGCTGACACCCCCTCCCCTACCTAATTCCTCTCTCTCTCACTCTTTCTCCCTCCCCTCTCTTCTAGATGAGCCCCCCTTCTTTCTTTTTCTCTCTCAGCCTCTATCCCAGCCACTTACATCTCTCTCTCCCATTCCCACTCACCCTCCCAACCTCACTCCCTTATCTCTCCATCTCACTGTCTCTCTCTCCCTCTCGCTCACTTCCCCAAGTCTCTGACCGCCGACCGCCATCACCTTCGTCGCGGCCACCACCATCTACACCGGTGCCACACTATCTTCATCACTCCCCCTTCCCTGGCACCTCCGGTGACCACCATGGCCACCCCTCACCCCGCGACTACCACCACTTCCAGCTCCCCTTTCCTTCTCTGTCCTCCAGCCCAGCCCTCGGTCGCTGCCATCATCGTCGTCTCTGACTTTCCTCTCTCCATGTCTTCTTTTGCAGCCGCGCGGTCTGCTGTTGCAGCCTCTGCCATCGCGAGCCGCAGCCCTTGCCGCTGCTGTCATCCCTTCTCCGCCGGTAAGCTACCCTGACCTAGCCACGCCAGGGAGTTCCTCCTCCGCCTCCCCCCTTTTCTCGATCTGTGTGCTGCCTAGTGCAGCGTGTTGTCTCAGGCGGCACACCCTCAGTCGATGTGCACCCTTCATTTTTCGTACGGCCTCAAGAAGCGTACCTCGAGCTTTGTCACGACCCGATCCCAATTTCTTGGGTCGAACCGGATCATGCCCAGCCTGCACCGTTGTTGAGACGGCGGCAGTAAGCTGTATCTCCGTTTGCAGGTAACATCAACAACATAATAAAATTGCCACAACTTTTATTCGATTAATAAAAACTTTTACAATAGAAGAATTTCTTACAATTGAAAATTTATACAATTATCATGAAGAACAACTCAAGCAACTAGCTCCTTAGCCTCAGATCCTCGTGGAACAGGCAATCCTCAGTGTAACCTAAAAATGTTGGTCTCCAGTCAGGAGGGAGCAAAGTACAATTATGAAAATCTACAATTCAACTAATAATTAATAATTTGCAATTATAAATAATTTAGAAATGCAATATTTTCCAACAGTTCTACAATTGAAAACATGTGATTTGAGTAAGTAACGACTATGACCGGTTTGGGATGATTCACTGATATGATCCGGCCTATCCCCGTGTGTGAGAGGGGTAAGCTCGTACAATCCTATTACTAAAAGTTTTAGGGTATTGGTCATAGACGCTACACTACTCCCCCAATATCCCGAGTCAATTAGATTCAATGAGGCAATGAGACAATAACAATCAATACTCTAGGAGAGAGTTCCGTGTAGAATTATGGTTTAAGCATGCAAGATTACTATTACTAATTAAATTGCAAACAATCACAACTGTACTTGCCTTGAATTTCAATTGGTCGAGATTTGTACTTCGGGATTCGAAAGGTCACGTTCTTCCTTGAAATCCTACATTCCGGGGAACTTTATCTCAGAAATACAAATACCAGAAAAATCTAGTTGCAATCTCTATTTGTCTTTCCTAGTCTATTTTAGTTATTAGCTAGCTAACACACATCACAACGTTTACTAATGAGTTTGAATTTAGAAATTCAATTTATTTAGGTTTTTCGGGAAAACTTGTAATTTTCAATTTAATATAAAACTTGGTATTTATTAACTTATTGGGAAAAAGATTGGTGTTTTATAATTATATATAAAAATATAATTTCTTTTCTTAAAATGAGAAAATCGTGAATTATTAATTAATAATAATATTGATTAATCCTACTCGTTTACTCAATCCCAGAAATCACAAATCTATTGTTCCTACTGATTACAAAATTTTACAGAAGATAAAAGAATAGGCTTATGCCCTTACAAATTAATACATGAATTTAAATAAGAGAAAAATGGGTTAGTCCTATAAATCACCTACAAAAATTAAATAATAAAATTTTAATTAAATTTGTAATTTATTAGAAATCTCAGAACTGGTCCAATCTTCATATACAGCTACTCTGCCTCAACGTCCGGTCGAACCGGTGCGTTTGCATTTCGCTAGGGCCCAGTGACCGTTAAGGTCGTCGCCCAAAAATAATATTTAAAATAATATTATTTCCGAAAACCATTTTAAAATTATTTTTTTATATTTTTATAAAAAATTTGGCAGCATTTCCTCTATTTTTTTGGTCAACCCAAAAACTGGAAAACGCTCCGATTATTTGCAAAATAACTCCCAAACCCGAAATATATATAAAACATCCACAGAAATAATTTTCCGAAGCCAATTCGGAATCCCGAAATAATATCGGAATTTCCGAAACGGACTCGGAATTCCCGAAAACACATCGGAAACCACAGAACAGAAAACCACAGAACTATTTCCAAAGCCAACCATTCATTCCAAATCCCACAGAATAGAAATTTATATAAAAAATCTCTAACACAGAACTACGTTCGGGAATTTCGAAATCGAAAGATCACAGAATTAACTCCCGAATGATTCTCGGAAAACCCGAGAATCCACAGAACGTAGTTCTGTCCAGAAAATCCGATTTAAATCACAGAACCAAACCACAGCAAACAATTTCCGAAAAATTTCGGAAAAGCCGAAATGATAACGTAATTGTAACGTTACCGAAAAACCCGAATTCCCGAAGGAATCGGTTGGACCAGAAATCATCACAGACTAAAAGAGTACTACAGGATTATCCAGAAGTTACCAGAACCGAATCCAAATAGGATTTCGAAAATCCAGCAATGGAACCCGGGACACGTGGTGGCGGGCGACTAGCAACGGATTGAGCAACCGGGAACAGCACGAACGGACGGTACAACCGGGCGGTCGACCGGGGCTGTCGCCGGCGGGCGGACGGAAAGGCCGCGGGATCGGGGCGCCGGGGAGTCGGGTTGGCGGCGGTCGGCCTAGGGGCGGATCGACTCCGGGCAGAGGCGTCGGGGTCAGATCGGGACAGCGGTTCGCCGGGATCGGCCTCGGAAGTCGCCGGAAAATTGTGGGGAAAGATGGGAAGATGTAGTTTGGAGTGAGGAGAATGAGGAATAGGGGTTTAAATAGGGAAGAGTAGGTTGGGGGTTACCCATAGGGGAGATGGAGAGTCCTCCAGCCATTAACTCCGGCCGACGATGGGGAGGGAAAAGGTCGGACGTTGCGTCGGGTTGGAACTCGAAGAACTTCTTCGGTTGAAGAAGAAGAAGTAAAGCTTCTTAATTTCCACAGCAACAAATGAGCCAACTAAATGAATGAATGAAAGAATGTTACAGCAAGCTCCTATTTGTCACAACACATGGGTCTAATGGGTTTGTAACCCATTAAATGGATTTGGGCTAGCCATTCACCTAATGAGTTTGGGCCAAAGGTGTTTGGGTCTAAAATGGCTAAGGCTTTAAGAAATAAGTTTTGGGCCAAAAATCAATAGTAAAATAATTTTTTTTTTTAAAAAAAAATATAATCAATATTTGAAAATTCTAAAATTCGTTTTAAAAAAAATAATTTAAGTTGCATTATGATTTAGGATCGGGTCTGGCCAAACAAGCAAAAATTCCATGTTAATTATTTTGAAAAATAATAATTAATATCTACACTAACAATTCACAATTTAAAAATGATAACATTATTCTAACAAATAAAATTTTTAAATTAACATAAAAAAAAAAAATTACGGGTTTCACAACCTTCCCTCCTTATAAAATTTCGTCCTCGAAATTTAAGGATAGGTAGGGTAGGACAGGATTATCACAAATCAAGCAGGTACAAGTACTGAGCTCGTAACTCAGGTCCAACAATAAGAATTGCCAAGACAGTCGTGAATGAGACGTTCAGGGATAAGTTTTAACTATGTCGCCATCCACGTAGAACAATAATATATAAAAGCGAACCAAAATACACGAGGTTGATCAGACCATCATGTACCGGTTCTGATTAGACAATATATTAGTGGATGCATCCAATAAGATACTGTCATGATCAAGCTCGATAGAGAAATAAGCTTGTAAAACTAGGCTAACTTAGCAGCATTAGTCAAGTTTAGAACGAAAGATAATGATTGCAAGAAATATGAGTTATGGGGTGGCTCAGAGTTTCTGATCTTCTTCTCACCTCTGTCTACGCTTGCTATTGGCTTCTCTGGTACTGTAAAGCTTGATTTATTCTTCAGCTCTGAATGGTCCAAAACATTACCCGGATTCAAGATGCAATTTCTGAATAGTGAAATAAGGATGACGTTGTGTACACTCTCAAGATTAGCTGGTAGAGCTAACTGTGTGTTACTTCTCAAAACTTTAAATGGTCCGATGTACTAGACTCAACTTTCCTGCTCTGCCAAAACTGGTCGTTCCTCTGGTAGGAGAGATATTCACACAGACACTAATTCCTTCTTCAAACTTCACTGATCAACGACTACATTTAATCCCAACGCTTCTGTCTATCTTGGCAATCCTAAGCTTGTCCTTCATTATCTCTTCTGCGTCAGTCACCATCTCTAGATCCAACAGTACTCTTTCTCCTACGTCGTCCCATGTCAATTGTATACGGAAACAACGTCCAGAACTTCAGATGATGCTAACGTGGTAGTTGTTGTAAGAACACTCTACCAAAAATAAATAATCTTCTAGATTCCAAAATGCAAGATCCTTGGCATGTCTTCAAACATCTGGATTGACCTCTTTGATTTTCCGCCAATTTATACTCCTCGTACAATGCTGTCAACTTCTAAATGAACAAATCAATTTGTAGGGAATAAAGTGATCTGATTTAGTCTGTTAGTCCACAAAAATCCAATTGGTGTTCTTCCCTCCTTGGGAACAGGGTAATCCTGATACAAAATTTATTGTTTATGTGTTTCAACTTCCACTTCCAAATTGTCCAGCTGCTGCAACAAGCTTGCTGGTTTCTACTAAACTCCTTATGTTGACCAATTAAAATATCTAACTCCATACTTGGAATTTGTCTTTCTTCATTCTATAACACCAATTAATGATACGCATGTTCCGAGACCTCTTTTTTTTTTTTTTTTTTTTTTTGAAAGTGTGAGATACTGTGACTGGTGTGCTTCTTTCATCAGCTCGTTCCTCCAATCGCCAGATGGTACGCAACCTCGTACCATTCTTCAGAGCTCCATCATTGGAGAAATCCTCAATTGTTTTCTGCTAACACTTGATCTCTAAATGTACATCGTGACTTGTCTTGAAACTGAGTCTCCTTGATTTCGTCCATCAAAGTCGAGCATACTTGCAACTTTATCAATTCTGAATTAGCATCCAGCTCCACCCTTCTATTTCCAGTCCAACTTCCTGATGTCTTCTAGCAGGTTCCGCTCCTTGGTTAAATCTTCACCATCAATATCAACTTCCACATTTTCTAATCGGTATTGCAGATCGATATTGAAATCAGATTCAGTCATATTCGTTGCCTAATGTCCAGCTCTTTCTGAGTGAAGACATATTTCAGACTTCTGTAGTCCGTATATATATTTTCACTCCCTTTCCATAAAATAATACTTCCATATCTTCAAAATAAGTTCCAAATTATATGTGGGATAGCTCTTCTCATGAGTCTGTAATTGCCTAGATATGTAAGCAATTATTTTCCCATGTTATTGAAGAACGCAACCCAATCCTTTTTCAGAAATATTACTGTAGATTAAAAATCACCGATTCCTGCGGGTAGCGCAAGGATTTGTGCAGTGATAAACCTCTTCTTCAGCTTCTTAGGTGCCGCCTGACAATTCTTCGTCCAGATGAACTATTTATTCTTCCGATTAAGCTTCGTCATCGGCTCAGCAATCTTGGCGAACAACTTCCGGTATTAGTCAGCCGTAACCTCAGCTACTAAATCTTGGGTATACCATTTCTCCACAGTGGCTATCTTCTTGAGATTCTTCGAAATTTCTTCTCTTGTGACAATATGGGCAAAACCACCTTGTCTAAGAAAATTCACTTTTAGTTAGCTTTTTCCTCTTTCCAAAACTTTTCTCATATGCTCTTCATGCTCTTCTTCAGTCTTCGAGTATATCGGAATGTCATCTATGGAAAAGACAACAAACTGATTCAAATACTCATAAAAGACTCGGTTCATGAGATTCATGAACACAGCAGGAGCATTTGTCAGTCCAGACGACATGACCAACAACTATCCTTATTTGAATGCCGTTTTGGGAATGTCTTCTTTCCTGACCTTGATCTGATGGTAGTTAGATCTGAGGTCGATCTTGGAAAACACCTTAAGTCCACTCAAATTGATTCAAACAGATTATCAATCTAGGAAAAAGGGTACTTGTTCTTCAGTGTCCGATAGTCGATACACATCCGTATTATTTCATCCTTCTTGGACACAGGTGCTCCCTAGGGTGAAGCTCTGTCTTAAAGTCTTTAGTCCATAGTTCTGATCCTTCATCTTCTTGGCTTCCTTCAGGTTGACTCTATAGCATCCCTTAGAGATAGGAAAAGGGTCGAGAACTAGGTCAATGGTGAATGTCTAGAGTAATCCAGAAGATATATTAGAGAGGACATCTACCATAAGATGTAACTAAGATTTTTATTCATATAAAAGTATTACAACAAAACTCTCATAATTGATCTAAGGACATCTTGTTACATCTTTAATAGATATTGCTACTCAGCAGTCTTAGGTACTATTCTTCATGGCTCCGACTCTTGCATGAGCAGTCTCCAACTGCTTCACCTTCTATGATCCTTGAGTCTGCTTCATGCCTTCCTGTAGTGGGTGTAGTAAGCATGGTCTGCTGAACATGAAGAGAGTCCTTAGGTTGTTGCATAACAGTTGTTGCTGGAATAGGTGCTCTAGTTTGACGGAAGGGTAAGGGGCAATTCTTTACCCGATGTTCAGCATATCCACATGCCAAACATTGTCCCAATCTCTTGCGACAAATATTGGCGAAGTGACCAGGCCTTTTGCAGAAGTTGCAAACCAATAACTTCTTACGACATGAATGCCGGGTAGTAGAGTACTTGATAGGGCCCAAATATCTTCTATATTCAGGGTTATCCTTCCTTGGACGAGATTCCGCTCCAACTTGGTTTAGGATAGCTAAGGTGACGTCGTTGACGTTCTTCATGACTTCTCTCGTGATATCCATCTGTTCTTGTTGGGCTTCAGCTTGAGCTTTCTGGTACTCCAGGATTTCTTGAAATAGAGCAACCATTTGGGAGGTATTTGCTGGTACTGGTGGAGCAACATGAATGGGTACTTCCCCAAGGAAAAGTAACCCATTTTGAGAAGAGGTAGGATTTGCCAGTGTAGTGAGAACTTCACTAGATGAATTATGGGGATGATCAAACAGCTGGTGGGGTGTAAAGCTTGGATTTGGTTGAGGAGGCGGGGTTCGATCCGGAGATGACACCTCATTGACAGCAGGATTGGTTTCGTCAGTGGTCATTCTCTGGAAGGTTTAGGATGCAAACATAAGCAAGGTATCCTACCAGTCTATAATTAAACAAAATATTTATCATATATTTATATACCGGTCCTAGGTTGTGGCAATTTAATGTTCTAGTGTTCTATTTGTTTCTAACATGATTCTCCTAAGTTGTTGATTTTAGACCTGCATGGGCCACCACTAAAAACATGTCATGACCCGATCCCAATTTCTTGGGTCGAACCGGATCATGCCCAGCCTGTACCGTTGTTGAGACGGCGGCAGTAAGCTGTATCTCCGTTTGCAGGTAACATCAACAACATAATAAAATTGCCACAACTTTTATTCGATTAATAAAAACTTTTACAATAGAAGAATTTCTTACAATTGAAAATTTATACAATTATCATGAAGAACAACTCAAGCAACTAGCTCCTTAGCCTCAGATCCTCGTGGAACAGGCAATCCTCAGTGTAACCTAAAAATGTTGGTCTCCAGTCAGGAGGGAGCAAAGTACAATTATGAAAATCTACAATTCAACTAATAATTAATAATTTGCAATTATAAACAATTTAGAAATGCAATATTTTCCAACAGTTCTACAATTGAAAACATGTGATTTGAGTAAGTAACGACTATGACCGGTTTGGGATGATTCACTGATATGATCCGGCCTATCCTCGTGTGTGAGAGGGGTAAGCTCGTACAATCCTATTACTAAAAGTTTTAGGGTATTGGTCATAGACGCTACACTACTCCCCCAATATCCCGAGTCAATTAGATTCAATGAGGCAATGAGACAATAACAATCAATACTCTAGGAGAGAGTTCCGTGTAGAATTGTGGTTTAAGCATGCAAGATTACTATTACTAATTAAATTGCAAACAATCACAACTGTACTTGCCTTGAATTTCAATTGGTCGAGATTTGTACTTCGGGATTCGAAAGGTCACGTTCTTCCTTGAAATCCTACATTCCGGGGAACTTTATCTCAGAAATACAAATACCAGAAAAATCTAGTTGCAATCTCTATTTGTCTTTCCTAGTCTATTTTAGTTATTAGCTAGCTAACACACATCACAACGTTTACTAATGAGTTTGAATTTAGAAATTCAATTTATTTAGGTTTTTCGGGAAAACTTGTAATTTTCAATTTAATATAAAACTTGGTATTTATTAACTTATTGGGAAAAAGATTGGTGTTTTATAATTATATATAAAAATATAATTTCTTTTCTTAAAATGAGAAAATCGTGAATTATTAATTAATAATAATATTGATTAATCCTACTCGTTTACTCAATCCCAGAAATCACAAATCTATTGTTCCTACTGATTACAAAATTTTACAGAAGATAAAAGAATAGGCTTATGCCCTTACAAATTAATACATGAATTTAAATAAGAGAAAAATGGGTTAGTCCTATAAATCACCTACAAAAATTAAATAATAAAATTTTAATTAAATTTGTAATTTATTAGAAGTCTCAGAACTGGTCCAATCTTCATATACAGCTACTCTGCCTCAACGTCCGGTCGAACCGGTGCGTTTGCATTTCGCTAGGGCCCAGTGACCGTTAAGGTCGTTGCCCAAAAATAATATTTAAAATAATATTATTTCCGAAAGCCATTTTAAAATTATTTTTTTTATATTTTTATAAAAAATTTGGCAGCATTTCCTCTATCTTTTTGGTCAACCCAAAAACTGGAAAACGCTCCGATTATTTGCAAAATAACTCCCAAACCCGAAATATATATAAAACATCCACAGAAATAATTTTCCGAAGCCAATTCGGAATCCCGAAATAATATCAGAATTTCCGAAACGGACTCGGAATTCCCGAAAACACATCGGAAACCACAGAACAGAAAACCACAGAACTATTTCCAAAGCCAACCATTCATTCCAAATCCCACAGAATAGAAATTTATATAAAAAATCTCTAACACAGAACTACGTTCGGGAATTCCGAAATCGAAAGATCACAGAATTAACTCCCGAATGATTCTCGGAAAACCCGAGAATCCACAGAACGTAGTTCTGTCCAGAAAATCCGATTTAAATCACAGAACCAAACCACAGCAAACAATTTCCGAAAAATTTCGGAAAAGCCGAAATGATAACGTAATTGTAACGTTACCGAAAAACCCGAATTTCCGAAGGAATCGGTTGGACCAGAAATCATCACAGACTAAAAGAGTACTACAGGATTATCCAGAAGTTACCAGAACCGAATCCAAAAAGGATTCCGAAAATCCAGCAATGGAACCCGGGACACGTGGTGGCGGGCGACTAGCAACGGATTGAGCAACCGGGAACAGCACGAACGGACGGTACAACCGGGCGGTCGACCGGGGCTGTCGCCGGCGGGCGGACGGAAAGGCCGCGGGATCGGGGCGCCGGGGAGTCGGGTTAGCGGCGGTCGGCCTAGGGGCGGATCGACTCCGGACAGAGGCGCCGGGGTCGGATCGGGACAGCGGTTCGCCGGGATCGGCCTCGGAAGTCGCCGGAAAATTGTGGGGAAAGAGGGGAAGATGTAGTTTGGAGTGAGGAGAATGAGGAATAGGGGTTTAAATAGGGAAGAGTAGGTTGGGGGTTACCCATAGGGGAGATGGAGAGTCCTCCAGCCATTAACTCCGGCCGGCGATGGGGAGGGAAAAGGTCGGACGTTGCGTCGGGTTGGAACTCGAAGAACTTCTTCGGTTGAAGAAGAAGAAGTAAAGCTTCTTAATTTCCACAGCAACAAATGAGCCAACTAAATGAATGAATGAAAGAATGTTACAGCAAGCTCCTATTTGTCACAACACATGGGTCTAATGGGTTTGTAACCCATTAAATGGATTTGGGCTAGCCATTCACCTAATGAGTTTGGGCCAAAGGTGTTTGGGTCTAAAATGGCTAAGGCTTTAAGAAATAAGTTTTGGGCCAAAAATCAATAGTAAAATAATTTTTTTTTTTTTAAAAAAAATATAATCAATATTTGAAAATTCTAAAATTCGTTTTAAAAAAAATAATTTAAGTTGCATTATGATTTAGGATCGGGTCTGGCCAAACAAGCAAAAATTCCATGTTAATTATTTTGAAAAATAATAATTAATATCTACACTAACAATTCACAATTTAAAAATGATAACATTATTCTAACAAATAAAATTTTTTAAATTAACATAAAAAAAATAAAATTACGGGTTTCACAAGCTTCGTGCATGCCTCGAACATCGAGACACTTTGGGCCCCTAAATTTGCATGCCTCGAGCTCCGTGCCATCTCGATTCGCATGTACCTTGGTGTGCGTGCTATTTCAATTTTTGTGCACCTCGATTCACGTGCTGCCTTGGGCGGCGGGACGCCTCGAGCCCCGCGCTGCTTTGGACAATATGCTATCTCGATTTGTGTGTTGTCTCGATTTTTGTGCCCCGACCTTTGTGCCTATCTCGTGATCTGCCTCGCATCGATTTGCGTGCATACGTTGATTTGTGTGTCGCATTAATTTATATGCTTTCTTGAATCTTGTACCGTCTCGATTTGCGTGCATGTCTCAATTTGTGTACCGCATTTATTGGAGCATCATCCTGATAATTTTTCGATCTACGTACGCGTCTCGATTTATGTGCACATTCTATTCTCGTTGCCTCGATATTCATGCCATTTTGATTCTCGTACGTGTCTCGATATGCGTACACATCTTGGTTTGCGTGTTCGTGTTGATCTGCGTTCCTCGATTGTAGTAACCCTAGAGGGGGTGAATAGGGTCAAGCTAACTAATCAAGCACTTATCTCAAGCTAATGGGCAATTTATAAATATAAGTGCAAGAGAAGAAGCAATAAAAATACCGACACACGATATATCCTGATATCCTCCCAGGGGAACTCCAGTCCCGGAACTCTCTTCGGCTTTAATCCACTATTTGAGTAAATAGTTACAGACGAGTTTGGATCCGAAGAACTCGTCAACTTCAACACGAGTTTGGATTCGAAGAACTCGCCAACTTATTACACGAGAGCTTTAGTCCGAAGGCCTCTCCGACTTCAACCGAGAGTTTGGATACGAAGACTCTCCAACTTCAACCGAGAGTTTGGATTCGAAGACTCTCCAACTTCAATCTTTCACAATAGGTTTTGATCTCCTTATACAACAAGATGAAGATCTTACTTTTCAACTCAATAACTCTAACACAATTTGTGGATGGCAAATGAAAGCTTTGTAGAGTTGTTTGTGGATAGACTTTGGTGGTTTAGAAATTTTTAGGCTCAAAGCATCATCCTTGAATGAAGGGGTTCAAGGCTATTTATAACCAAAGCATTGAAAAGAGCTCAAATGCAACTTTTCAGTCAACGATCGGTATACCGTCGGTACGAACCGGTATACCGTCGGTACGAACCGGTATACCGTCGGAAAACCGGTCTGGAATTGCAACGGCTAGAAATATAGTCGTTGGGATCATTAAATGTTCGAAATCCGACCGTTGGATTTTCAATGTTACTGAATCGGTATACCGTCAGTATAGATCGGTATTCCGTCGGTATGCCGATTTTGTAGACAGAAACTTTCTGTGAACAAAAATCGGTATACCGTCGGTATAGACCGGTATACCGTCGGTATGCCGATTTTCATCCGAAAATGATCCTGGGCTATTTTCTATCCTAGCTTTCGATTTTGCCATCCATTTCTTGTGTTTACAATTATTCATAAGACTCATTACAGACTCCAGATATACTGTAGCAGGTGCAGGCTTCTTCAGAGTCTTGAAATGATGATGGCATGGCATGGCTTCTTTCCTTGATAGATGTTGGCTTCTTCTTTGATGATAGCTGTCCAAAGATATCCAGTTTGTGAAAACTGAATACCTTTCGGGGACTTCGCCCCCGAACCCCCGACGAGGGGCGCTGCCCACTCGACCCCCGTCCGCTGGCCGGGCAGCGGAACCCCCAAGTACGTGGCTCCGGAGATGTCGTCGGGTGGTTCAGAGAAATCTTGTGGGAGACCATCGTCTTTGGCTCCTCTTGATTTCTTCAAGCATATTTCCATGTTTGATCTTGCTTATTGCTTTTCTGCAAATACATGTTAGCCGAACAAAGCAATGTACAATATAGCAAGTTTAAAGCACATTAGGATAATAATAAGTTTAAGTAAAAGAGCTATAGTGATAATATAAGTATTAGTGATATCATAATGTTAAACTTAATTGAATAACCATAATCAAAGACATAGTTTTGATTTGGGCAACTCGATTAAATTTAAGATAGATATAATGAATGCTCATATCACTAATATGTAAAACAATAAGCACATATCACCAAAGGTATAAGTATAAGTAGAAAAGTTATAGTGATAGTATGAAGATTAGTGATAATGAAATGCTAAACTTAACAAATTAACCATATTCAAAAACATGATACAATCATTGGGACAACAATCTCCCCCTTTTTGATTATGGCAAATCGGTTAAGTTTAGTATGAACATAATAGATGCAAGTATCACTAATATACAAAAGTCATAAGCAAAAGCACTGAAAGCATACCACTTAGATTACTTCTAACCCACTTAAACTTACTTCTCCCCCTTTGACATGATAAAAAATAAGCTCCCCCGTACTAAGAGATAAAAGGAAATCAATCTTAAGTACATAAATCAGAGCATGAGGGAGACAGACAATCATGATCAAGATATACTAAATGAAGAACAATGGAAGAAGTGTGTAAAGACAAGTAAAGAAACTACATACCAAATGTAGAGTACCAAATAGAAAATAGCTTGTCAAAACATAATATAGTTGGTAAAACTAAAAGAATTTGAAAATAATCAATAGAGAGTTTACCAACATGAAATCCAAGAAAGAAATCCAAAACATAATATGATATGAAATATTACTCTAGTTTTGGAAGAGAATTATAAAATAAAGGATTTCAGTCAAAAACTATGAGGATTAGATAATTGTAAATAATATATATCAAAGAAAAAAGATACCAAATGAGATATTGAAATAAATAAATTTGATACCAATTGAAAAGATGTAAACTTGAAACATTGATCACCGAAGCCATTAACTGTCACAATTGTCCACAAATGAATAGTGGAACAAAATAAATGAATGATCAATGTAAAAATATAGCAATTGATATAGAATAATCTCATTATTTACAAAATATATATGCTTACCCAAGTTCATGCATTTGAACTCAATTACCTTATCATGCTATATGAATACCCTTTTAGATAAACATGAAAGTAAAGGAGAAAAATACATGAGAAGAAGAAATTCAGTCGACTTGAATGCTCCCCCTCAAGGTATTATCAATATAGATAAAACTCATGAAGTTTTGGATAAGTCCCCAACAAGAAAGGCCAAATCAATTAAGCATACAATGAAAGCCAAATCAATGAAAGCATAATAGTCATCAAGATAAGATACGAAGGTTAATATTAGCAAGATGACCTATTTTATCCCATATAGAAGAGAGAGACTAGATAGTGAAGACAATTGCATACACTCTCACAAACCCTTCAAAAAAATCATGACCTCAAACAATAAGATACGAAATTGAAGAAACTATGGGTCCATGATTAACTAGATATATGACATATACAGGAGTGTAAATGAATTGAAGCAATTTATTTGCTCCCCCTCAAAATATGTGTATCTAGTTCCAAAGCACTTATAGCATAAAAGTAGATAATATAAAGATCTAGGGGTAAATCAACTAAGGATTTCTCCTCCCTGCACAATGCATATAAGGCTATAAAATCGTCATAAAACGAATAATGTCATCTTTAGTCAAGAAGAGGTAACCAATTAATAGCCACTAAAGATGAAAAATTAAAAGAATATTCCAATTTAGCACATATAATCAAAAGATGACATACATTAATCTATATAGAAGGATCTCATATTTAAATATGATAGATCAATGTATGTTATCCTTTGAGAAAATGTCATCATAAAAAAGAATAAAGTCAATTAAGAACAATCATGATGATAGACAGAATATAGCTCAAAAATAAAATAAAAATAAAACTCAAATATCATGTCCATGATTATCTAATTAAGAAAGAATCAACCAATTTATTACTTTACATGGACTAGGTATGTTTCACCATATATGTACCCATCAATGGGTAAAATCCAAATCTTGCTAATGGTAAATAATAATCCATAAAGTTCAAATAGCAAAGGCCCATATGTGGCAATCCATGAGTAGTCAAAGTAGAGTAATAAATTAGTTTGATAATCACATAATAAGGTAATATAGGACTACTCAACCATTAGGATCTTTTATCAATAAAAGTAAACAAATTAAACATGATCCAACAAATCTCATAAATAAAATTCCAAATCCATATTTATGATAAAATCTCATAAATCATTGAAAAATATGAAAAGAGTCATTCTCATTTAAATGATTACAAATATAATAAAAAAGAGATGTAAATGATAACACGATAAAATCATGACTCAAAATGAGAAATTTTTTAAGAGATACTAATGACTAGTATGGAAGAAAGTTAAAGTAAGGAATCACAAATCTCTTTTGAAAAACAAGATCAAATCAAATGTTTGTCAAACTAGTTTTAGAGAACAATACATACGTATCTAAAATAGAATACAAATCACATCAAGACAATTCATACATCTTGTTTTTGGAAACTAGCATATCATATATAGATCGAAACGAAAAATAGTAGCTAGAAGAGTGAATGTGAAAATAGATTATATAGCTTAACAATATATCACAACTAAGTAAGCTACATAACTAATTAAGATTAATGAGGTAAGTCATTAACAAGATAAATGTGCTCATTAAATCCTAAGTCACAAACACTAAGCATAGAGTTCACAATTAAGGGCATATATTTTGAATGATCAAAATGATTTATAGACTCTTTACTAAATAATGATAAGAGGAAGAAGATAGCAAAAAAATAAACTATCAAAATATGGCTAAAAAGATATTCATAAAAATAATAAAATAAATCTCTTTGCCAAGTATTGAGATTGGTCCAGGATAATGAAATAATAGATCGATCTAGAGAATGCAAAATATTATAGCCATTATGACATAAGTGTATTCTCTGAAAATAGAAAATCTCAACATAAAAGCTCAAACCATAGTAGCTAAAGTCATAAGAAATATGATGTAACAATTACATGTATTCTCATGTGCTACAAAAATATCATTGGACAAAAATAATTTTAAGAAAGCATAGTATCCAAGGATTGAGCAATGAAAGATTTTTAAGATCAAGAAAGCTAAATGTGCTAAAGATATCAAGAACTACATTTTTCAAGGAGCTTTTCTAGTGCACCATAGTAAATTATAAAGATACAAACTAGAAAATGTGCACTAATTAAGGAGGTAAATTTAACATGCAAGGTAAAGCACAAAACTATGTGATACTTAATAGAACATCCATAATTAGTCATGAGCAAGACATTAATAAACATTTTCTCTCAACATCCTAACTTAAAGATATAAAACAAATAAATATCAAAAGTTAGGAATCATTTATATATATGAAACTATATATATCAAGAATAGGCATACATGAAAAGATCAAAAATCAATTAAGAACATGTATCCATAATGCCAACCAAAAAGTTAAGAAGATATCATCAAAAGAAGACTTTAAGGAAGAAGCTAATTGATTCAAGAAGCACAAATTTGATCAAAGGAATCAATAGCTAAGGCATGAGATAAGCACAAGTTTGAAGGTAACAAGTATAACTAAATACTCTTCAAGTCAATATAAAACTTTAGCTTAACTCATATGCCCACATAAAGATATTTATACAAAAATATATATCAACATAAGAAATACATGATCTACATGTAAATGGAAATATAGTCATGTATCCATAATGAATGTTTGAAAAACTATCAAAAATTCAAAACACATATAAATAAGCTTTATTAGGCAAAGATAAAATTGATTCATAAGAGGTTTAATCAAAATAAAATATGAGAACCAATAATGAATATATTATATAAGCACAAGATTAAACTGAAGTATAAGTGTATACTTGTCAAGTGATAAGGAGCTTGTGTTCAACACATACATTCACAAATACCGATTAATGTAAATATGACATATTAAAAATAAATCGACAAAAAAAATAACTATCTCAAAAACTTTAAAGACGAAGAGTTAAAATCATATTAACTCAAATCAAAATTAAGCTCTTATGGACTAGAGTGATATGCATGCTTTATAAATAAAGATTAAGAATAACGAACATGCATATATAAATGTGTCACACTAATAGAAAATGAGTGATAAACTATATAGTGTGAACTAATCATTTAAGCTGAGTAACTAGTCATGCTAGATAAAAGAATTAATAAGAAAATTAATTAAGCATGCTAGTATTATATCTCATATTGATTTATATAAAATGAAACTAAAGGATATCAATGTGAGCTAGTAGCAAGACATTAAGAGAAACATGCTAGATTCTACAAATATAAACAATTTAAAGAGAGTCGTTTAGCATGTTACCAAAGTGGCTCTAGTGGCCACGCTTGTGTTGGTGCAATTGTTTGGAAGATGACATTTGAGCTTTGCAACCGCCAACACGCTCTTTGGTGTTATGTCTTGATATAAGAAGCTCCACCTACAACATTAGGTGAAGACTTTGGTGTCCAAATAAACTTGGATCCACATTTGTTAGCTTTAGGGAGCCATATACTATTTACTCTTGCATTGGTAGAAAAACTCCTACGAATAGGACAATTTAAGCTCATGTGTCCAATGCGAGAGCAATAGAAGCACCTAATACTAGTGTGTGCACATGTATCAAAATTAGTATAATTATGAACATGTGGCATACTAGAATGATGAATATCTCTAGAGTGAGCACGCATAAATTTGGTCGTAAGAATTGTAGGAAACCTAGGGGGTGAATAGGGTCAAGCTAACTAATCAAGCACTTAGCACACGCTAATCGGCAATTTAAAAATATAAGTGCAAGAGAAGAAGCAATAACAATACCGACATACGATATATCCTAGTATCCTCCAAAGGGGCACTCCAGCCCCGGAACTCTCTCCAGATTTAATCCACTATTTAAGTAAATAGTTACACATGAGTTTGGATCCGAAGAACTCGCCAACTTCTTACATGAGAGCTTTAATCCGAATGCCTCTCCGACTTCAACCGAGAGTTTGGATACGAAGACTCTCTAACTTCAACCGAGAGTTTGGATACGAAGACTCTCCAACTTCAACATTTCACAATAGGTTTTGATCTCCTTATACAATAAGATAAAGATCTTACTTTTCAACTCAATAACTCTAACACAATTTGTGGATGGTAAATGAAAGCTTTGTAGAGTTGTTTGTGGATAGGCTTTGGTGGTTTAGAAATTTTTAGGCTCAAAGCATCAACCTTGAATGAAGGGGTTCAAGGCTATTTATAACCAAAGCATTGAAAAGAGCCAAAGGCAACTTTTCAGTCAGCGAACCGGTATACCGTCGGTATGGACCGGCATGCCGTTGGTATACCGATCTGGAATGCAACGGCTAGAAATATAGCCGTTGGGATCATTAAACGCTCGAAATCCGACCGTTGGAATTTCAAACGTTACTAAATCGTCATACTGTCGGTATGGACCGGCATACCGTCGGTATGCCAATTTTGTAGACATAAACTTTCTGTGAACAAATCGGTATGCCATCGGTATAGACCGGTATACCGTCGGTATGCCGATTTTTATCCGAAAATGATCCTGGGCTGGTTTCTACCATAGCTTTCGATTTTACCAACCATTTCTTGTGTTTACAATTATTCCTAAGACTCATTACATACTCCAGAAATACTTTAGCAGGTGCAGGCTTCTTCATAGTCTTGAAATGATGATGGCATGGCATGGCTTCTTTCCTTGATAGATGTTGGCTTTTTTCCTTGGCGGCAGCTGTCCCTTGGCGAAGCCCCCGAACCCCCGACGAGGGGCGCTGCCCCCTCGACCCCCGTCCGCTGACCGGTCAGCGGAACCCCCGAGTGCATGGCTCCAGAGATGTCGTCGGGTGGTTCAGAGAAATCTTGTGGGATCCGTCGTCTTTGGCCCACCATGATACATAGTAGCAAGTATGATAAGTTTAATGCACATTAGGACAATGCTGAGTTTAAGTATAAGTGCTAAGGTGATAGCATAAATGTTAGTGATATCATAATGATTAAACTTAATTGAATGACCACAATCAAAAATATAGTTTTGATTTTGGCAACCCGATTAAATGTAAGATAGATAAGCTCATATCACTAATATGTAAACCAATAGGTACATATCACCAAAGGTATAAGTATAAGTAGAAATGCTATAGCGATAGTATGAAGATTAGTGATAATGAAATGCTAAACTTAACATATTAACCATATTCAAAAATATGATACAATCATTGGGCCAACATATATCGGAATGAGTATAATTATGAACATGTGACATACTAGAATGATGAATATCTCTAGAGTGAGCATGCATAAATTTGGTCGTAAGAATATCATGTTCTAATACCAAATCATCATGCAAACAAGTAAGAGAATCAAATTTAGAATTTAAAGCATAATTCTCTTTTTCAAATAACGCAATTCTAGAAATAAAATTATCATTTTGTTTCTTTAAAGAGTCAATAGAAGAATCATGTAAATGATTTAGCTCATGTGTTTGCCTCGTAAGAACTTCTATTGATGAGGAAAGAGATTTGATTTTCAAAATTAAAGCATCATTCAAACTCTTTAAAGAAACACAATGTGAGTTTTAAAAATCAAGTCTAGATAATAAATCATTGTTTTTATTTCTCAAAAACTCATTAGATTCTTCTAAATGAATAAATTTTTCTGAAAGTTCTTCATTTGTAGAATGAAGGTCATCAGGAATCTCTAAGGATTTTCACTTAGAGCATTTCTTGTATTTAGAAGAACCATGATTTTCTATGCTACTAGAAATAAAACCCTCTTTATCGGAGGATGAGGAGTAGGTTGCCATAGAAAAATAATAAGGATCTACTCTAAGGATGCTAAGCCTAACAATAGAGTCCTTGCTCTGATACCAATTGTAGTAACCCTAGGGGGGTGAATAGGGTCAAGCTAACTAACAAGCACTTAGCTCAAGCTAATGGGCAATTTAAAAATATAAGTGCAAAGGAAGAAGCAACAACAATACCGACACACGATATGTCCTGGAATCCTCCCAAGGGGCACTCCAGTCCCGGAACTCTCTCTGACTTTAATCCACTATTTGAGTAAATAGTTACACACGAGTTTGGATCCGAAGAACTCATCAACTTCAACACGAGTTTGGATCCGAAGAACTTGTCAACTTCTTACACGAGAGTTTTAGTCCGAAGGCCTCTCCGACTTCAATCGAGAGTTTGGATACGAAGACTCTCCAACTTCAACCGAGAGTTTGGATCCGAAGACTCTCCAACTTCAATCTTTCACAATAGGTTTTGATCTTCTTATACAACAAGATAAAGATCTTACTTTTCAACTCAATAACTCTAACACAATTTATGGATGGCAAATGAAAGCTTTGTAGAGTTGTTTGTGGATAGGCTTTGGTGGTTTAGAAATTTTTAGGCTCAAAGCATCATCCTTGAATGAAGGGGTTCAAGGCTATTTATAACCAAAGCATTGAAAAGAGCTCAAATATAACTTTTTAGTCAACGATCGGTATATCGTCGGTACTATAGTTCCCCGCTTTCGATAGACGACGGAACTTCATAATATGCTTGCGCCGAGTCAGATCGGCCGGGAACTTAGATGGCCATCTGACTCGATCGCTAAGCTTGGTAAACGATAACACCTTGCGGCATCGATCAAATTGATTTGGACAGAAGTTACGAGAATCGATCCAACTAATGGAACGACTTCTGTTGGAATAAGTCATAGATGCAGCGGACTGCGTCTCGGCGAGTGAGCTCTATATAAGAGTCCCTTCGACGGGACCAGACCATTGTATGGTTTTCTTGGAGCTTTTGCCGCTGGGTTTTGATGAAGTACTTTCGTGCCATTTTCATGGATGCAATTACAAATTTTGAAGCAAGGAGAAAAGAAAGAATTATAACAAAATGTTGGTGCCATTGCAGGAGCTCGCGTAACTAAAGCTAGATGTTGCGAAGCGCTTCGACGATCAGCATGAAGCAAAGTAATTGGTGGGTGATTCGGCCCCTTCTTTTCTACTCTGTCCCGCAAACTAATTTTTTGCCTCGAATTCATTCAAATCTAACGATGCCAAGTTAATTGCATGCCAATTCACTAAGTTCAAGAACTCAGGAAAAACGTATCGATTTAGAGTAATTCACTCTGAAAATACAAGTCTATCACATAAACCAGAAAGTTTAAGGTTCTAGTAAGAAGATAGACTATTTCACGTGCTGCAAAATAATATGAAACATCGATCGTGGGTTATGATGTCTCAGACAATTTGGTGCCTACGGGACGCTAAATCAGGAGTACGGCTTTGGGGAAAATGAATCGTTGCATGAGTTGAAGAAAATGATAATGTCGTTCAATACTGTCCGTGCTATACAAAACTGTTGCATATGTTAAACTGTTCACGCATTGGCATGGTCATCGACAGCTTGTGCACAAGTTAATTTTTTTTCGAATCGGTATCCGGGACATCGGAATCGAATCGACCTAGGGGGAATGAATAATCATGCTTCGGCACTGATGTATTGCGGGACCGTCAGTCAGGCTTGTAACCTAGACTGAGCGGGCTGAAATGCCGTTGAGATGGTCCCACATGATGTGTAACATCAATGACCGCATATAAGATAGTAGCATGCTCACCTATTGTCTTATGCAGGTGTAAATATATCTCTGTTTTCATCCATGGACGAGCACGGCAGTGGTAAGAAATATGATAAACTGCTATGTTTCACTGTATGCTTTATTATTCAAAGATGGCTAGCGAATATGAACTAAATTTATTTAGTTCTAATAGAAAGACAACTCTAAAGCATGCCTATCCTAACAATCAGAGTCGGTTTAGACGAGTGGATTTGTCTCGTCCACTTAGCAAGTGCGCTAATCCCATTCCCCCAATTTCCCCAAGTACGGCGGGCGCTCCCAACTAAACTGAAGCTGAAGTGCGGAGAGACGTTTTGAAGCTCTTTCTATGCTGAAGTATTTTGAAGCCAATTCAATCGATGACTTATGTATAAAGGGGCGAATGTATGGGACGGCAAGCGTTAGTTCAGGCAACTTGTCGAGTGTATTTCTTTCTATTTTCAATCAATGTAGCCGCAACGGCATCTAATGTAATTACGACTTGCACTTCGTTGCAAGCTATAAATGAAAACTATTTCTATCTCCTATACTGCGTCTTATATTCTGATATGATTTGTGAAGTTTCAACTTGGCGTATTAATATGAAAAGCAACGTAACGTTCTTGCCTTATACGAGTGCAAATTCCAGACTCGTACGGCATCACGCCTTAGCGAGGACGATCGAATCGACAAAGTAACACCGGGGACGAACGGTTTGTCGACTCGGGGTGTGACTTGTACGAACCGGTATATCGTCGGAATACCGGTCTGGAATTATAATGACTAGAAATTTAGCCGTTGGGATCATTAAATGTTTAAAATCCGACCGTTGGATTTTCAATGTTACTGAATCGGTATACTGTCGGTATAGATCGGTATTCCGTCGGTATGCCAACTTTGTAGAAAAAAACTTTCTGTGAACCAAAATTGGTATACCATCGGTATAGACCGGTATACCATCGGAATGCCGATTTTCATCCGAAAATGATCCTGGGCTATTTTCTACCCTAGCTTTCGATTTTGCCATTTATTTCTTGTGTTTACAATTATTCCTAAGACTCATTACAGACTCCAGATATACTATAGCAGGTGCAGAATTCTTCAGAGTTTTGAAATGATGATGGCATGGCATGGCTTCTTTTTTTGATAGATGTTGGCTTCTTCTTTGATGACAGCTGTCCAAAGATATTCAGTTTGTGAAAACTGAATACCTTTCGGGAACTTCGCCCCCGAACCCCCGACGAGGGGCGCTGCCCCCTCGACCCTCGTCCGCTGACCGGGCAGCGGAACCCCCGAGTGCGTGGCTCCGGAGTTGTCGTCGGGTGGTTCAAAGAAATCTTGTGGGAGACCATCGTCTTTGGCTCATCTTGATTTCTTCAAGCATATGTCCATGTTTGATCTTGCTTATTATTTTTCTGCAAATACATGTTAGCCGAACAAAGCAATGTACAATGTAGCAAGTTTAAAGCACATTAGGACAATAATGAGTTTAAGTAAAAGAGCTATAGTGATAGCATAAGTATTAGTGATATCATAATGTGAAACTTAATTGAATAACCATAATCAAAGACATAGTTTTGATTTGGGCAACTCGATTAAATTTAAGATAGATATAATGAATGCTCATATCACTAATATGTAAAACAATAAGCACATATCACCAAAGGTATAAGTATAAGTAGAAAAGCTATAGTGATAGTGTGAAGATTAGTGATAATGAAATGCTAAACTTAACAGATTAACACTACTAAAATAACCCATTTTAGCGACGTCAGAAGACGTCGCTAAATAAGGAAAATACGTCGCTAAAACCAATTTACGACGTATTTGGCGACGAAAACCGGACGTCGCTTATAGGCAAGTCGCAGATGACACTTTAGTCGCTGAACGTCGCTATTTACGACGTGGATTTCATTGTCGCTAGACGTTGCAAAATTAGCGACAAATAGTGACGTATCACTACGTCGCCAAACTTGCGACGTAAAGCGACTACTTGCGACGCTGTAAACTTTATATATGATGACATGGCGTGGCAGCCACGTGGCAACTTAGCGACGGCTACCAACAGATTTAGCGACGTGTGTTAGTGACGTCTAGCAACGTTACGTCGCTATTTAGCGACGTATAGCGACGTCTACTTTCCGTCGCAGTACGTCGCAGAACGTCGCTATACGTCGCAGATATTATAAAAAATTTAAAAAAATATAATTGATATTTTTGTTATGCTGTGTGTCTGTGTTTACAGTGTGTGTGAAGTGCTGTCGATGGTTCCGAACACTGCATTTCACATTCACTGTAAACACAGACACACATCATAACAAAAATACACAATATATTTTTTTAAAATTTCGGCAGCACCTCCTGTGTATATCAGATCATCGCTTATAACCCAGTGTAGGTATATTTGTCATCCCCGTCGCAGATATCATAAAGTAAATATCACAATAAAAATAGGAGGCAGTGTAAAGTAAATATCACAGACACACATCCTCACAAACATCCAATAGAGTCAAATAAAAATGGAAGATGATAAAAAGTCTCCCACCAAGTGTATAAACAACAGTGTATGAATAAACAATTTGCCCATAGGGCCAATACATACAAGTCATAAAAATAATCAATAAAATCACTGCGGACCCCTGCCGCGCAACTGGGATAGAATGTAGTCATACTGCTCCTGGGTGAGCTGTACCGTAGGGACAGTAGGAGGCAGTGCAATGTCTTGAGTCGGCGCCGGAGGCAGTGTAGTGTCTGGAGTCGGCGCCGTCGATGGACCGGGAGGACGTATCTGCTCCAGCTCTCGCAGTCGCTCACCATGCGCAGCAAGGGTGCTCACTACCCTCTCAGTATACTGAGCGAGTGAGGCAGACATGCTCCTCTGCGATCCCTCCAGCTCGACCTGTCTACGCTCTGTGCGCTGCGTAGACTCGGTGAGCGTCTGTAAGCTGGCAGCTGTAGCCTGATGCAGACTCATTAGCTCATGTATACTGCTCTCGACCGTATCAAATTGTCCGGTGACGATCGGAGGGTCGGATCGTCGCTCGACCGCATCAGAAATCTGCTGCTACAACTCGCGACGCAGCTCCTCGATCTGACGACGAACATCCTCAGCTCGTGACGACGCCTGCGTAGCCGGAGACTGCGCACTGACAGAGGGGGCCCGGGATGACTCCGAAGCCAAATACGTGTCGTAGGATCCCGTACCGTAGTACGTACCCTTCTGAAGACCGCCAACGGCGGTCATCCAGAGCTCGTCCGGCGATGGATCTGTAGGCGGCTGGGAGGAAGTACCAGCCCCTCACTACAACAAATAGGACATACAATAGCAGTTTATCTATAGCGTTCAAGCCTCCCTGCTATAGAATGTCATCATTAATAGCGTTCATTCCGCAGTGCTATTAAAAGAGCGTACAATAGCAGTTTATCTATAGCATTCGAGCCTTCCTGCTATTATAATATCATCATCCATAGCGTTCATTATGAAGTGCTATTAAAAGTTCATGCAATAGCAGTTTAACTATAACGTTTATGCCTCACTGCTATTTTGCTGTTAACAGAACTTTATATAGCGTATTATAAACGCTGTTAAAGGTATAGTTTTTTGTTGGACGCTGCTTATGTTGCTATGCCCGTATGTCAAAGTAAGGTATCCAGTTCGATTAGGAGCAACATTGTAATCTATATATTTTACATGATTAAAAAAAGACTAGCATATTTTGGATGCTATATAAGTTACAACGTCGTAATGGTATTAAATCGTTACCATAAAAAAAATCCATGCCAATGAGTCTGCAGAATACTCTTCAAATCAAACTAACCTTTCAAAAATTTTATATAAAATTCCTCTCCCCTGGTAAACCGAATAAGAAAATTTAGTTAATATATGTACGAAATATATCTTTGTATATTTAGTAACTATATATTGACAAAAAAATTATAAATAAACTGAAATATTGGTTAAACCAAATAACTAAAAATCGAACAGATTTATTCCTTCGGTTTGGTTCGATATGGGATATTTCGGTTGGTTTCAATTTTTGTTATTCGATTTTCGGTCGAATTTGGTATTTGGTAATTCTGTTCGGTTAACCGAGTTAATCGAATGCTCACAATTGAACTATCTACTGTTCCAATCATGGGAGAAGCAACACAGTTTTTTTTGATATTTAATAATTTATACCTTTATTAATCATAATTATAATAATTTATTAATCATAATTATTATAAACTTTAATATAATCATTGTCTTATTATAATCTTAATTAATAATTGATTAATTTGTTAATCATAAATATAATCTTAGTTAATAATTTATCAATTATAATTATAATATTGATTATAATAATATATTTATCACAACTATAATTTTAAATAATTTAGAAATAAATATTTAATTATAATATTAATTAATAATTTGTTTGTCTTAATTATAAATTATTAGGTACTATTTTATTATAATCTTAATTAATAATATATTAATCATAATTTTCATCGATATTAATAGTTTATTATTTAATAATTAATATATTATTTAAATTTTAATTAATAATTTATTAGTTAGCATATAATCATCATTATAATCTTAATTAATAATTTGTTAATCATAAATAATTTTATATTTATAATAATAATTTAATTATTAATCATAACTATAATTATAATAATAGTAATTAATTAATTAATTATTATTTTATGAAATAGTATTTTTATTACCATAATTGTTAATCATAAGTCTAGTTTACCAAATTCTATGTTTGGTTGGAGTTGGATTTTGCTTTGGATTTGGATTTGGAAATCCATGATTTGGATTTGGATTTGAATTTTGGATTTCCAAATCCAAATCCAAAACAAAACCCACTTTACCAAACAAGCCCTTAAAGTGTTGTCTAAAATTTTATTCCCACAATTTTTTTTACTTTGCCGCCTGTGCCAAAAAAAATTAGCGCTCATTTGCTGTAAATAAGTAGGTTTTTCCCCTTCCTTCTTCAATTTTTTTTAGGTCTCTACATCTTCTTGCTTTCTCTTTTTCTCTCTAATTTTTCTTTGGACTCTCTCCCATTTTTGTTGCTCTCTCTCTCTCTCTCTCTTGTAGGTTGGGAACTATCCTTACCACCGCACGTTTGGCACGGTTTTGATGTTTTCAACACCGCCATCGCCGAGGTCATAGTGAGCTCTGATCCACGGCTTCCTTCTCTAGCAGCAAGCTGATCACTTCCTTTTCCGGTAGCGGCGACCATTTTGGACCGAGGTAAACTTTCCAATCCCTAGGCTTTGTTTGTAGCTTCGATGAACTCCTCATCGATCGCTGGATGCGTGCATTCAGCGAGTGCAGTCGTGGAAGCCGTTTTCGAATGTTGGCTAGACATCCTGGCCGCACAAGAGATCGCTACTGCTCATCGAGTTCTCTGGTCGTTCTTATTATTTTTCTGGTGAGTTCTCACCCTCATTTCCTTCACTCTTCATATTTTGATCCTTCTCTTTCCTACTTCGGTAAAAGAGAATTCAAAATCACTCATTAAATATCTGTTTTCACATTAACCATAAGGTGTTTGACATTATTCTGCAGAGGACATCTCTGAGCAAGCATAGCTTTCCTCCGCTAGTGGAACTTCTTCATAGTATGAGTTGGCAGTGAGTGGCAATTTGTCAAGTAAATTGGCGATTTCTCCATGTTAGATGAATTGTCCCCTCATATAATTTTTTTCAAACTTTTCTCTTTAGCTGATATTATTTAAAATATTCTTCCCATATGAAAATTCTGTTTAGACCCTTGAAGGGCGGGCTAGAATTTACATATCAATTTATGAAACGAAAATGAACAATCAGTTCAATTCGGTCAAGTAGGATATCAATTTAGATGTAGAACGTGCAGTACGAGTGAATACTGTAACACCACGGCCCAACCGAGTACTTTTGGACACATTTGCTAAGTAAGATATATAGTCTTGAGCATCATTCAAGCTTTTGAGCTCGATTCCAATTTCATTTTCGACGTCTACAGACGTGAGGACTTTTGCACACATTGATTAACTAACATACTTTATATCGACAGGTAAAGAGCAGTGTGATATATATGTATATATAGTATTAGAAATTAGAAGATTACAGTAGTAACTGCATGTATATATTAGGTCCTGCAACACATCCATTGCTGGTTGATATTCTGTAGGCAGTCCATATCGCGAAAGGGGGTGGGTCTATTAATTGTGAGAGCGCATACAAATACAAAAGGAAGTTGACTTCTAGATGTGTACGAGCACAACACACTGTCCTTTTGCTCTATATAAACCCCCACCACCACCACCCACCGCCCACTATCTATGCATATGATCAAGCAAGGCTGTCCCTCTTGTCGATCTCTTCATTTGATCAAGGACTAGTGGTGATAGAGCCAGAGAAGATTAATTCTTCTTGGAGGGTTTCGCAGATTTTGGAAGTGACGACGACGACGATGATGAAGAAGACTACTTCCCTGTTGTGTCTCTTGGTGCTATTCTTCTTCTTATCGAGCCTCGGAAGTATCTCTGCGGTTCCTCTTTCTAGTAATACATATATCCTCGGTTCCTATTCTAGTAATGGACTTTTGATCTCTTTTCTAAACTTGGGGTTTGTTCTGCAGGGAGCCTTCAGTTAGGAAATCAAGGAACAACAATTCTCATGGAGCCTTCAGTTAGGGTGTATGTTTAATCAATTGTATCATCTGGAATTCAGGTATAAAGAAACATTCCATGACATAAAGAATCATTGGTTATGATAGGCCTGCCTAGTTAGAAAGCTATTGCAGAGAAGGAGCAATAGACATTGTTACATGGCTTTACTCATGTCTTATCTTAAATAAGCTTCTCTGTTTTTTTATCCTACTGGAATATTGTTACATGGCTTTCCTCATGTCAATTCATTAGACATTACTCTTTTTTTTTGCAACCATAATTTGTTTTCTTTCAAAATAAAATTTAGTGAGATTTTATTAGTGCTCCCCAATAGAAGTAACTTTAGCCCCACGTTAATCCCCTGCATTTATATGCTAGCACAAAAGCGGAAGAATATACAAATTGTAACCCACTTTGTTTCCTTCCTTTGATTCACTCCAACTCTTCTTCATCCATTCACTTAGAACTCTAGATGTAACCGAACTCAATTTCCAGTACACTCTCTGTCGGAAGCACGGACACTCTAAAATCTGGGCCACTTAATTATTCTCATGTTCAATTGGAGCTTTACTTGTATAAAGTGAATAATCCTCATTTTCAAATTGTTAATACTGATTTTCAAATTGCAAGTATATTATGAACTATCTTGGTGGTCAACTTAATTATAGTAATTTCATAAGTAACATTTAATTAGCTTGGTAACCAAATTGTTTGTACTAAAATCCCTTTAGAAAGAAGGAAAACCTTCCATGTGGAAAACCTTACGTATGTATATTAACTGATGAAACATATAGCTTCAGGTTATATGGTATCTATCACTTTGCACCCGTACACTTGATGAAATTTTATAACATTTAGATGGCCTGGTAGTGAATTTTTTCCTAATTCTATAGTGAAGCCTGGTAGCACATGAACTGTTTGATTTTATTTCTCATAAATGGTGTCATGTCGAACACATATCAGACTCAAACCGACATTCCAAAATACACTTACTAAAGGCAAATTCATGTTATTTTCCTTTCTCCAATCCTTACATTTTGGATCCTCGAGAAAGGTTAGATCTCTTTTCCTTCTTTCATTCATCATCAACGGCCTTCTAAATACTTTATTTTTTTAGTTTTGTATTGATCATCGTTTGATTGTTTGAGTAGTATGCGGCGATCTGATAAAGGGAGCTAAGGACAAGGCTCTGCCAGTGAAGGGACCTGTCAGGATGCCCACCAAGGTCCTCAAGATCACCACCAGGAAATCTTCCTGCGGTGAAGGTATGTATAATCATCTCTTTTGTTCTGTGCGTTTGATTTATTTATTTTGTTATGTAATGACTGATATGTACTTGACTGATATGTACTTGACACGACACATGACACTTCAAGATATACTACTGATGTGCCTAGAGATGTGTTGTGTCATATCATGTGATGTCTATGTCTGTGCAACGTAGATAGAATTCTTAGTCAATTTGGGTTTTATGGTGTTGAGTAGTTTTTGCTGTTGGTAGTATTGTTGTGTCAATTGCACATATGATACAAATATTTCCAATCAAGAAAGTACCTCTTATCATGTTGTCATACAAGTTGCATGCTTAATGAATAGGTCAATGAATGTAGGTTTTTATCACTTTGGGAGCTAGGTCAAGTGACTGAAATGTATGTATGGCAGCTTAATGATGATGTCTCCTTTCTTAGTTGAGCGAAAGCTCGTACGAAAGATCTCAGTGAAACCTCCGATGATCAATTACATATTTCAAGTTTTGACATGATACACATTGTTCTGCCTGGTTCAGATGTTGTCCCCAGCAGCTTCGTGGGCTCTTCTATATATGATACTGCTGCACCATGATCTAGTAGGCAACACAATGCAGCTCTAAAGTATTCAAACCAGCGAGCATATGCAAATGGAGGGGTCATTCCCCACAGGAACACACCAAGAATTCCAACATATGAATCTTCTCAGTCTGCAACGTCAAAAGGGTCTTTACCAACAAAACAGTTTTTATCTCTTTGAACCATGACTTCTGCCAATGCTACCCAGGTAGTATGGTGATAATAAAATATTTACAGATCATTCTCTACTCTCTTTTTTGGTTCAATTGCCAACATTTGTATCGATCGAAATTTCCATTGGATGGTCAAATTTTAATTTTGATGTGAACATGCCATTATCTGATACCTTTTTATTTCATAAAAATGATTATACAATAACTTTGGCTACAATTATTTTTTGTAGATATGGGTAGAAATTATTGGACAAGCAAGCCAAAGTATTGATATACTGAAGGATCAGGATATCGTAAGAGCAGTTCTTAATATACTACAGGTATTCTCATCAGAAAGAGCGTGATTTTATTTATACAGTTTGTTTCTTTTGGTTTTGTATCAGTGTAGTAGTTGGAGATATTGTTATGTACCTGTCCAATGGCTTTTGTGTCCGATTTTTTGTTTCTTTTTATTTCACATTAATGAAATAAAACCTTTACTTTTTTTTGCTAATGATAATCACTTCATGTCCGTCATTCATAGAAAGCTTGAACAAGGCCCTGATATGTTATTGCCTATGAAATAAATGCTCCAGGCCTATGTTGTTCTCACAAGGTTCTTACTAGGTGTTTTTTCTTTTGGAAGGTGAGATGGTCCTAGCTAAGCACTCTTCTATTTTTAAGATTTTTTTTATAGCTACAAAGTATTACTGAGTGCATTATTTTTCTGGTTCACTAACAAACTCTTTTTTTATATAGCAACTGAAGCACTTGCGGATGGGCCAAAAACTGTTTCCTTGGAGGTACAAAATATGGTAAGATATTATGCATTTATATTTTTGCTGATATGATGATTGGGTTGCTTTGTTGTCTTTTGTCTATCTCAAATATTATTTGTAGTGTAAATAAGGTATGCCCTCAGAAAAATCATTGGTTTGTTGTCTTTTTTCTGTCTTAAATATTATTTGTAATTAATTTCATTTTCTTATCTTATGGTATTGCCAATCTTGATGTAAATACACAATAAGATGAGGTAAAATTCTGCAGCTGCAACCAACCTAGATATATCACTTGTTAATATTCTTGCTTCAAAAATCTTATTTATTATTTTTTGGATACTTGAATTTACATCAGTTGTGAGGACAGATATGTCTATCATGGAATTTTGTTTAGAAGAAGCTCGACTGCCTACAGATTCCTGCTAAATGTCTTATTAAAGAGAAACAAACCAATCCAAATATAACCTTCAACTTACATTAATTAAAGGTTGTTATGTTAAGAGAACCCTTAGTATACAGGCTTTGCTATGTGGTTTGGCATTGTGAGGGCATTTATGTTTAAGAGGTCTTTTTCCTCTATATTTAATCTTATGAAACACTCTATATGGTTTAATTGGTCTCTATGTTTCATTAGTTTTTATTATTGGTATAGAAGCTTGTTTGAAAATAACTAGTATTTTTTTAATGCTTTCACAATTGTTCTTGAATTTGTTATATGCAGGTTTTTAGTATTCTTTGTTAAGGTTGTGCAGAACATGTATACAATCAGTAGTTTTTATTAGGTTTTGGTTTTTTTAAATGCTTCACAATATAGGGTCTGTGAACTTTGTTTTAGTATTTGATACTCTATGATACTCTATGATACTCTATTTTTTTAATGCTTTCACTAATGATTTACCCCCTATTTTTGTGTAGGTTGGATGAAGGAAGAGGATGCTTTCTGAGGAGTTTTGGTTGTGGATAGGCTCGAAGGGAGCTAAATGTTAGATAGTCAATATTTTGGGATATATGTAGTTGACTACACTGTTAATGTTTAATTTTTGGACATATGTTTGCTACTACTTCGTTGTTCTACATGGAGAAATTAAGGATTTTGAATGTTTGGTACTACTTCGTTGTTCTACATATATTAGACAGTGAAATTAATGAATTTACTTATGTTCGGAATTCATTCTGTGATTGATTCGCATTTAAATTTTTGAATACCTGTATTTTGTGTAACTGTGGCATTATCTGCAATAGTATTCTGATGTGCTGTATTCTACAAATTTTCGAATACAGAATTTTGACTCTGCAATAGCATTCTGACATGCTATTGTTGCACATATAATAGCAGGAAAGAAATGATATAAAAAACAGATATATATCGAAACGCTATTAACAAACAATAACATACAGGAACGCAATTAAAAATAAACAGCGTTCAGGAACGCCATAACACATTATAGCGTTAACAAATGTTATTAATGAACTATAGCGTTCGTAAAGGCTATGTAAACTATATAGCGTTTGTAAGTGCTATAACATGTCTATAGCGTTCATGAACGCTATAATACATTAATAGCGTTCATGAATGCTATTAAAGTTCTATAGCGTTCCTAATTGCTATAACTATCATATAGCGTTTCAAAACGCTATACATTGTTTATAGCGTCAATGAATGCTATATTCCATGAATAGCGTTCGTGAACGCTATAACTTTATAGCGTTCTTGTACATGGGGTTATTATAGCGGAGGCATATATAGCGGGCGGAATATGCTATAATATGCATTCTACAGCGTTCAGCGCACGCTATCATATCCCATATCTGTTGTAGTGCCTCCCTCTGCTTGCGTACTAGCAGCAGCAGCAGCAGCAGCAGCCGCCTCCTTCTGTAGCCGAACAAACTCGGCCTAGAACATGTTTGCTAACGTGTAAGTGTTTGCTAAAGTCTATATTGATATCTATTTTCCTATTTTCTAAATTATAGTAAATTAATATAAAGAATAGAACGTACATATGCCTGCGTCGCCCTCTCGTCAATGAACTCCCCAGCCCTCCGATGGGTGACCAATGTTCGGGTCCTCACCCTTTTTTACCTGTTAAAATATATTATCTATTATTAGTATTAAACATTCTATCGAACTATATATAAATTAATGTCCGTCATAGAAAACGTACCAGACGACAAAAATGCTCCGTCATCGGAATGGAGCCACCACACCACTTATCGACGCTCAACCGCGCCACCTTGGCCTTCTCAGATCGCTCCTGGTAACTGCGCTCGCTGAATCTAGCCTTCATCGCAGTCCACTGCTCTGGCATAATCCAACCCTGGATCGGCCCTCCGGAGCGATCACGACGCTTCTGGTCGTCGATCGCATCACGGATGAGCTTGGCTGCGACGGCAGAAAATTAGCCCTCGATCCTCGCCGCCCGGTGTGATGGATAGAAATAGGTCCTCTACAAGAAGTAAAATACAAAAGTTGTATAATATACACAAATAATTATTAAAATTTAAAATTAAATAAATTTTTTACCTTGAAGTGGGCGAACCAAAAGGCCTTCCTATCTGCGGGAGTATCTGAGTAGTTAATCCAAGCCCCACCATAGTTCTGCCTCAGAAATGTCCCCAGCTGTCTCTGTACTGCAGAAGGCCGATATCTATACAATAATAATTTTTCATGAATATATATGTACATATAATCATTTGAGAAATATATACTAATTAATTAACTTACTTCATAGGCCCGTCTGTCCAAATCTCCATACGCGTCTCGTCCGGGGGTGCGCATGGAGGGTCGCTCTCACCTCCTGCCTGGGTAGGATCAGTCTGATCGCCGTCCTCCATATGCTCGGCGTCGGCTCCCCCCATAGAGCCGTCGACAGGAGGAATGTTGGACGGGGGATCAGGGATGCTGGACGCGGGATCAGGAAGGCTGGACGACGAGGGAGGAGTCGGCAACCTGCTGGACGCGGGATCAGGAAGGCTGGACGACGAGGGAGGAGTCGGCAACCTGCTGGAACTGCCCTGTCCCGGTAATGGACCGGGAACAGAACGGTACAATGGCGTACTCGGAGATGAGGATGAGGGTACGGAACTGCCCTCTCCATCCCCACGCCGAGGCTGACGGGACTGGCTAATGTAATATCCTCCGCGTCGTCCAGATGGTCTAGTCATACATGATAATAACATATGACAATAAAACAAAAATACATATTTATATGATAGACATCACAGATTTTTGAAAAATATCATGGTCACAGATAAAAGTATCACTAAAGTGTCACAAATTTATTATTACAAAAATACATATTTATATGATAGACATCACAGATTTTAATCCTCTTCTGAAAATTCATCTAGTTCGTTTAGCTCATCTTCTTCTTCTTCTTCTTCTTCCTCCTCTACATCTTCACTTTCATCTGCATCTTCCTCTTCAGATAATTCTACTTCTTCTACACAATTAGATGTGTAATGAGAAACTTTCGTCGTGTCCACTTCTATAATATTTGTTACAAGAGGTAGTTCATCCTGTTGATAAGTTATATCGTCAACCTCAAAGGTATTTCTAGCTTTGGTCTTGCATACTGCCCACCAGTCCGACCTTGTTGTTCCCCGTTTAGGATAACTTGTGAAGTACACGAGCTGAGCCTGACTTGATAGGACAAATGGTTCATAGGCTTGATATCGACTCCGATAGTTTATATTAACAAGACCGTGCTTGTCTACTTTCCAACCTTGACCTTCAATCGGATCGAACCAATCACACCTGAATAACACAATCTTAGCAGGTTCTATTCTATAACTATATGTCAGCTCCACGATCTCCTGTAGCACGCCATAGAAATCGTTGCCCGCATCAACATCTTTGTAGTTCGAAGATCTGATACACAAACAGCTGTTTTTGGTGGAGTCGAGATCCACAAAGTTATCTCTGATCGGGCAAGTTGTTGACTTGAACCTAAATCCATTAACACAGTAGCTTGGCCATATTTTTGCAGCATAAATTGGTCCCTTGGCTAGCGTTCTAATAGACTCATTCTCAAGTCTTACGTATGGACGATCGACCTAAATACCACGAAAGAAGCAATTAAGCTCATTCTCAATCAAGTGCATATACAGAAAGGTAATTACAGAGTTCTCAAGTCTTACATATGCACTCAACCATGATAGAAAATAATGCCTCATTATTTGTTCTAGTTCTTCTTCTGTTATGTGTGGCCTACCTGACCTCACATCATCATTAAATATGCTGAAAACAATATTGTGCAATTAATGTAATAGTATCATTCTCAACACTATTAAAATAATGTAGACGTATTATTTACTTACCCCTCCAGTTTCTCTACTTCCTTCTCATCGCAGTTGAGTAATACATACACCAGAGCAGCCCTTAGCTCATCATCGTTCAGATATCTCTTCTTCATCTTACCCGATGGCTTTCCTGGAGCATTGAATACCTTCAGTATTGTATCATTACTTTCATGATCTCCTTCGTCGTTTCTGGAAGCTCTCGTTCTATTAGTTGCAACATGAGGCTTGAAATACATCGAACAAAAGTTTGTAATCTCCTCGAGAATATAGGCTTCACAAATAGAACTCTCGACCCGTGCCTTATTTTTCACCTTTCTTTTTAGGTGATTCAAATGTCGCTCGAACGGGTACATCCATCGATATTCGACGGGTCCACCAACACGTGCCTCATAGGATAGATGAATCGGCAAATGCTCCATAGAGTCGAAGAATCCAGGAGGAAATACCCTCTCTAGCTTGCATAGTGTTACCGTAATGTCCTTCTCTTGCTTTTTTAGACGACCAACGAGCAATTTCTTAGAACAAAGATCCCTGAAGAATATGCTAAGCTCCGTCAATGGATCCCAAACTGCCTGCGGTAAGAATTCCCGAAATGCAACCGGAATTAACCTCTCCATGAATACGTGACAATCGTGGCTCTTCATACCCGTCAATTTGTTTTCCTTCGGATCGGCACATCTTCTCAGATTTGACACATATCCGTCTGGAAATTTTAGGCCCTGGATCCACCGACAAAGTCTCACTTTATCCTCCTTGTCCAGCAAGAAAATTGACTTCGGCAGGAACTGTTTTCCATTCTGCTGTATCAAATGCAACGCAGGACGTTTGCATATTTCTTCTAAGTCCAACTTGGCCTTGGGATTGTCTTTAATTTTTTCCTTTACGTCCATCACAGTATTAATTATGTTATCAAACACATTCTTCTCAATATGCATGACATCAAAATTATGTCTGATCAGATTGGTACTCCAGTATGGCAGATCCCAGAATATGCTCCTCTTTGTCCTGTTATGATCTCTACCAAATCTATCGCACTTGTACCCAGTTGTAGGATCTTCGATAGCACTTGGAAAATCTTTAACCTCCTCCCATATCGTGGCTCCGCACCACCTTGGCGGTGGATCACCCTTCTCTACAACGCCGGTACGGAATGCATTCCTGTTCCTTCTGAACGGATGATCTTTTGGCAGAAATTGCCGATGACAATCAAAGAAGCACGGTTTTCCTCCGTGTTTCAAGCGGAAAGCCTTAATACGGTCCATGCAATACGGACATGAAAGACGGCCATGAGTGCTCAATCCAGATAACATTCCATAGGCCGGAAAGTCGTTGATGGTCCACATAAGGGTTGCCTTCATCTGAAAATTCTGCTTCCTGGAAACATCGTACGTGTTAGCGCCTACTTTCCATAACTGATTCAACTCATCTATCAAAGGTTGTAAGTACACGTCAATGTTCCTCTTGGGATTGTTCGGACCAGGAATTATAACGGTAGAAACATGTACTGAGTCTTTATGTACATCCAAGGCGGTAGGTTATACGGAGTGACAATCACAGGCCAGCACGAATACTGGGATCCCAAAAGACCAAAAGGAGTAAAACCGTCAGAAGATAGTCCCAACCTGACATTACGCGAATCTGAAGCAAAATCGGGATATACTCGATCAAAGTGCTGTAGTGCCCCGACCCGCAAGATGCCTTATGATGGATGGTTGGTTCGATGAAGCCTTGTTGGACTTGGAAATATGTGAAGGATCACTTGGAAGTCTATGCGATCGTGGCGGGAATCGTCCTATGAATGTGAGTAGTGTTGAACCCTTCAAAGATCCTTTAGCTTCACGCTTAAAATAAGGATAGTATGCTATGTTTCTTGTTGAATTGCTCAATAACACCTTGCATGGAATTTGGAAAGATAATGAAAGATAATAATCACATGAACGTAAACTGTTGTGGCTAAGTGAATTGTATGCTTGTACGCTGTTGCGATGAATTACATGACAGGTGAAGGCAAAGTCCCAAATACTTGGGCAGTGAGTATATCGAGCTTTGGCTCAATGAATAGATGGCAAAACAGATGTTAAGACCCAAGAACTGGGCAGTGAGTATGCTTGAATTATGTCCGAATGAATGTATGCTAAACAGGTGCTAAGTCCCAGGAACTGGGCGGTAAGTACATTGAGTTGGTTGGAAAGAGGTATGATATCAAAGATGTGGCAAAGAGATTAGAAAACAACATTCTATTATCCTGTGCCGATGTAGAATGTTGGTTTCACTAAGACCCTGGATGGGCAGATGATAATGTGAGCATTGGCTCAAGGCAAGATGGCTAGATGGCAAGATGGATGAGAATGATGGTTTTGCTTAGTTTTCCTTATCATGCATTATATGTTTTCTTCTTAGATAAGTTGTATATAGTTGCATGGTCATGGACAACTTGTCGACAAGGTGGTTTCTCGAACGGTATTCCTGGGCCATGGAACCTGGTTCGTCCTAGGGAAAACCAGTGCCGAAGTAGTGGCAGTGCTGATGTACTAGCACGGTATACAGGACTTGCAGTGGGGCTAGCTACCTGCACTGCAAGGGCGCTGTATATCTGTAAGACGGTCCAGGATGGCGTGTCGCCAGTGACCTTCATATAGATAGGTCAGGTGCTAATGATGTCTTATGCAGGCAGAGTAAGTTATTACTCAAATACAGGGAAGGATGTCGGCTGTTGGTAAGAATCACCTGAACGGTGATATTCATATTGAATCATGATATTGTTCCTAACAATGTCTTGTGCAGGCAGAGTAAGTATTATAATTGTACAGGGATGGCTACACGACCGTGGGTAAGAATCACCAAAGGGTGATAACAGTATGCTTTTAATTATGTTGGCTATGAGATTTGCATGCTTTACTTCTTGTCGGCTATAACATGAAATTGACCCTAAGGCAACAAGAAAGATCACTGTTAATAATGTTCTATAACATGATTACTTAGTGCTGTCTTCTTAGGTGAGTTGGGCCAGCACCGCTCGCCAGTACATTGATGATGTACTGACCCACGTTGTGGGCAATATTACAGGTGTTTGCTTGGGGGAAATCCCGTAAATCAGTGCTTGGCATCGATGAATCGGATGGGTGTGCAGAAGCTCCTCTTGCAAGACGATGTCTTCTGCTATACGGGACATAATGTATGGAACATGGGAACTCAGTCATACCAGTGAGATTGTAGCCATATTGGCAAGTTATTGTAAAGAAGTCGGTATATTCATTGTAGCCTAAAGGGCAAGTGTATACATTCAGTTGGCAATACTAAAAGTCTTGTATTCAGTTGTAAACTCTGTATTCTGCTGCAAGTCTTGTAATCCATTTTGAATATCAATAAAGAGATACATTTCTATATAAATTGTGTGACTTCAATTTATCTGCTTGGTTCCGCTGCATTGTCGATGTTTTCTGAGAATTACCAGGAACTGTAATGGTTTTGCCTTGTACAAGTGCAATCTAGACTTGTACGGCATCACGCCCAGTGGCTAGTTTTCGATCCTCCGGGATCGGGGCGTGACATAATGGTATCAAAGCACGGCTTTACGTCCTTGGATTCCTATTCGATTTGTTTCGAATCAATGTTGCTACTAAGATGATTCTAAGCTGCTTCCGCGATGATTCAAAGATTTCTTCCGCGATTCCTATTCGTATATTATGTCTTATTAGGAACACACATTAGTAGCGGACAGTTACTAATATCAATGATATGCAATCTAGGTCAAACTAGGTTTTACTAAGTCAAACAAAGTCAAACAAGGTCAACCTAAGTCAAACAAAGTCAAACAAGGTCAAAGTAGGTCAAGGGTTGACCTATAGTTGACTTTGTCAACTCTTAGTCCAATCTAAGTCAAATATCCTATTTCTAGTCATTACCTACCAAGGTACCGTTTACCTTATCGCTATTGGTATTCCAATACCAATACCTTAAGTTGGTACCCTTTACCTTATCGCTATTGGTACCCTTTACCTTATCGTTATTGGTACCCTTTACCTTATCGTTATTGGCATGGACTGATGCATGGTAGGTAGGTGACTAGACACTTGATGTTAGGGACTGATACTCAAGTATTTAGTCAAGTGACCTCAGGAACTGAACTCATATTCAATAGGGGACTGAACTAACCAATAAGCAATCTGGGGGCTGAATAATTGATTCAAAACTGATTTAAGGACAGGCTGGACATCTAACTTGATAACTAATATCGATGTGCAAGGGTGGAATGAACTAAAAAGGTAATCCTTCAACCAAAGAATACCTAATCTATATGTCAGTCATGGGACTGAACAACTGAATACAAGACAAATAATAGGACTGGAACTAAATAAATGCCTGGACTGATATGAAGAGATAATATGGACTGCAATATGCCAAGCAAGACTGATACACATAGTTGATACCAAATGGATATGGGACTGAACATTACACTGTGGTAATCCCCCAAACTGGACTGTACAGTGGTAAATGCTAACATGTTGATCAAATGTGGACTGTTCAAAGCTCACTGACTGAACAAAGCTAAGGGATTGAATCGATATAAAGGCAATGGACTGACCTACTAAGAGACTAACAATGTATACATTCACACTTACAAACTTGAGCCTATATATATATATATATATATATATACAACGACTGGACAGTCATACATGGTTGATCACATATGGAATAAACAGCCCACACAAATACACACCCACAGTCCACTTAAACCACAATTCCCCCAATCAATATAACTACTTCTATTATACTCTTGTATGCTAGATTATCATACCAATGCTAAAGCTATAGCAAAGCACTCCTAAACTAAAGGTTAAAATTTGAATTTAGAGCATTGATGCTCTTTGAGTCATTTTGACAAACACTTGGCGTGCATATCAATGTCTGTGTCTGTGTGTGTGTGTGTGTGTGTGTGTGTGTGTGTGTGTGTGTGTGTGTGTGTGTGTGTGTGTGTGTGTGTCCGTGTCTGTGTGTGTGTGTGTGTGCGTGTGTGTCCGTGTTCGTGTGTGTCCGTGTGTGTGTGTGTGTGTCCGTGGGAGAGGAGGAGGAGGAAGGAGAGGAGTTAGGTTAGGGTTTACCTGAGGAAGAGGAGGAGGAGGTCGGATTGGGGGAGGAGGAACTCGAGGAGGAGGAGCTCGCCGGAGGGGGAGGGAGTCGCCGGGGGGGAGGGGGTTGCCGGGGGGGAGGGCACTGACAGAGGGGGAGGGAGTCGCCGGGGCGGGGGGGTGGGGGGGGAAATTAAAATTTTCGGGGGTTTTCGAGTGAGAGTGAGGGGAAAGAAGGCAGCGGCGTACCCTAAGTAAAATAACTTAGCGACGTAACTTGTTGACGTCGCTCAACGTCGCAACCATGGCGACATATACTTATAATATGTCGCTGAACGTCGCTATTCAGCGACGTAGTATACTCCTGTCGCCGAACGTCGCTAGACAGCGACGTTTTGCGACGTGTTTATAAAGAAGTCGCTACTGGCGACGTAATTTCCTGCCGTCGCTACGTTACGTCGCTATTTGATGATATTTTAGTAGTGCAACCATATTCAAAAACATGATACAATCATTGGGCCAACATCGATTTATGTGCCAGATCCCTGCACTGCTTGCGGGACCTACACGGTATAGCCTCCTGCCATCCTTCGTGATTTCTGTTATTATTTTATTATTAATACTAATGATTGTTTATTATGTGTTCCAAGGACCTTGATGGACAAGCTAGCTTGGATTATGATTGCCGAAGACTTGCTTATCTAGCCGAGCCCTCTAGGCAAGTATCCCTTGCTCATCGACGGCTCTTGACCTCCTGCTATATTTTTTTGCATTTAATTAATCTTGTAATTGTAAATGTAAATGCATAACTGTGAGTAGTGTAGCATAGTAGTAGAACTGCCATGATGATAACTTATGATAGCTTAGTTCAATACCGGGTCAAGCTGTATCGAACGAACTCGGACGGGTCATCCACACTTTCGAGGACACGAGCACGACTCACATGTATGGATTATCCCCATATACCCCGTATCCGACTCGCGGTCAGATAACGGCTTTGGCTAACTGTTTTTGTGACCATGCTTGTGGATTGGACATGACTCTGGGTCTGTGATGCGCCCTGCGTAGCGGTTCTTGTTGCATGTGTTGGCCTAGTGCCCACCACGCATTGTAGTACTGCTGGAGGCCGAGACTTAGTGTTCTCGGCTATGGTTTGGTTCCCAGTACACATCATAGTGCTGCTGGAAGCTGAGACTTAGTGTTCTCAGTTTGCGATTCTGCGACGGGTTGTGTCGAGTGGATTTAGCCCCAATTCGCTGGGAGCTCCTGTTCAGAATACAGAGGAGACTCTGCCGAATTTTTTCAAAATTTTCGGTAGGGAATTTAGTTCGATGAGTTGGGTAGAACTGTTCCTTTGGCTTGCTGAGCCAGCCTCATGTACGTTTATCGTAGTATAGTATATTTGATTTCAGTGCTTGCTAGGTAAACTCATGACTAGATTAGTCGCCTAGCCCTTGACATGTCTTGTCCGTCGGATAGCGTAAGGAGCGCTGTTCTACTCGGGAGATGGTCTGCAACCCCGAAAAGGGTCGTGGATCTGCTCTAGAGTGGTTCATGCAATCCTTGTCATTTTCTATCGACATTAATTAATAATCTCTTGTTCCCTGACCATTCCTGTTAGATGGTGTCCTATTTTAGTTAGACACGACTAGTAGTTCTTATATATATATATCGGGATTTGTGACTTTGGATATATCTGAAGTTTGAGTATTATAGGGAGTATGATCCCGGGATATTGATTTAATAGACTCATGTGGATTCTTGGATAGCGTTGTCATTTCATTTGATAATGTTCAAATTTGATCAGATATGACTATGTGGATTCCTGGATTTTGATGATCGCGAGTGTTTCGCGGAACGAGAAGAATATCGATGGTATCATTATATAATTTTTATCCGATTTCCCAAGCGCCCAAAACCTGGCACGATGGTTATATCTTGGTAGTTAAGAGGCTTGTTTTCTTGATAACTTGGTGATCATCTTTCTTGACATGATATTTATTCCATCGTAGATGGAAGACTACTGATAAATTAATCTGGTGGATAGACCGACTTGATGATTAGAGCTGTAGGCTTCCATGTATGATTGATATGCTATTATAGTAGAGATTTCGACCAGTGTACCTGACCTGACATCCATGCCACGATATGGACAGATGACTTCATGTGACTGACTGATTTGTCCTTGTTCCTGACATGACTACTTGTATCCGTGCTATAATTCCAGCTTACCCTTTGAGGTATTGGCCCTGATATTGCCTGAGGTGCTATTTTCCTGATTATATTGCACTGCGATGCAATACTGTTATTCTAGTTATATTATATGATTACCTGCAAGGGTACCCTGATAGTTGGCATGTAGTCTTAGCGTGGTCAGGATTGATTGATTGCTTGTGCATAACGCTAATGATGAATCACAACTGGGACTATAAGTGCCGAGGTTGATTCTTACTTAGCGTTCCCGTATTGAGGTACGACATCTAGGAGGATGATCATGTGACCACGGCATGTGATTCCAGATAACTATAGGGATAATTTAGGTAACTTAAACTGGTATAAGCATTGGGAGGGAACATAATCTCGAGATCGTGCAATACTAGCCGCTTTCCAGACATTAGTCATGGAGTGCAGGCTTGCCGCTACGGATATTGTTATCGACCGCATTAGAGGATGGCATTATCCGGCTGCTTACTATGTACTACATGCTTGTTTTGCTCGAACGGTGGCCTTACGAGGGATATCTAGTCTTGTTATATTTGTCCCCGCTAGCTTGCTAGATCGGCACGATCTGAGGATTTCTATAATTTTGCAACGTTGGGGTAGCCCAACCTCCACATAGAAAGCTGTAGGCATTTCAGTGGCCGCTTATTTCCTTAAATTGTTCGGCTTGTTGTTTGCAAAGCTGGCTAATATCGAGTTCCAGTTGGTGATGCAGGTATTATTGGATGTTAGGGAGATTGTGATAATTTTTGGTTATTTAGCTACAATAGTTGTGGATTGTTATCATGCGTTGGTACCGTACGATTTTTACCCTCATTTACTGTTAATATATATTTTTTCCATATTTTATTATGCTGATTTTTCTTCGTTCGTCTTTGAGCCTTTCTTCTGGTATTTGTTGCGCTTGGCCTGACCAACGCTGGATTGTTCCCAGATTACCAGTGACCGACCCTGTGGATCTTCCAGACTTGACTTGGAACTTGGAGGATGTGCTTCAGTTCCAGATCATGCGAGGAACTGTGGCAAGGTATTATTTTCTGCTTTCCATATGATTATCTCTTTTGCAGTTATTTCATTGTTATTACCTGTGGATATGAGATCGAATTTAGGCCATAGATTGATTGCATGCTAGGATATCCAACAAGATTGACAGCCGTAATCGTCATATGACGTACTCGTACCTTATACGGTGTAGCTGGCCTACGTCCGTTCCCGTATTTCGGTACTGGGCATGACAACCTGCATTGATCGACGCACCGTCTTCCTAACTATGTCCACGATGGCTTGAATTACCAATGACCTTTCTTATAGATAAGTTGGTGTACTGAGTGACAATCCACATGCACTATGTCAATTGAATTAAAAGAGGTGCAAGCATGGCACGAATTGAGTCAAGAAGGTATGCACGGTTGCACCACCAGTATGGAGCCTAAGATGTGGCTATAGTAAAGGCACGTACTTCGACACAAGATGTGGGGTCAAGTACTAAGTCGTTGACACAGAGTTGCATAAGTTGAGATCGAGTCATTTGAGTTAAATCAGGACCAGAAGGCAAGTTTGGTTAAGTCATATTGAGTTGTGAGTCACGACCTCAATGTTGAAGCACGAATAAAGCTTATGGCACGGACATGTTGTTGCATCTCAAAGTATGGATCAAAAGGCAAGCACAAGTCGATACATTAATGTTGTTGGCGCGAGACTGGTCCGAGGGCACAAGGATTAGTTTTCGATGCGATGGCACGACGATGGTCTAGAGACACCGAATAGACCAGAAGTATATGTCCTAAAAATGATCTTAAGGTAAGATTAGAAAAACAATAAAAAAAAATAGTTATGCACATTAAATGAACGTGTTAATTTTGTATGGATCGGCGAGAAACTCACACCACCAGTACGGTTGTGTACTTGTGTTTCCCTTATGTTATTCAACTTTACACTTAGGACTTCTACACGACGACTCGTCGCTTAGTCTATAATTAGACTTTATGGACCGCACCTTGCGTGAGCGCAATCTAGGCTCACACGACATCATGCCTTAGCGATAACAAACGGTCCTTCAGGACCAAGACATGATAGTTCACATGTCGAAAGGTATTTCAAACACACTATCTATTTACTTGTACATGTTCATTACTTGTTGTCTTGTCCATAGATGTTCTTGCCCTAGAAAAAAATTATTTAATCCGTGACTTGAGCAAAAGGATAAATATCCATGGACCAAATGAAAATAATATAATCAACTTATCGAAATATGCTAAGGCTTATAAACCATATGTACATCCACTTAAATAATTTAAAAAATAATAAATAATAACTAAAGAACTATTTAAATATTACATTAATTATTTTTTAAAAATTAACTAATTATTTAACTTTCTAATATAATTTACTTATAACTAAATAATTCTAACTTGAGTGATTAAGAGAAGAAACATTTTTATTGATTTCTTAAAATCAAATCCTAAGAAAGACAATTTTTATAATAAAAATATATATATAATTTTTTTAGGCAAATGTTAAAGGCCACCCCCAAATTACTAAGGACAACTCTCCTACTAAGGGCAACCATGAAATTTTTTTTTTTTACTAAGAGCAACCAAAGTTGAATAAGTTTACTAAGGGCCACCGAGGAAAAAAAATTGTGAAACACTCTCGGAGGCCAGGGCTGGATGGACACCGTGCGGGGCTGCTGCTCCTTGCTGCTCGGCCAGGGCTGGATGGACAGGTACTGCTCTCGGAGGCGGAGATCCGACAGCTTTGCACGGTCTCCAGAGACATCTTCCTCCACCAGCCCAACCTCCTCGAGCTCGATGCCCCCATCAAGATCTGCGGTCAGCTCTCTCTCTCTCTCTCTCTCTCTCTCTCTCTCTCTCTCTCTCTCTCTCTCTCCCCTTCTTAGTTCTTGATTCCTCATGGATTTTTTTAGTTTGGATCATATGATGGGTGGATTCATTCGGGTTTTTTTTTTTTGAAAAGCTTTTTTTTGTTGTTGCACATATCGCCTGCAGTCCTCAATACACATAGGACTGCAGGCCAAGCCCGCAGTCACTATGTTCACTTTGGAATGCAGGCAAGTCCTGCAGTCCTCCATTGACAGAAATGGGACGGCCCTTAGTGTTTTCAAAATGGCAAATTTGTAATTTTTTAAAAAATTTAAGTTGGTGGCCCTTAGTAATTTGGGGGTGGCCTTTAACATTTACCTTTTTTTACCATCTCTTCGCACATGAAATATACATGCTTATTACTAGTAAATTATAACTTCTTTCTTTCTCTGTGACATGACGAAATAATGTACATCCAATATAACTTGTTCTTTCTATATGACAAAAGGAACAAAACACAGGAGATTAGTTGGAATGAATACAAAAATTTGTGTTCGAACTCTCTAGCCTAATGGTATTAGAGCAGACACCTGGAGGGGCAGACAAGGTTCAACCTCCCAATTGTGTGTGCATGGGATTTCAAAAAAAAAAAAAAAAAAAAAATCTGTAAGAACTGAATTTGCCACAGAGAACAGTACATTAGAAGTCCAGCTACATGATGTATCTTCAAGATATAACTGGAGATAATAGTAGATATTGTCTCGCATATTGCAAGGACCAAAACAGCAGGGACCAACATGTAAAACACACAAAATCTTCGGATCAAAAAAAAATTAACGGAGTATTAACAAACTAAAATGAGCCACGTCACTGGTACAACATTATATAGTCCGGTATAATGTGATCAATAATGCTAAATAATGCAACAGTAGGAGTATGAATTTGGATTCAAGGACTAGCTCAGGAATCCAATTATATAAATGAAACATAAGGGTAGAAACGTTAAAAATATCAAAATCAGAGTCCATAGTAGATGAATTATTTATATAAATTAAAAAGGAAACACAAGCATTGCTGCTATAAACAACAGCAATGCTCATGTTTTCTTTTTTAATTTATATAAATCATCCATGTACTTAATTCTGGAAATTGCTGAGAAACTCAATTTCGGGGTTGGTTTTTATGAAAAACCCACCCGTATAATGGATTTTATGAAATGCCCAGAATTATATATTTCCACGTTAAGTATTCCAAGATTCTCTTTAGATGTTATGTATTTACAAAATTAATACCATAACTACCCCTCCGTACAAACTCAGATCTGGATTGCGATTCTCGTCTTCTTCTTCTTCTTCTTCTTCTTCTTCTTCTTCTTCTTCTTCACGAGAGAACTGAATTCGCAAAGATCGTTCGTAGTTCACCATTTTTTTTTCCAGTCGAACTCCGATCATCGCTCATCTTCTTCTTCTTCTTCTTCTATAATTAGGTCAATTATGGAGAGAAGATCTTCTCCTTCTTTTCCATAAGAGTTAGCATTTCAAAACGAAAACTTTTGAATTTTTATTCATGTCAAATTTCTTTCCACAAAAAAAAAAAAAAAAGGTTTCTGTCAACTATTCTCCGTCGATATCACACGAAGAATAGTCATTCTCCTGCATTTTTAACAAGGAGAATGTCATTCTCCGTGTTGAATGGCATTAACACGGAGAATGGCATTCTCCGTGTTTCTAACGGACCATTCTCCTGTGTTTTAACACGGAGAATGTCATTCTCCGTGTCATTTAACACGGAGAATGTCATTCTCCGTGTCATTTAACACGGAGAATGGTCATTCTCCGTGTTATTTAGAAACGGAGAATGTCATTCTCCTACGTTTTAACACTGAAAATAACCATTCTACGTGTAAATTAACACGGAGAATGTCATTCTCCGTGTAAAATAATACGGAGAATATCATTCTCCGTTTTATTTAACACGAAAAATGGCATTCTCCGTATTTCTAACACTGAAATGACCATTCTCCGTGCTAAATTATACGGAGAATGGTCATTCTCCGTTTTATTTAACACGAAGAATGGCATTCTCCGTATTTCTAACACGGAGAATGACCATTCTCCTGCATTTTAACACTGTAATGACCATTCTCCGTGCTAAATTACACGAAGAATGACCATTCTTCGTGCTAAATTACACGGAGAATGGAATGACCATTCTTCGTGCTAAATTACACGGAGAATGACCATTCTCCGTGTAAATTAAGACGAAGAATGACCATTCTTCGTGTAATTTAACACGAAGAATGATCATTCTCTGTGAAGACATTTTATGGTCAGTTGAAACTTTGAAGGACCATAACTTTTGGCTGGAAGGCGAAACGAGGTCCGGTTTGTCCCAAAATGAGCGTATTTTCGAGGAGCCTGAGATTAATATCTTCTCCGTTAGACGGTCTTCGAAATTTTAGAATCGCAAAAAAATGATGAATTTTTCGACAAGTTTCTAAAAATTTTTGAGGAGAAAACCTGTATTCGAAAGTGAGCAGTGTATGAAAGAAGATGAAGTATCAAAACGTTTTTTTAAGAGTAGTTTCGTGGGTGTTTTCAATAAATTAGAAAAAAGGACAAAAAGGTCATTCGAAACCATCTTTATATATTTTTTGCTAATTCTGGACATGCGATGAAATGTTATTGTGCGATGGATTTTTCATAAGACTTTTTTATTTTTTGGACATTTCATAAATTTCCTCTACTTAATTTGATCTATCGACGTATCGTCATTATAACATTGAACCGGTTCACCATAGTGAATAATTCCTTTCTTGTTAGCAGTCAAAATGTTACCAGAGAGTAAAAATGTTAGCATCAGTGGCGCATCAGAGAGATTCCCATTTAAGACTTAGTCATCATCCTCTTTAAATTGAGTAACTGATGTCCCTGTCTATTCACTCATCACATGCAAACAAAACAAAAAATAGGGATATTTTAGCAAATACTTCCACTCAAATTTTACAAACTAGCATATACTCCACTTATTTTAAAATCCACCAAATATCATCATTTTTTACAAAACAGTCAAAAAACCGTAATATTTGGGAGTTTTTAAAAAAATAAAATTTGAAGTATATGTTAGTTTCTATAGTTTGTGCAAGAACATTTGATAAAATATTCCATAAAAATATAATCGTAGCAAAGTGTGATCAATGTGTTAAATTTTTGGGTATCTCCCACAATTGTCGTTAAAATTTTGAAAGGAAAAAAAAATCAATTAATCTCACCCATTTAGTTAACACAAATCAGTCTGCAACTCAAGTTATGCTCCCATTCATCCAGCAGCTAAAAAAATTACATAAAAATAGCAAACTTTTGATGATTGCTTAAGCAGCAATAAGTTTAAATTTACCATAATATATATTAGGTCTTTCATGTTAAAAACAATTACTTAAAATAAAATAAAAACATTAGTACATTACTCTCGCATAAGTATAGACTTTAAACTAAAAAAAATCTACATGAAAACATGGCATCCTCAGTGGTAGTGACAATATCAAGCAAATCGTCATTGCTAATCCGTTATTACGTGCAGATGCATCATCAGATACCAAAATTTTCCGAAATAGAAGAATCAGCAAAAAAATATGGAAACAAATTTGCAAAAGAAAATTAATACAGAAAAACAAAATTGCAAAAAGATTGAGCATCAGAGAGATTCCCATCAAGACTTGAGTCAACATCCTCACAAGACTAATCTAATGAGTAACTGATGTCCCTGTCTAGTTCCTCATCACATGCATCATACGCACACTAGAACACGCCAATATCGATCACGTATCCGTATTGTGTCTTATACGTGTCCGCACAACTCACACCACCAAGGAAACAAAAGAAAATGCCTAATTGACCAAAAAAATATGGGAACAGACACGATGTGCCTCAGATTTAAGTACTTTTCATTTGTGTTCTTCGAGAGAACTCAAAGTATATTTAAAACCATCATTGGCAACTTCATCGAATCATGAACTGGGATTGAAGAGGATGAGAAGGAAATGAACAATAATTTGGAAACCCTAAATTTTTACGGCTGGGAAACGAAGAGAGAAGAAATTGGTGTTAGGGTTTGGGAGGTCAGCCGTCTTATATAAAGAGCTAGATAGGATCACAGTATGGGCAACCGTTCTTATGGGTTGAGAAAGCCCATATTAAATAATGTTGCTAAAACTTCAGCCCAAAATAGAACAAGCCCGGCCTAATCGAGCTTAAATGTCAAGTGACTCGAGTCCAAAGCTGGTCCATTAAAATTATTAATTTTAACTTTGATACTCATAGCTATTTTAGTTTTTCAACTTGATACATTAAATATATTTTTGTACAACTTGAAATACCCATGTCCATCCCTCTCTCTCTCTCTCTCTCTTTCCCCCATCCGGCTACCCCGCCACCCACACCCCCACTCCGTTGTCTCCCCCGCCCCCTGCACCCCCTCTTGGCAGCCCCACCCACGCCACCCTCCCCCACCCGTCCCCGCTGCTCCTTCTGTTGTTGTTGTCGCCGTTGCTACACGCGGAGAAAGAGGGTGTAGTGCCCCGCTCCGCGAAGGCACTAAATAAATAGAGAAATTGGTGTTGGCTCGAGAGGAAGCCTTCGCGAAGACTATTAATCTGGGTGAGTCGACAAGAACTTCATTTCCTGATTCTTTTACGCCTAATAAGAATATGTGGTTTTGAATGATTGCTTATTGCTAATAACAAGTTGGTAATCATTGAGAATAATAGTACTAAGTGAATTTGCATGTCGCTTGATGAACGAACATTTGCTATGCTAAGACCAGATAAGATGTTGTCATGCTAAAGTTAGACTGTCGCTTAATATATGAATCATTGACATGCTTAATAAAAAAGGATAAGAGAATGCTTACATGCCACAAATCATATGCTTTTCAAGAGTAGAAGTACATGCTTAATGAATCAGATATGTTGTTATGTTTGTTAATAATAAGGGTGAGTTCATGTTTTTCCTTATATCATATGCTGGAAAAGATAGAAAAGATATGAGTTATTGGCTCTGTGATCCGAAAATAAGAAAGGCACGACATGAACGTGTCGTATATCTGTTAAGGCACGAAATCAATGTGTCGTATATCTGTTAAGGCACTAAAAGAGCATGTCGTATATCTGTTAAGGCACGAAGGAACGTGTCGTTTATATGTTTGTTAAGATTTATCTGATAGAAGCTGTATTAATGTATTGGTCTCGGACAACTTGTGCACAAGGTAATTGTCTCTCGGGTGGATTCCTGTGGCACTGGAACTAACCGGCCTAGGTGAGATTAAGACACCATGGGGTACAAGAAACCTCGCAATCAGGGGGTGGTGTGTCTATTAGCGACGAGTTGAACCAACCAGCGGCTAATCATGGAAATAGATCCACGGACCATCATATAGATAGGATGTCGGTTAGTAAAGAGCTGAACCCTGAGCCACAGCTGCTAGTATGTGTGTATATCAGTGCAGAGCTGTAATGCCTGTGGTTCGTATTACGTATTTTGGAATACGTGTACGTATTTTATTTTGTATTGCATGTCTCCTTGCTTGGTTTATTGGGCATTTCCTTGCTTGGTTCATTTTGGGTTGGTTCGGCTAGGCTTGGTTTGCCTTGGTTCATCATGAACCAAGGGGAGAACCCCTACCTACCCCCACTCCTTTCCATTTATAGCCGCCCACTCTCTCTCTCTTCATTAATTCTTCATTTACTTCTTCTTCTCTACCATTTACTTCTTCACCTACCAGGAAGGAAGAGAGAGAGAGAGAGCTTAGGCAAGTGCAGCTTGCTTCATGGAGGAACCCAAATTTTATTGTTCCATTCTCTTCTTCACAGCCTTCTAACCCACTTTAGTATTTGGCATTTCTAATTTCCATGGCTCAATTTGTGTAGATCTAAGTTTATAGTATTTTCGAATTTCTTGGATTTTGATCTACTTAATATTGTTATTTCCAAGTTTTGATGGTTCCATGTTGTAGAAAATTTCGTTTTGCCCCATTTTGACCTATGGAAGTCTGAATTTTGACTTCGGACGAAGGATTTATGAAGCTTTGAAGCCATGGACTCCATGGTTCTTCTTCTCGGACAAGCAGAGAAGAAGAACAGTCCTCAGCCTGTGAAACCCGCAAATTTAGATTACATTTTTTTAATTTAATTTAATTTTTAGTTGTTTTATGCTAAATTGATATTATAATTAATATTATGAATTTATGAAATTATTTTCCAAAATAATTTACTTGATTTATTGTATGTCAGACCTAGACCCGAATCTGACTTGAAATTAAAATTTAAAAAAATATATTTATCAATTTTATTTTGGGCCAAACTTAAATAATTATTAAGTTTTAGCCATTTCTTATCCATAGTCATTATTTAAAAAAAAAAAAAAACCCAAAACTTTAAATTAGGAAGAAGCCCACACTTTATAAATAGCCATTATCCTTAGCTTGTAAGCTATTTGTTTTTCAAAGGTCCATTAATAAAGCCCACATATTTTTGGCTCATATAAGCTTGTTTGTTAAGCTTCTGACTTTAAGTCAGAGAGAGAATATTAACTCTCCATGGGATGAGTTCTTTCAACCGAAGGAACTTCGGCTTCGGTTTTGCTCGAAGCTTTCAACCGCCGTCTCTCCGACTTCTTGGCCGGCCGGATTTATGGAGGGGGTGACTCCTCCTCTTCCTATTTCCGGTAACCCCTACTCCATCTCCTATAAAAACCCCCTTGCCAACTTTCCCCTCACCATCCTCTTTCACCACCATCATTCTCCTCTAAACCAAGCCCTAACTTCAATACTCCGGCCACCCCACCTCCCGAGGCCGACCGCCGCTTCCCGGCGAAATCCCGAGGCCAGCGCCACCCTCCGCCGACCCCGCGGCCGATCCGCGCCCACCCGACACCGCCGGCGACCAGCGCACCAGCCCGGCGACCAGCCCGAGCGCCGCCGACCGGCCCCCTCGCCCTCCGCGCTTTGTTCGGGTCTCCGTCCCCGATCTGTTCCGTGGTTGTGCAGCCGTACCCCGGCGAGGCATTGCCCGAATCCGAGGCATCCCTTCGGATTCCGTCGTTTGGGTAATTTCTAGATCCCGTAGATTATTTTTATAGTCTATGATGAAACTGGTCCTACAGATTCCTTATGGAATTTGGTTTTTGGTAACGTAATGACTACGTTACTATCTCGGTTTTTCCGAGTTCTTCGGGAAAAATTGTTTGGTTGCTGGAATATTTTGGACAGAACAATTTTGTGAAATCTTCGGGTTTCCAATAAAATTTTTCGGAAACATTTTTGGAGATTAAAATTTAATTCTTGAGTTGGTTTTGTTGGTTCATTTTTGGGTTCCTTGAGTTCTGTTGGAATTTTGGTTATATAAACAATACTGGAGATGTTCTCTTGGGGAAATTTTGTTACGGAATGATTTCGAGTTTTCGGAAATTCCGTTATTGTATCAGAAATGTTGTGTTTGGCTTTGGAAAATAAATATGTATATGAATTTCGGGTTTCGGGAGTTATTCTGTAGGTTTACGGAGCATTTCCCAGTTTTTGGGTTGACCAAAAAATAGAGGGAATGCTGCCGAAATTTTCGGAAAATTTATTAAATGATTTTTGAATTAAATATTATTTTTATAATATTTTGGGTGACAACCATAATTGGTTACTGGGCCCCAACGAAATGCAAACGCACCGGTTCGACCGGACGTTGAGGCAGAGTAGTTAAAAATGAAATTTTGGACCAGAGTCTGAGACTTATAATTCTCTTTTAATATTATTTTGGAATTTATTAGTTTAGTTAAAATTGTAGTTATTAAATTTTGAGACTAACAACATTTCCGTCTTATTTAATTTATGTAAATCGAGTTGTAAGGGCATAAGCCAATTACTTATTTGTGCTGGAAAAATGTAATAATTAGGATTCATTTTATTTCTTTTCTGGATGTTGTAGTGTAATATAAATAGTAGACTATATATTTATATTCACATAAATGTTAGGAATTAGTTGATTAATTCATTATTTTCACTTATTAAATAAATAATAACTTTATGTATAAATACAAAGTTTTTTTCGAATGAAAATTGGTAAAAACGAAGTTTTCCAAATAAATGGTTAAATTGGATTTTTATTTATAATATAGAAACTCACCTAGGTACATATGTGATTGTGTTGTTATGAACAAGTAAAAAAATTAATTAGGACAAAAGATAAAGGTTGCAACTAGTGTAGTTAGTATGGTAACTTGGAGTCTGAGACAATTTTTCGAAATGTAGGATTTTGAGGAAGAACCTGAGTTTACATCTTGACGAATCATCTTTCAATCCGGTCGAGATTCAAGGCAAGTACATTTTATGTAGATTTTACAATTATTTTCACAATTGTTTCATTGCAAGTTTAAACCACTGTTTACACGAACTCCTTCGGGAGCATTGATCGTATTGTTGGGGACTGGGGGAATAGTGTACTGGATATGACCAAATCTAAACTTAGGATAATGAATGTGTTAGCTTTCCCCTCTTCACACGGGGACAAGCCATACCGTATCGCTAGGATACAAATGTACCCAAACCGGTCATATTCTTTACCTATTCATATCACTGTACTGTACTATTTCAAAATTGTTCATTTTCAAACTGTTTAAAAATGTATGTTATAAATTGTCATTTTAATTGTTAAAATTTGCATGAACTGTACTTTGCTCACTCCTGACTGGAGACCAACATTTTAGGTTACTCTGAGGTTGATCTTTCTAGAGTATCTGGTGGCACAGAGCTAATGTTCAACAATCATGTTCGGTACCCGGCGGTACTACCTGACGACGATGGATCGGCGTCTCCTTAGATGCTGTTGGTGTTAGCTAGTCTTATTTCAGTTTTTTGGATCTTTTAAACTTTTGTACTGGACAAGTTTATTATCGAATAAATGTTGTGGCAACTTTTAAATTCAAACTTGTTGTTGATTTACCTGCAATATGGATTACAGCTTACTGCCGCCGTCTCATCAACGGTGCAGGCTGGGCATGATCCGATTCGACCCAAGTATTTGGGGACCGGGTCGTGACATGTTTTTAGTGGTGGCCCATGCAGGTCCAACTAAATCAACAATTTAGGAAAACTAGAAACAATTAGGAACACTAGAACATCAAAATTGCCACAACATAGGACCGATTTATATATGATAAATATTTTTATTATAGACTGGTAGGTTACCTTGCTTATGCTTGCATCCTAAACCTTCCAGAGAATGACCACTGACAAAACCAACTCTGCTGGCGATGTGGTATCATCTCCGGATCGAACCCCGCCTCTTCAGTCAAGTCAGAGCTTTTCACCCAACCAGCTGATTAATCATCCTCACCAATCATCCAGTGAAGTTTTCCCCACACTGGCAAATCCTACCTCTCCTCTAACTGGGTTACTTTTCTTTGAGGAAGTACCCACTCATGTTGCTTCACCAGTACCAGAGAACACCTCTCAGATGGTTGCTCTATTTCAAGAAATCCTAGAGTATCAGAAGATTCAAGCTGAACAGATGGATATCTCGAGAGAAGTCATGAAGAATATCAACGACGCAACCTTAGCCATTTTAAACCAAGTTGGAGCGGAACCTCGTCCTAGGAGGGATACCCATGAGAATAGAAGATATTTGGGCCCTGTCCGACAACCATATTGCAAGAAGCTTTTGGCTTGTGCCTACTGTAAGAGACCTGGTCACCAAGCCAACATTTGTCGCAAGAGATTAAGGCAATGTTTGGTGTGTGGATCTGCTGAACATCAAGTTAAGGACTGCCTCTTATCTTATCATCGTATCGGAGCGTCTATTATGCCACAACCTCAGGACTCTATCCAACAGACCGTAGGAAGGGATGAAGCAGAATCAAGGATCATAGAAGAGGAAGAAAATGGAGATGCCCAAGCAAGAACCAGAACCATGAAGAATAGTACTTAGGACTGCTGAGTAGTATTATCTATTAAGAAGCTGTAACAAGATGTCCCTAGATCAATTATGAGAGTTTTGTTGTAATTCTCTTATATGAATAAAAATCTTAGTTACATCTTCATGATAGAAGTTTTCCCTAATAGTTTCTGGATTACCCTATGCATAGAAATATTCCATTAACCTAGTACCTAGCTCCTTCCCTATGACTAAGTGATACTATAGAATCGACCTGAAGGAAGCCAAGGAAATGAAGGATTAGATCAATGGACTAAAGGTGTTGGGTTTCATATAAGACGGAGCTTCACTCTAAGAAGCATCAGTCTTGTTTGTATCCAAGAAGGATAAAATAATATGGATGAGAGTAGACTATCAGGGCACTGAAGAATTATTTTTTTTCTTGACTGATGATCTATCCAAGTTGAGTGAACTTAAGGGTTTTCGGAGATTAACTTAAGAACTGACTACCATCAGATTAAGATCATGAAGGAGTACATTCTCAAGACGACATTCAACACCAAATACTGGTAGTTGAATTTTTGGATCATGTCTCTTGGAATGATGAATACTCATGTTGTGTTCATGAATCTCATGAACAGAGTCTTTTTATGAGTAATTGAATCAGTTTGTTGTCTTTTCTTTAGATAACAAAAATCTGATATACTCAAGGACTGAAGAAGAACATGAAGAGCATCTGAGAAATTTCTAGGAACTTTGAAGAAGTTTTTGGTAAGCTATCAAGACATGAATTTTCTTAGACAATGTGGTTTTTGCCATAATGTCACAAGAGAAGAAAATTTGATAGACTCTAGATAGATAGCCGCTGTGGAGAAGTCGTATATCTAAGTTCAATGGTTTCTTGGACTTGATGGGATACTACTGGAATCTGTGTAGGAATTCGCCAAGATTGCTGAGTCGATGATGAAGCTGACTCGAAAGAATGAAGAGTTTGTCTGGACGCATTTAAGAAGCTGTAGAAGAAGCTTACCAATCCTTGCGCTACCCGCAGGATCCGGTGGTTTCACCATCTACAGAGATGTCTCAGGAAAAAGACTGGGTTGTATTCTTCAACAACATGGGAAAATAATTGTCTACATATCTAGGCAATTACGGACTCATGAGAAGAACTATCCCACACATAATTCAGAACTTGTTGTAAGTATCCTTGCTTTAAGGCTATGGAATTATTATGGAAAGGGAGTAAAATTATATACGGACTATAAAAGTCTGAAATATATTTCTACTCAGAAAGAGCGAAATATTGGGTAAACGAAGACGATTGAAGCTGATATCGATGGTTTGACCAAGAAGCGGCACCAAGACATCAAAAAGCTTGGACTGGAGATCATACTGCCTGGAGATAGAAGGATGGAGCTGGATGCTGATTCAGTACTGACGAAGTTGCAAGTGAGTTCGACTCCGATGGACAAAGTCGAGGAGACTCAGTTTCAAGACGAGGTACTTTGCAAACTGAAGGATCAAGTGTTGGTGGGAACACTTGAGGGTTTTTCAGTCACCAGCGATGGAGCTCTGAAGAATGGTACGAGGCTCTGCGTACTATCTAGCTAATGGAGGAACGAGCTGATGAAAGAAGTGCACCAGTCGCAATATTTCATGTATCGGGATATGCGTACCATTAATTGGTGTAATTGAATAGAGAAGGACATTACCAGCTGCTGGACAAGTCAACTAAGGAAGTAGGAGCATAACGATGGACTTTGTGTCAGGATTACTTTGTTCCCAAGGAGGGAAGGATACCAATTGGATTATTGTGGATCAACTCATTTTTAAGTATGGTTTATTCACTGAGAAGTTGGCAGCATGGTACGAGAGGCACACTTGCTGGAATTATGGAATACAAACCGACGGACAATCAGTGAGGTCAATCCAGACGCTTGAAGACATGCCGAGGATCTTGCGTCTTGGAATTTGTAGAGCTTTGGAGAAGACCATTTACAATTGGAGTTTCCTTACAACAACTATCAAGTTAGCATCGTCGACTACTGGAGTTTGAAGAAGGAGATAGCATCTTTGTGAAAGATTTCTCCTGCCAGAGGAACGATCAATTTTGGCAGAGCAGGAAAGTTAAGTCAGGTACATCGGGCCATTTGAAGTTTTGAGACAAGTTGGAGAAGTAGTATACCGGTTAGCTTTACCAGCTAATCATTGAGGGTGTGCACAACGTCATCCACAGTTCAGAAATCGCATCTTGAATCTGAAGTAATATTTTGGACAATTTAGAGCTGGAGAGTAGATCAAGCCTTACAGTGCCAGAGAAACCAGTAGCAAGCGCAGTCAGAGGTGAGAAGAAGATCAGAAAATTTGAGCCATCTTAATTCCTATTTTCTTCAAATCTTTATCTTTTCATTTTGCACTTGACATACGCTGCTAGTTAGCCTAGTTTTGCAAGCTATTTCTTTTTCAAGCTTGATCACGACAGTATTTTATTGGGTGCATCCATTAATATATTGTCTAATCAGAACCGGTGCAATGATGGTCTGATCAACCTCATACACTTTGGTTCGCTTTATATTTTATTTTGTCCCTAAATTGTCTCATCCATGATTACCTTTAAAAATTCTTATTGTTTGAACCTGAACACCATACTCGTGTCTAATTGAATTGTGGGAATCCTGTCCTACCTGTCCTTAAATTTCGAGGACGAAATTTTCTAAGGAGGGAAGGTTGTGAAACCCGCAAATTTAGATTACATTTTTTTAATTTAATTTAATTTTTAGTTGTTTTATGCTAAATTGATATTATAATTAATATTATGAATTTATGAAATTATTTTCCAAAATAATTTACTTGATTTATTGTATGTCCGACCTAGACCCGAATCTGACTTGAAATTAAAATTTAAAAAAATATATTTATCAATTTTATTTTGGGCCAAACTTAAATAATTATTAAGTTTTAGCCATTTCTTATCCATAGTCATTATTTAAAAAAAAAAAAAAAACCCAAAACTTTAAATTAGGAAGAAGCCCACACTTTATAAATAGCCATTATCCTTAGCTTGTAAGCTATTTGTTTTTCAAAGGTCCATTAATAAAGCCCACATATTTTTGGCTCATATAAGCTTGTTTGTTAAGCTTCTGACTTTAAGTCAGAGAGAGAATATTAACTCTCCATGGGATGAGTTCTTTCAACCGAAGGAACTTCGGCTTCGGTTTTGCTCGAAGCTTTCAACCGCCGTCTCTCCGACTTCTTGGCCGGCCGGATTTATGGAGGGGGTGACTCCTCCTCTTCCTATTTCCGGTAACCCCTACTCCATCTCCTATAAAAACCCCCTTGCCAACTTTCCCCTCACCATCCTCTTTCACCACCATCATTCTCCTCTAAACCAAGCCCTAACTTCAATACTCCGGCCACCCCACCTCCCGAGGCCGACCGCCGCTTCCCGGCGAAATCCCGAGGCCAGCGCCACCCTCCGCCGACCCCGCGGCCGATCCGCGCCCACCCGACACCGCCGGCGACCAGCGCACCAGCCCGGCGACCAGCCCGAGCGCCGCCGACCGGCCCCCTCGCCCTCCGCGCTTTGTTCGGGTCTCCGTCCCCGATCTGTTCCGTGGTTGTGCAGCCGTACCCCGGCGAGGCATTGCCCGAATCCGAGGCATCCCTTCGGATTCCGTCGTTTGGGTAATTTCTAGATCCCGTAGATTATTTTTATAGTCTATGATGAAACTGGTCCTACAGATTCCTTATGGAATTTGGTTTTTGGTAACGTAATGACTACGTTACTATCTCGGTTTTTCCGAGTTCTTCGGGAAAAATTGTTTGGTTGCTGGAATATTTTGGACAGAACAATTTTGTGAAATCTTCGGGTTTCCAATAAAATTTTTCGGAAACATTTTTGGAGATTAAAATTTAATTCTTGAGTTGGTTTTGTTGGTTCATTTTTGGGTTCCTTGAGTTCTGTTGGAATTTTGGTTATATAAACAATACTGGAGATGTTCTCTTGGGGAAATTTTGTTACGGAATGATTTCGAGTTTTCGGAAATTCCGTTATTGTATCAGAAATGTTGTGTTTGGCTTTGGAAAATAAATATGTATATGAATTTCGGGTTTCGGGAGTTATTCTGTAGGTTTACGGAGCATTTCCCAGTTTTTGGGTTGACCAAAAAATAGAGGGAATGCTGCCGAAATTTTCGGAAAATTTATTAAATGATTTTTGAATTAAATATTATTTTTATAATATTTTGGGTGACAACCATAATTGGTTACTGGGCCCCAACGAAATGCAAACGCACCGGTTCGACCGGACGTTGAGGCAGAGTAGTTAAAAATGAAATTTTGGACCAGAGTCTGAGACTTATAATTCTCTTTTAATATTATTTTGGAATTTATTAGTTTAGTTAAAATTGTAGTTATTAAATTTTGAGACTAACAACATTTCCGTCTTATTTAATTTATGTAAATCGAGTTGTAAGGGCATAAGCCAATTACTTATTTGTGCTGGAAAAATGTAATAATTAGGATTCATTTTATTTCTTTTCTGGATGTTGTAGTGTAATATAAATAGTAGACTATATATTTATATTCACATAAATGTTAGAAATTAGTTGATTAATTCATTATTTTCACTTATTAAATAAATAATAACTTTATGTATAAATACAAAGTTTTTTTCGAATGAAAATTGGTAAAAACGAAGTTTTCCAAATAAATGATTAAATTGGATTTTTATTTATAATATAGAAACTCACCTAGGTACATATGTGATTGTGTTGTTATGAACAAGTAAAAAAATTAATTAGGACAAAAGATAAAGGTTGCAACTAGTGTAGTTAGTATGGTAACTTGGAGTCTGAGACAATTTCTCGAAATGTAGGATTTTGAGGAAGAACCTGAGTTTACATCTTGACGAATCATCTTTCAATCCGGTCGAGATTCAAGGCAAGTACATTTTATGTAGATTTTACAATTATTTTCACAATTGTTTCATTGCAAGTTTAAACCACTGTTTACACGAACTCCTTCGGGAGCATTGATCGTATTGTTGGGGACTGGGGGAATAGTGTACTGGATATGACCAAATCCAAACTTAGGATAATGAATGTGTTAGCTTTCCCCTCTTCACACGGGGACAAGCCATACCGTATCGCTAGGATACAAATGTACCCAAACCGGTCATATTCTTTACCTATTCATATCACTGTACTGTACTATTTCAAAATTGTTCATTTTCAAACTGTTTAAAAATGTATGTTATAAATTGTCATTTTAATTGTTAAAATTTGCATGAACTGTACTTTGCTCACTCCTGACTGGAGACCAACATTTTAGGTTACTCTGAGGTTGATCTTTCTAGAGTATCTGGTGGCACAGAGCTAATGTTCAACAATCCTGTTCGGTACCCGGCGGTACTACCTGACGACGATGGATCGGCGTCTCCTTAGATGCTGTTGGTGTTAGCTAGTCTTATTTCAGTTTTTTGGATCTTTTAAACTTTTGTACTGGACAAGTTTATTATCGAATAAATGTTGTGGCAACTTTTAAATTCAAACTTGTTGTTGATTTACCTGCAATATGGATTACAGCTTACTGCCGCCGTCTCATCAACGGTGCAGGCTGGGCATGATCCGATTCGACCCAAGTATTTGGGGACCGGGTCGTGACACAGCCGCATGGAAGTGCTTGACCGCATGAACGTTCATGCGGCAAGTCTCTTTCTGTCGCATGAGACTCTGTTACTTCCAGCAGCATAAGCTCACTTGAACCCAGCCGCATGAGACTCCTATTCTTCCAGCCGCATAAGGGCTCGACAGGACCAGCCGCATGGCCCTGTTCAATCGAGCCGCATAAACTTGCATACTCGTTGCCGCATAAGACTCACAAGCTCCGCAGCCGCATAGGCTCATCATTCACGTAGCCGCATAACCCGCGTCCTTTTGAGCCGTATGTCACTGTGTTTTCCAGCCGCATGAAGTCAACTCCTTTCAGCCGCATAAAGCCCTGCCCCATTCAGCCGCATGTGATTTGTTCTCTTGGCCGTATAAGACCCACCCCCTGCTCTGTCGCATGAGCTTGCCTGCACCCAGCTGCATAAGCCCCTTCCTTCTGCTGCCGCATGTGCCTCTTCCTTTTGAGCCGCATGGCGCATTACTTTCCTGAGCCGCATACGGCTGCCCTCTTCCAGCCGCATGAGCGCGCGGTCTCCAGCCGCATAAGCGCGCATGCCCACAGCCGCATGAATCCAATTAGTAGCATGGCTCCTTCCTCGGTCTTGCTCTCTTTTATTATTATATTACTATTATTATTATCATTATTAAATTGAAATGTCACATTTATGCTCATATCATATAAATTCTGATACGATTCCAGGAACACGACAGTGGCCCGCCGTGGCGCACTCTTGACAAGTTAACTGACATAATATATTTCGACATATTGTTACGACAGCTAGCTTGACATGACAAGTATGAATGACCTGGACACCGTGGGCGATTTTGTTTGTACAAATAAACCATTACTGTCTTACATCATGTCTAGGATAGGGATCCCTGAGTACCATGGTCGGGGATACCTACAGTAATTGACTAAGGCTAATAAACTAGAATAATTCAGTAGACATGAAGAGATTCCCAGCTACAGGCAATCTCGTTATCTGGGCGCATTAAGTGGACTTGTAGCCTACCGACGAGTAGGGCACAATTCCAGCACACAGTCACGTGTTGCATTCTTCATAAACGAACATTCGACCTGGATAATCGGATAGTCTGCAGGGCTTGTGGCTGATTGGAATAATCTCATTGCATCTTACTAGTAACTAGGCCTGTGATAACCCTAGTTAGTTAAAGTATCAAGCCATACTCTTGCTTGGCCGTGATTGATTGGATAGAGTTTATTCCAGCTTAGTCTTATCCTGATCCTGTACAAGACTGTGACAAGACATGATTATTGATGCTTGCCTTAACAATAACGATCGGGGGTCCAGTTCTGTTCAGGCGAAGGGTTACAACCCCGATCCTTGTTTGGTTTAAGGATTGTAACCTGGCTCCCAGAGCAGTTCTGTGTCATCTCTTCGTTTATTGTCTTATTGCAACCCCATGCCATGTTTGTCATGTTTTACCATACTTCAATACCATAATTATTTATACTGGTCTTAACAATAAAGATCAGGGGTCCAGTTCTGTTCAGGCGAAGGGTTACAACTCCGGTCCTTGTTTGGTTTAAGAGTTGTAACCTGGCTCCCGGAGCAGTTCTGTGTCCTCTCTTCGTTTATTGTCTTTTTGTACCAATAGTATATGAGACAGGTTTCTATTCAGGCGAAGGGTTACAACCCCGATCCTTGTTTGGTTTAAGGGTTGTGACCTGGCTACTTGAATGGTTTCCTTGTGCTCAGTTTATTGTTGTTATCTCTATTTTTAGCAGTTCTTTAACTATTATCTTAATATTCTATTGTGATATGCTGGTTTTAGTTCCTAAGTGAAGCTTTCTTTGTGGTACTTGCTCTTTCTGGGGTCTGACCCAGCTGTTTTTGTGTGGCCAGATATCGGAGCAGCACTAGAGGATCCACCTGTCTTCCAGCCAGATGGTGACCACCAGGCGTAATCCTGGCAACGAGTGAGTTTTTTTTGTTCTCCCACTTTATTGTAAAATTATTCTTTGAGGCGTTTAGCCGACGAACACGTGTTAGCTCGGTTGCACCTTTATTTACTGTCTACCTACGGGCTGTAACATGATTGACAAATCCTAGGGTTGACCATGTATGACCAGAACTCTTGCTAGTCTTGATATTTTGTACGACTAGCTTCATGATCATCCGAATATGTAATGTATGTGACGCCTTACTATTGTATATTTGGTGCTCTGACATCTTGTAACTGTTATTACTTGCTTGAGATTGAGACAATAGGCTTGTTTATGACCATAGAAGACTGATGGCTTGTAGTTAAACCCTCATGTATCTAGACAGCCGTGACCGTATAGCGAGGTGGGTTGCACTTTAATATACATAGCTGGCTATGTACGCCCCTGCTCTCCAATATTCTGGTTCTGGGGCGTTACATGGTTTAAGTGGTGGCCCATACAGGTCTTGAAAATCAAGATATGTGAGGGTTTACCGAATAGATGTCTCAATCATTACTCTCCCTTGATCTCTGCTCGTATCCTCTTGATCCCTAAAATCTTGCCCTGATCACATGCTTGTATCGTTGATCTGTCCTGGTCCTTCCTTATTGTTCTCTATGTCGCCTTCTTCAGCGGCATTGTTCCTGGACCTGTCGATCAGCAAGATGGAGCACCTCCCGTGGACCAGCAGCAACCCGGAGATCAAGCCCAGCATTCCGGAGTAGCCTCCAGAGTCGTGCCTACTGGAGGAGAGCTACCAGTTCAGCCCGTCCAGCCAGCAGAGCCTGATGATGGCACTTTGGTGGCAGATCGTTATTAGCTTCCCAAGACCGGCGAGGAGATGCCTTGCACCAGGCGGTGGCAGATGCTTTGACCAGAGGAGGTCATCAGGGTAACAGCGCGGCCAACAGCTTCAAGCGCTTGAAACCTCCCTTCTTTGACGGCAGTGAAGATGCGATCGCTGCAGATGCATGGCTTCAGGACACAGAGGAGATTCTAGGAGCCGCCAGGACTCCAGAAGCCGAGAAGGTGGCCGTTGTACGCCTGCAGTTATTGGATCTTGCCCGCAGGTGGTGGGCGGCGCAGGCCGTTGGATTATTGGCACCCATTGCTTGGACAGTATTCAGGGAAAGATTCCAGACTAAGTATTTTGATGCTGTAGCTCGGTATGATCTACAGACGAGGTTCACCAATCTGAAGCAGATGGGCAGGATGGTCGACAGATATGCGACGGAGTTTTCGAGACTCATTCGGTTTGCTCCCACCTTGGTTGCGACCGAGTTCGATAGAGCTTAGCGGTTCCAGTAGGGGCTCCATTTAGAGATCTTGTTGGCAGTGGAGCAGTTTGAGCATCAGACTTTTGATGCGGTATTGAGAGCAGCTAGGAGGCATGAATATGCCTCCCAGAGGATCGTGGATAGGACCGGAGGTCAGAAGCGATCCCATAGCTAGATGAATCAGTCATCTGCACCAGCCCCGGCAGCCAGGGCTTTGACTATTGGAGCTCCGAGGTGGGCGTCCTCAGGGACGTCGGTTCAGCATTCCACCCCGACGTACCCTCAGCAGCAGAAGCAGAAGCAGTCTTCCGCAGTGGTATGTTCACACTGCGGGAAGCCAGGGCATGTGGTATCAGAGTGTCGCAGAGCACAGGATTTGTGCTTGGTTTGTGGTGCCCCGGACCACAGGGTTGGGAACTGCCCGAACAGGGGAAGTTCATCATCAGCTTTCTCTAGTCCTTCAGTTAGAGGACCAGCACCAGTCCAGCAGCAGCTGCAGTACCCGTTTCTGAGGCCATTGCCGACGCAGGCCCAGGCATTCCAGCAGCAGAGACCGCAGCAGTATGCCCAAGCCCAAGCCCTGATCCAGAGCAGGCAGAGGAATTTTCAGTAGAGGGGACCCGCACCCAAAGGAGATGGTCAAGTGCTAGCTTTGACCATGGGAGAAGAAGGAATAGTACCAGGTGAGGTGGTGGCAGGTACTATTCTCGTCAACACATTTTCAGCTTCAGTATTATTTGATTCTGGTGCCTCGCATTCATTTATGTCTGCACGATTCGCGACACGGATAGGATTGGAGCCCGAGTCATTATCAGTAAGGCTCAATATACTTACTGGTAATGGACTTGTGGGAGTAGATAGAGTGTTTTTCTCGTGTCAGATCGTAGTTAGCGGTAGAGAGTTCCCCGCTAGATTGATAGAGTTCCCGATGGCCGATTATGATGTGGTCTTAGGGATGGATTGGTTGAGGGATCAGTATGCTAGGATAGACTGCCACATTGGCAGAGTTATTTTTAGCATTCCCGGTGAGCCAGAGTTTTCCTTCTCCCGATGCGAAGTTGAACCTTCTCCTCTAGTATTGCGGATGGAAGTAGCAGCAGTGCAGTTGCCTCGGATAGTCGAGAAGTTTCCAGATGTTTTTCCAGAAGAGCTTCCAGGGATGCCGCCAGAGCAGGAGATCGAGTTCACCATCGACTTGATTCCCGGGACAGCCCCAGTGTCAGAGAGAGTCTACAGGATGGCACCGTCAGAGCTAGAGATATTGTACAAGATGATTGAAGAACTCAGAACCAAGGGATTCATTCATGCTAGTGGATCGCCTTGGGGAGCCCCGATGCTTCTTGTGAAAAAGAAGGATGGTACGTCTAGATTGTGTGTAGATTATCGTACCTTGAACTCAGTGACAATCAAGAACAGATATCCTCTTCCGAGGATAGATGACTTGTTTGATCAACTCAAGGGGGCAGCAGTGTTCTCGAAGATCGACTTACGGTCAGGATACCATCAGATCAGAGTCAGAGAGCAGGACATCCTGAAGACAGCTTTCAGATCCCGGTATGGGCATTAGGAGTTCCTTGTGATGCCATTTGGAGCAACCAATGCGCCAGCTGTATTCATGGACCTCATGAATCGTATCTTCATGCCCTACTTGGATCAGTTCGTGATTGTGTTCCTAGACGACATCCTGGTCTACAGCAAGAGTGAGGCAGAGCATGAACAGCATCTCCGTGTGGTTCTTCAAATTCTCAGAGAGCATCAGTTATATGCCAAGTTCAGTAAATGCGAGTTCTGGTTCGATCGTATTTCATACTTGGGTCATAGCATCACCAAAGGCGGAGTGGAAGTAGATCCCCAGAAGATCGTGGCTATTGAGTCATGGCCAGTGCCAAGCACGGTTGCAGAAGTTCATAGTTTTCTTGGATTGGCCAGCTACTACCGGCGATTCGTTTCGGACTTTGCTCGGATTTCAGCACCATTGACCCAGTTGACCCGCAAGGATGTGCGATTTGCTTGGACATCGGAATGCCATGAATCTTTTGAGAGATTAAAGCGAGGCTTGATGACAGCTCCTATTCTCACGCTTCTAGACGGAACCGGAGGATTCTCAGTATATTGTGATGCTTCAGGCAGAGGCTTAGGATGTGTTCTGATGCAGCATGGAAAGATAATAGCTTATACGTCACGACAACTTCGTAATTATTAGAGGAATTATCCAACCCACGACTTGGAGCTGGCAGCAGTAGTGTTTGCACTTAAGTTGTGGAGGCACTACTTGTATGAAGATAGGGTAGAGATTTTCACCGACCACAAGAGCCTAAAGTATGTTTTCACCCAGAAGGATCTTAACATGCGTCAGAGAAGGTGGCTGGAGCTACTTATGGATTATGATGTCAACCTGCAGTATCACTCAGGGAAGGCCAACGTTGTTGCAGATGTATTGAGCAGGAGAGCCAAAGTTTATTTCCTAACAGCGCAACCAGACCTGTTAGTAGATCTTCAGAAGATGGGTATAGAAGTTGTTCTTCCTTCCAGTGTGGCATTGATGGCCAGTATGCAAGTTCAGTCCACTATAGTCGAGAGGATCCGGATGGCGCAGTCAACAGATTCCAAGCGTCAGCGACGCATAGCAGAGTGTGAGGCAGGACGAAGACCAGAGTTATGCATTCATGAAGACGGTATTCTTAGGCATGGTAAGCATCTTTGTGTACCCAGTGGTGATATCAGACAAGAGATCATGGCAGAGGCTCACAGCTCGCAGTATTCCATTCATTCCGGTGGTACGAAGATGTATCGTGATATCCGTCAGCACTTTTGGTGGAATGGCATGAAGAGGGAGATAGCCCGGTTTGTCTCTCGATGTTTGGTTTGCCAACAAGTTAAAGCTGAACATCAGAGGCCAGCTGGACTTCTTCAGCCCATGCCAATTCCAGAATGGAAGTGGGAGCATATAACCATGGATTTCGTGACTGGATTACCTAGATCCCCGGCTGGCGGAGATGCTATTTGGGTTATTATAGACAGGCTCACGAAGGTGGCTCACTTCCTTCCGTTCAGAGTTGGTCAGTCGACGGCTCAGCTAGCAGAGATGTATCTCAGGCAGATCGTCAGGCTTCACGGTGTGCTAGTCAGTATCACTTCGGATCGAGATTCCAGATTTACGTTACACTTTTAGCGCAGCTTGCAAGAGAGTTTGGGGGCTCGTCTTCCGTTCAGCTCAGCTTATCACCCGCAGACAGATGGCCAGTCGGAACGCACGATCCAGACTCTTGGAGATATGTTGAGATCTTATACACTCGGCTTCGATGGTTCGTGGGAAGATCACCTGCACCTGGTGGAGTTCTCATACAACAACAGTTTCTAGGCCAGTATCCAGATGGCACTGTTCGAGGCGCTGTATGGCAGAAAGTGCCGATCTCCGCTAGCCTGGGATGATGTTGGAGAGAGACAGATGCTCGGTCCGGAAATGATTGCCCAGACAGTTGAAGTAGTCAGAAGAGTCTGAGATCATCTTCGAGTTGCCCAAGATCGCCAACGTCATTGGGCCGATTCTCATCGGCGCCCTCTTGAGTTTTCTGTCGACGACCATGTATTCCTAAGGATTTTGCCTAACCGTGGCGTTATTCGTTTTGGCGTACGGGGAAAGCTTAGTCCTAGGTATATAGGACCGTTTGACATTCTGGAGAGAGTAGGTGATGTATCATATCGTCTCGCTCTTCCGCCATCGCTACGTGAGGTGTATGACGTATTCCATGTATCTCAACTACGACGGTACATCCTGGACCTGAGCCACATCCTGGATCATTCGGAATTGGTTGTGGGTACCAACCTTTCGTATGAGGAGAGGCCCGTGTCTATATTGGACCGGAGAGAGAAGACACTCAAGAACAAGACTATCAAGTTAGTCCGAGTTGCTTGGGGTCATCACTCTTTGGGTGAGTCAACGTGGGAGCGGGAGGATGATATCCTATCGCGATATCCCGACCTGTTTGACTCGTAAGGTATAATGTCTTCCTTATGCCTTATGCTCTAAAATTCCTTGCTTGAATGAATGACTGCATGATAGATTGCTTGTTATAGCTTGTCCTCGTCTCTCTAGCCTCTTAATTAAATTCCGAGGACAGAATTCTTTTAAGGTGGGTAGAGTTGTAATGCCTGTGGTTCGTATTACGTATTTTGGAATACGTGTACGTATTTTATTTTATATTGCATGTCTCCTTACTTGGTTTATTGGGCATTTCCTTGCTTGGTTCATTTTGGGTTGGTTCGGCTAGGCTTGGTTTGCCTTGGTTCATCATGAACCAAGGGAAGAACCCCTACCTACCCCCACTCCTTTCCATTTATAGCCGCCCACTCTCTCTCTCTTTATTAATTCTTCATTTACTTCTTCTTCTCCACCATTTACTTCTTCACCTACCAGGAAGGAAGGGAGAGAGAGCTTAGGCAAGTGCAGCTTGCTGTATAGAGGAACCCAAATTTTATTGTTCCATTCTCTTCTTTACAGCCTTCTAACCCACTTTAGTATTTGGCATTTCTAATTTCCATGGCTCAATTTGTGTAGATCTAAGTTTATAGTATTTTTAAATTTCTTGGATTTTGATCTACTTAATATTGTTATTTCCAAGTTTTGATGGTTCCATGTTGTAGAGAATTTCGTTTTGCCCCATTTTCACCTATGGAAGTCTAAATTCCGACTTCGGACGAAGGATTTATGAAGCTTTGAAGCCATAGACTCCATGGTTCTTCTTCTCGGACAAGCAGAGAAGAAGAACAGTCCTCAGCCGCATGGAAGTGCTTGACCGCATGAACGTTTATGCGGCAAGTCTCTTTCTGTCGCATGAGACTCTGTTACTTCCAGCAGCATAAGCTCACTTGAACCCAGCCGCATGAGACTCCTATTCTTCCAGCCGCATAAGGGCTCGGCAGGACCAGCCGCATGGCACTATTCAATCGAGCCGCATAAACTTGCATACTCGTTGCCGCATAAGACTTGCAAGCTCCGCAGCCGCATAGGCTCATCATTCACGCAGCCGCATAACCCGCGTCCTTTTGAGCCGCATGGCACTGTGTTTTCCAGCCGCATGAAGTCAACTCCTTTCAGCCGCATAAAGCCCTGCCCCATTCAGTCGCATGTGATTTGTTCTCTTGGCCGTATAAGACCCACCCCCTGCTCTGTCGCATGAGCTTGCCTGCACCCAGCCGCATAAGCCCCTTCCTCCCGCTGCCGCATGTGCCTCTTCCTTTTGAGCCGCATGGCGCATTACTTTCCTGAGCCGCATACGCCTGCCCTCTTCCAGCCGCATGAGCGCGCGGTCTCCAGCCGCATAAGCGCGCATGTCCATAGCCGCATGAATCTAATTAGCAGTATGGCTCCTTTCTCGGTCTTGCTCTATTTTATTATTATATTACTATTATTATTATTATCATTATTAAATTGAAATGTCACATTTATGCTCATATCATGTAAATTCTGTTACGATTCCAGGAACACGACAGTGGCCCGTCGTGGCGCACTCTTGACAAGTAAACTGACATAATATATTTCGATATGCTGTTACGACAGCTAGCTTGACATGACAAGTATGAATGACCTGGACACCGTGGGCGATTTCGTTTGTACAAATAAACCAGTACTGTCTTGCATCATGTTTAGGATAGGGATCCCTGAGTACCACGGTCAGGGATACCTACAGTAATTGACTAAGGCTAATAAACTAGAATAATTCAGTAGACATGAAGAGATTCTTAGCTACAGGCAATCCCGTTATCTGGGCGCATTAAGTGGACTTGTAGCCTACCGACGAGTAGGGCACAATTCCAGCACACAATCACGTGTTGCATTCTTCATAAACGAACATTCGACCTGGATAACCGGATAGTCTGTAGGGCTTGTGGCTGATTGGGATAATCTTATTGCATCTTGCTAGTAACTAGGCCTGTGATAACCCTAGTTAGTTAAAGTATCAAGCCGTACTCTTGCTTGGCCGTGATTGATTGGATGGAGTTTATTCCAGCTTAGTCTTATCCTGATCCTGTACAAGACTGTGACAAGACATGATTATTGATGCTTGCCTTAACAATAACGATCGGAGGTCCAGTTCTGTTCAGGCGAAGGGTTACAACCCCGGTTCTTGTTTGGTTTAAGGGTTGTAACCTGGCTCCCGGAGCAGTTCTGTGTCCTCTCTTCGTTTATTGTCTTATTGCAACCCCATGCCATGTTCGTCATGTTTTACCTTACTTCAATACCATGATTATTTATACTGGTCTTAACAATAAAGATCATGGGTCCAGTTCTGTTCAGGCGAAGGGTTACAACCCCGGTCCTTGTTTGGTTTAAGGATTGTAACCTGGCTCCCGGAGCAGTTCTGTGTCCTCTCTTTATTTATTGTCTTTTTGTACCGATAGTATATGAGACAGGTTTTTATTCAGGCGAAGGGTTACAACTCCGGTCCTTGTTTGGTTTAAGGGTTGTGATCTGGCTACTTGAATGGTTTCCTTGTGCTCAGTTTACTGTTGTTATCTCTATTATTAGCAGTTCTTTAACTATTATCTTAATATTCTATTGTGATATGCTGATTTTAGTTCCTAAGTGAAGCCTCCTTTGTGGCACTTGCTCTTTTTGGGGTCTGACCCAGCTGGTTTTGTGTGGCCAGATATCGGAGCAGCACCAGAGGATCCACCTGTCTTCCAGCCAGATGGTGACCACCAGGCGTAACCCTGGCAACGAGTGGGTTTCTTTTGTTCTCCCACTTTATTGTAAAATTATTTTTTGAAGCGTTTAGCCGACGAACACGTGTTAGCTCGGTTGCACCTTTATTTACTGTCTGTCTACGGGCTGTAACATGATTGACAAATCCTAGGGTTGATCATGTATGACCAGAACTCTTGCTAGTCTTGACATTTTGTACGACTAGCTTCATGATCATCCGAATATGTAATGTATGGGACGCCTTACTATTGTATATTTGGTGCTCTGACATCTTGTAACTGTTATTACTTGCTTGAGATTGAGACAATAGGCTTGTTTATGACCATAGGAGACTGATGGCTTGTAGTTAAACCCTCATGTATCTAGACAGCCGTGACCGTATAGCGAGGTGGGTTGCACTTCAATATACGTAGCTGGCTATGTACGTCCCCGCTCTCCAGTATTCTGGTTCTGGAGCGTTACAAGAGCTGAACCTTAAGTCATAGCTGCTGGTATGCGCATGTATTTATGCAGAGCTGAGCCTTGAAGTCACATCTGTTAATCTGGTGGTAATGTGTGAAACCCAAAAATTTTGGTTTTATTATTTTTATTAAATGGATAATTTGTTTGTTAAATTATTATTATTATCATTATTAATTGTTAAATTAGGAAAAATCGTATTTTTAGAAAAAAATTATTATTCCTGGAATTTTTAGTGTTTGGTCTGACCGTCCCGAACCTGTCCCGAACCCATCTCGAACCCAATTTCGGTTTTTTTCGAAACAAATCCTTAAGTCCATTAGTATATAATTATAAGTATAAATTCTATTTTTTATTATTAAAAGTAAAGAAATTCCTTTCCTTTAAATTCAACTCATTAAACTCTCTCTCTCTCTCTCACTTCCTTTAAGCACCAGCCAAACCATTCTTTTCCTTCCGCAGCCAACCCCTCCCCTTCTGAACCGTCGGCGACCACTCCCTTTCCCTCCCGTAACCTTCAGATACTCACCCCTACAAAACCCCCCACCTTCTTCTCCACTCTTCATCACTTTTCTCAAACCCATTTTCCCAAAATCCCTAGCCTTAACCCTATCCGGCCGCCCAAGATCTCGTCGGCTCCGCCCAAGCCCGGCGACCCCTCTCGGCGACCCTTGCCGCGCCCTCACGGTGACCCCGGCCGCCTTCCTTCGGCGCCAGCCTTCCCCGCGGCCCCAGGCCGACCGCCCGGCCGCCTACCTCTTCGTCCGTGCCCGGCGCGCGCTGCCGAGCAGCCTTCTGTGCTGCTGCCCCAATTCTGCCGGCCGACCGCCCTTCCCGTGCCCCGGCCCAACGTCTCCTCGCTGCCGTTCCCGACCCGCGGCCTTCCGTGACCCCGCGGGTTTTTCAGATCCGATGTTCCGTGGCCGATCTTTTCGTGTATTCTGGAGTTTTTCCCGAGACAGCGGAATTCATTTTTCTCATATTTTCACCTGAGAGCTCTAGCCGAGCATCCGAGGATTTTGAGGATGAGTCTGATTCTTCTCTGGTGCCGATTTCAAATCCAGTCATAAACCAAGGCAAGTACGGTTATGTTTGTTTTTTAATTTAATTAGTAATTATTATAATATTGCAAGATTAAACCACATTGCTACACGAAACTCTCTCCTAGAGTATTGATTGTTATTGATTGTGGGATTGGGGGAGTAGTGTAGTGTTTTATGACCAATACCTTCATATTGCATAATTGTGCGAGCTTACTCCTTTTCACACGGGGATAAGCCGTATCGTATCACTAGGATACTATTGTACAACCCAAGCCGGTCATAAACATTACATACTCAAATCATATTATTCTCAATTATGAAAAATATTGTTCAAGTATTTCAAACTGTTTAAAATTGCTAATTTCTAATTATTAGTTGAATTGTTATATATTCATAATTGTACTTTGCTCCTTTTCTGACTGGATTCCCCACCCCAATAGGTTCCATTGATGAAGCTGAGCTATTGATAAATAGCTATTACGATCCTGAGCTTTACCCAGTTGTGATGCCTGAGTCCCAATCGGATGATGTTGATCTCGGGGCTGATGAGCCAACTTTCTAGATGATGATTTTCTTTTTAGTTTTGATGTTTGAACTTAAGACAGTTTATTTCAGTTTATTATCAGATGTATCAGATGAAACTTTTTGTTGGACAAAGTTTTTAATATTCGTAATTTTAGAAGTTGTGACAAATATATATTGTGTTGTTGAGATTACCTGCAAGTGGATACAGCTTACTACCGCCGTCTCACAACGGTGCAGGCTGGGCATGGTCCGATTCGACCCAACAATTTGGGACCGAGTCGTGACATGTTTTTAGTGGTGGCCCATACAGGTCTGATCAACAACTTAGGTAAACATATCTAGAAACTTTTAGAATACTAGAACATTAATTTGTCACAATATAGGACCGATATATATATTATAAATATTTTTGTTTGTTATAGACTGGTAGGCTACCTTGCTTATGTTTTGCAATCCTAAACCTTCCAGAGTATGGCCACAGACAAGACCAACACTGCTGGCGATGGGTTGTCATCACCCGATCATACCCCACCTCCTCAACCAAGTCCGGATCCTACACCTCGGCAGCTGACCGATCGTCCCCATAATGCACCAGCACCCCGTAGATTTTACACTACTACTCAAGTGTCAGATCCTACATCTTCTCGGACTGAACATCAAGCCCCTGCGGTAGTGCCCGATCCAGCTGCCCCACCAGTGCCCGTGGACCCCACCGACCTCGTAGGCCTGTTACGAGGAGTGCTTGAGGCTCAGAGAACTCAAGCGGAAGCTCATCGCGAACAGACTACGATTATGAGAGAAGGCATGAAGAATGCCCACAATGTGGCTATGGCTGCACTGGAGAGAGGAAAAGCAGCCCAATCTGAACCAAGGCCTGCTAAAGTCGACGATATTGAAAAATTTAACAAGTTGGGCCCTCGACCTTTCAAGGGAACCGAGGGAATTATTTATGCTGACGAATGGCTCGACAGCATGGAGTATCTCCTCAGCGTTGCTCGACTTCCAGTTGACCTTCAAGTTGAAGCTGTGGGACTCCAACTGCTAGATGTAGCAAGCACCTGGTATCGGAATGAACCCTGACTCCAGGACAGACAGCTTGACTGGAACACCTTCAAGAGGTTGTTCCGCAGGAAGTTCTTCCCAACATTAGAATTACGGGAGATGGAAAGACAATTCCAGAATCTGAAGCAGAAGAACATGACAGTTGGTGAATATGCGGCAGAGTTTGGTCAACTTAGTCGCTTTGCCAAGAACTTGGTTGCTGACCCCGCCGATCGTGCTGAAAGATTCAGGTATGGACTGAGGGAAGAGATTCGCGCTCCTGTGATCGCAGGCGGCGCCAAGACGTACGAGAGGATCCTAATACGAGCTCAGGATATAGAGAAGAGTCAGCCTGCTCGTTCAAAGATGGAGTATTCTGGAACTAGCAACTTCTAGAGTAACCAGAAGAGGCCCAACCACAACAATAACAATAGGCCTCATCACCACCACCAGCAGCATCATCAGGCGAGGACCAATGACAGAGCGCCTCAGAAGCAGATTCCTGTCTGCGATTTCTGCAAGAGGCCAGGACATCAGGCGAACATCTGCAGGAAAAGGCTAGAACACTGCCTAGTTTGTGGGTCTGCCAACCACCAAGTGAGGGACTTCCCCACGACATTCAACCGAACTGGAACAACACCGCAGAAGGCTCCCCTACCCACTCAGCAACAACAGTTTGGGCAACACCAACAGAAGACTGGGCGAGCTTTTGCCCTAGCAGCAGATGAGCAAGAGCCAGAGCAGAAATCCACCGCTGATGTCATCACAGGTTCCATTTATGTACATTCACATCCTGCTTTAGCATTATTTGATTCGGGTGTATCACACAGTTTTATAGCAACAAAATTCATCTCTGCACACCACCTAGTTACGGGATATAGCTAGAAGATATGTAGAGTTATGAGTGGTGGTGGACCCATACCCATCACTGAGACCTGTAACTGCCCTATAACTATCTCAGTACACAATTTCTTAGCACCCTTACTTGTGATGCCCTTACCTAACTATGATGTAGTCCTAGGAATGGACTGGTTAAGTAAGCAGCATGCGCTGATAGATTATCACAGAGGATGTATAGTCTTCAGCCCATCTGGAGAGCCGGAGTTTGAAATCTCTCGAGCTCCAGAAGATATGGAGGGTATTATCTACTCCTCTATCACCGAAGAACCCGGACCTCTTCATCCTATCATAGCAGAATTCATGGACGTCTTTCCTGATAGTCTTCCAGGATTACCCCCGGATCGAGATGTGGAATTCACCATCGACCTAGTTCCCGGCCATTTCCCTATTTCTCGGGGATGCTACAGAGTCAACCCTAAGGAGGCTAAGGACATGAAGGATCAGATCAATGAGCTGAAGGCCCTTGGATTTATCAGAGATGGAGCCTCACCCTGGAGAGCACCTGTCTTGTTCGTGCCCAAAAAGGATGGGACTGTGCGAATGTGCATCGACTACCGGGCACTGAACAACATCACCATCAAGAACAAGTACCCTCTGCCCCGGATCGATGACTTGTTTGATCAACTAAGTGGAGCTAAGGTATTCTCGAAGATAGACCTTCGATCTGGCTACCATCAAATCAAGGTCGGGAAAGAGGATATTCCAAAGATGGTATTCAACACCAAATATGGTCAGTATAAATTTTTGGTCATGCCGTTTGGATTGACGAATGCTCTTGCGGTATTCATGAACCTTATGAACAAGGTCTTCCATGAATATCTGGATCAGTTTATTGTTGTCTTCATCGATGACATCCTGATCTACTCGAAGACCGAAGAAGAGCATGAAGAGCACCTGAGGAAAGTTCTGGGAACCTTAAGAAGGGAGAAGCTCTATGGTAAGCTATCTAAATGTGAATTCTTCTTAGACAAAGTGGACTTTCTGGGCCATGTTGTCACAGGAGAAGGAATTTCGGAGGATCCAAAGAAGATAGCTGCTATTGAGAAGTGGAGTACACAAAGTTCAGTTCCTGAAATTAGAAGTTTCTTGGGCTTAGCTGGCTACTACCAAAAATTTGTGAAGGACTTCGCCAGGATTGCTGAGCCGATGACAAAGCTCACAAGGAAGAGTGAAGAATTTGTGTGGACTGAAGCTTGCCAGTCAGCATTTGAGGAACTAAAGAAGAGACTTACAACGGCACCGATACTTGCGCTGCCCGCAGGTGCCGGCGGTTTCTCAATTTACAGTAATGCATCTGGTAAAGGGTTGGGTTGTGTTCTTCAACAACACGGGAAAGTAATTGCTTACGCATGTAGGCAATTACGGACTCATGAGAAGAACTATCCCACGCATGATTTGAAGCTTGCAACATTTATTTTTGCACTGAAGCTGTGGAAGCATTACCTTTATAGAGAGAGAGTGGAAATATTTACAGACCACAAAAGTCTTAAATATGTTTTCACTCAGACGGAGCTGAACATGCGACAGAGGCGATGGCTGGAGCTGATGAAAGATTTCGACATCGACCTGCAGTATCATCCGGGTAAGGCTAATGTTGTTGCAGATACACTTAGTCGATACCCGATGGCGATGTTTTTGACCAAAGAGCGATATTTTGCTGGAAGACATAGGGAAGCTTGGACTAGAGATTGTACTGCCTGAGGAGGAAATGAAGAAACTGGGAAGAGAAGCAATTGTACTAGGAGCTGAATCATCAATGATGCAGTTGCAAGTGCGTTCAAGTCTGATGGATAAAGTCATTGAGACACAATTTCAAGACGAGATGCTTTGCAAAATCAGAGATCAAGTGCTGGCAGGAACACTTGAAGGATTCTCAATCGCCAGCAACGGAGCATTGAGGCATGGTACGAGACTTTGCGTACCAACTGGCGAACTGAGGAATGAGCTGATGCAAGAAGCACACCAGTCGCAGTATTCGATACATCCAGGAGATAAAAAAAATGTATCGGGATATACGTACTGTAGTATGGTGGTACGAAATAAAGAAGGACGTATCCAGGTTTGTGGCTAGATGTTTGATTTGTCAACAAGTGAAAGCTAGCAGACAGAGACCAGCAGGACTGTTGCAGCCGCTAGACATTCTGAAGTGGAAATGGGAACACATAACGATGGACTTTATGTCAGGACTGCCTCGATCCCAAGGAGGGAAGGACGCCATTTGGGTTATTGTGGACCGACTGACGAAGTCAGCTCACTTTATTCCCTTCAAGGTTGGTCTATCTACCGAGAAGTTAGCAGCACTGTACATGCAGCATATCTACCAGATTTATGGAGTTCTGGTAAGTATTGTATCTGACAGAGATACCAGATTCACCTCTCATTTCTGGAAGAGCTTGCACGACAGTTTGGGAACACAATTGAAGTTCAGCACTGCCTACCATCCCCAGACTGACGGACAATTGGAGAGAACCATCCAGACGCTAGAAGACATAATGAGATCTTGCGTCTTGGAATTTGGAGGGTCTTGGGAAGACCACTTGCACTTGGTAGAGTTCTCCTACAACAACAGCTACCAAGCTAGCATCGGTATGACTCCGTTCGAGGCACTTTATGGACGTCGTTGCCGTACTCCACTTGCTTGGGACGATGTAGGAGAAAGAGTATTGCTTGGACCTGAGATGGTGACCGATGCAGCAGAGAAGGTAAAGGAGATTAGAGACAAACTCAGGATTGCTCAGGACAGACAGAAGCATTGGGCTGATAGCAGTCATCGACCACTGGAGTTCGAAGCAGGAAATAGTATCTTCGTCAAGATTTCCCCTACCAGAGGAACTATCAGATTTGGCAGAGCAGGAAAGCTGAGCCCCAGGTACATCGGCCCATTCGAAGTTTTGAGCTGAGTCGGAGAAGTAGCGTACCGATTAGCTCTACCAGCTAATCTTGAAGGCGTGCATAACGTCTTCCACGTTTCACAGCTCAGACGCTACATCCCGGATCCGAGCCACATCTTGGACCATTCGAAACTGGAGATTGGACCCAGCCTCACAGTACCAGAGAAGCCAGTGGCGATTTTAGACAAAGGTGAGAAGAAAACCAGGAACTCTGTGACACCCATAGTCAGAGTGATGTGGCGGCACAATTTCCCAGGCGAGTCTACCTAGGAGCGAGAAGACGAGATGCGGAAGCAGTATCCGTATCTATTTGAGACCAGAGGTAAATTCCTAACCCTATCCTTTAATTTCGAGGACGAAATTTCCAAGGAAGGAAGGTTGTGAAACCTGAAAATTTTAGTTTTATTATTTTTATTAAATGGATAATTTGTTTGTTAAATTATTATTATTATCATTATTAATTGTTAAATTAGGAAAAATCGTATTTTTAGAAAAAAAATTATTATTCCTGGAATTTTTAGTGTTTGGTCTGACCGTCCCGAACCTGTCCCGAACCCGTCTCGAACCCAATTTTGGTTTTTTCCGAAACAAATCCTTAAGTCCATTAGTATATAATTATAAGTATAAATTCTATTTTTTATTATTAAAAGAAAAGAAATTCCTTTCCTTTAAATTCAACTCATTAAACTCTCTCTCTCTCACTTCCTTTAAGCACCTACCAAACTATTCTTTTCCTTCCGCAGCCAACCCCTCCCCTTCCGAACCGTCGGCGACCACTCCCTTCCCCTCCCGTAACCTCCAGATACTCACCCCTATAAAAACCCCACCTTCTTCTCCACTCTTCATCACTTTTCTCAAACCCATTTTCCCAAAATCCCTAGCCCTAACCCGATCCGGCCGTCCAAGCTCTCGCAGGCTCCGCCCAAGCCCGGCGACCCCTCTCGGCGACCCTTGCCGCGCCCTCACGGTGACCCCGGCCGCCTCCCTTCGGCGCCAGCCTTCCCCGCGGCCCCAGGCCGACCGCCCGGCCGTCTACCTCTTCGTCCGTGCCCGGCGCGCGCTGCCGAGCAGCCTTCCGTGCTGCTGCCCCGATTCCGTCGGCCGACCGCCCTTCCCGTACCCCGGCCCTGCGTCTCCTCACTGCCGTTCCCGACCCGCGGCCTTCCGTGACCCCGCAGGATTTTCAGATCCGATGTTCCGTGGCCGATCTTTTCGCGTATTCTGGAGTTTTTCCCGAGACCGCGAAATTTATTTTTCTCCTATTTTTACCTGAGAGCTCTAGCCGAGCATCCGAAGATTTAGAGGACGAGTCTGATTTCTTCTCCGGTACCGATTTCAAATCCATTCATAAACCAAGGCAAGTACGGTTATGTTTGTTTTTCAATTTAATTAGTAATTATAATATTGCAAGATTAAACCACATTGCTACACGGAACTCTCTCCTAGAGTATTGATTGTTATTGATTGTGGGATTGGGGGAGTAGTATAGTGTTTTATGACTAATACCTTCATATTGCATAATTGTGCGAGCTTACTCCTTTTCACACGGGAATAAGCCGTATCGTATCACTAGGACACTATTGTACAACCCAAGCCGGTCATAAACATTACATACTCAAATCACATTGTTCTCAATTATGGAAAATATTGTTCAAGTATTTCAAACTGTTTAAAATTGCTAATTTCTAATTATTAGTTAAATTGTTATATATTCATAATCCCCACCCCAATAGGTTCCATTGATGAAGCTGAGCTATTGATAAATAGCTATTACGATCCTGAGCTTTACCCAGCTGTGCTGCCAGAGTCCCAATCGGACGATGTTGATCTCGGAGCTGATGAGCCAACTTTCTAAATGATGATTTTCTTTTTAGTTTTGATGTTTGAACTTAAGACAGTTTATTTCAGTTTATTATCAGATGTATCAGATAAAACTTTTTGTTGGACAAAGTTTTTAATATTCGTAATTTTAGAAGTTGTGAAAAATATATATTGTGTTGTTGAGATTACCTGCAAGTGGATACAGCTTACTGCCGCCGTCTCACAACGGTACAGGCTGGACATGGTCCGATTTGACCCAACAATTTGGGACCGGGTCGTGACATAATGCATATGTAAAGATTTTGTAAGCTAATAATGTAGAGACGGACAGAGAATATGTACACACTTGGTTTATTTTCTAATCCTTGTCTCATGAAGGGATGGATTAACGATAATGGGTAAGAATCATCGAAGGGTGATGTTTGCTTTATGTTTAATATTGTTAAACTGAAATGCTAATATTCTGATAACAAAAAAAGAATTGTTTACCTGGAATGCTGCTAACTGTGTAAAGAAGAGGAAATTATATATATTTTGTCACTATTAAAGACCCTGAGATTTGAATATGACTCATGAAATATGTTGTGCTTGTCAATTGAAATAAACTAATAATGTGCACTGAAATGACCAATCGTAGACTTGAATGAAATGTGGAATATGAAATGTTGGTTTTTGAAATGGTTTTCAAACGAAGTATTCTGCCTCTGTACTGCAAGAAATGAACGTAGGTAAAAGTAGCAAGATCATTACCACATAAATATTTTCTCACTAAATTACTTAGTGATCATTTCAGATGATACGTTAATGTACTGACTCACTACCAGTTTGCACGCAAGTGCAAGATGTTTGAAATGGAAAGTCTGAATCGATAGCCAGAGCCTCATCCTAGGGAGCTGAAAATCAGAAGATGAATATGAAAAAAAGATGGTTTTCTATATAAAAGGATGTAATGCATGGAGCATGATCACACTACCAGAATAAGGCACTTTAGCGACGCCTAAAGACGTCGCTAATACGCCTAAAGACGTCGCTAAACCAGTTTAGCAACATATTTAGCGACATCTTCCTCTTGTCGCGGAAATCTTAGTCGCTGTTTGGAAAGACGTCGCTGATCGTCGCCAACACCGACGTTTACCGATGCAACTATACGTCGGTAATATACCGACGTTTACCGGCGTTTCGTCGATGAAATAGTGACGTTTATGATGTCGCTATACGTCGGTATTCCCTGGGAAAATTACCGACGTTTTTGATGTCGCTATGCGTCGGTATATAGTACCGACGTTTTGTGTTGTCGCTATACGTCGGTATATCCTGGGTAAATAAGGTAAAATTCTAGAATATTTAGCGACGTCTACCGACGCATACCGACGAAACTGACGTCGCTATGTGCCATCGAAAAGCGTCGGTAAACGTCGGTAGATGTCGCTAACTTTTGAAAAAAAATAAAAATAAATTACAGTATACAATTTTTTCCACAGAATCATTTTCTTCCTGCAGTTTAATCTGAAACACAATACACAAGCACATTTTATCCCTGGGTTCGTCGACCCCTTCGGTGGAACAACACCACCGGTAAATTAACATCCAAATGAAACGAATAGTCTAATACAAAAACAACCCAATACAATCCAGAGATTGACACAGTACTAATTCATATATGTAGTCCAATACAAATAGTCTAATACAAAAACAACCCAATACAAATAGTCCAATACAAATAAGTACTACTAGCTAATGAGAACCACGCAGCTCACGCAAACGCTCAGTGATACGATCACGCAACCACCTCGGATAAGTGGGATCGACGGCGTGCGGAGAGATGTAGTCCATTGCAAGTGCTGGATGAATAGAACTCCCGGTCTCACTAGCTACCGGTGCCACTTCCTCCTTAACAGTAGGAGGAGCCACCTCAGTAATCTGTGTTTCCCTCAAACGACGTGCCGCTGCTCGGGTCATGGGTGCCATCTGGTAAAATCAATATTCACGGGTGGAGCGATTGAAAATGAATGAGAGAACTATCAGAGAATCAAATAAATGAGAGACATAACTAAGTAGCACTTGAACTTTAACTAAGTAGCACTTGTAACTAATGTACAAAATCACCTATTGATACGATGCAATGATCGATTTTAGCGACATTTATTAACGTCGCTACTATTTAGCGACGAATGTTAACGTCGCTAAAAATGTCGCTAAGTTAAAAAAAATATAAAAAATAGGTTCCAGAATGCAAATGGAGCTGGAGCCTGAGCCAAAATATAGAATACAAAATACAAAATACAGAATCCAATCCCTGGGTTCGCCGACCCCCTCGGTGGAACACTCAACACCGGCACGCACAATACATTCCAGAATATACAAAAAATATAAAGAAAAAATACTATCCGCAACGAACAATGTCAATATATAATATCCTCAACAAACCAAATCAATATCCGCAAATACGTACAAACTCAGTATCCTCAACGAAAAAACTGAATATCCCCAAATACGTACAAAGTCAAAATACAAAATACAGAATCCAATCCCTGGGTTCGCCGAAAATACAAAAACAAAGATTGACACACAGTACTAATTCATATGTGTTTTAAGTGTGAGAACGGATGGCTCAGAACACAACCCAAAATTCATTCTAGCATACATTAGTGTGAATCATCTATGTTCTGTACATATGGTGTAGTATACATTCTTATCGAATCTAGTACCTAGTATCTGAAGAATGTAACAGAATCAAGATGAACTCACATAATGTAATACTAAAATATCATCTACTACTATATAAGATATAGTGATAGGTTGCCGTATCATCATTGTCGAGGGATGAGGGTCGGAGGACAGTCAACTTCATCTACGGCTACATAGTTACATGAGCTAGTCGTCGCGAAACGTTGCTATGACGTCGCTAATAGCGACTAATTTAGCGACGTTAGTATGAACGTCACTAAATTCTAATTATATTCTCCCACCAATTCATTTTCCTCCATTTTACTCTCTCACTCTCTCTCCTCCCCCCCTCCGGCGCTCTCACTCTCTCCGGCGCTCTCACAGTACTAATTCATATCTATTTAAGTGTGAGAACGGATGGCTCAGAACACAACCCAAAATTCATTCTAGCATACATTAGTGTGGATCATTATGTTCTGTACATATGGTGTAGTATATGTTCTTATCGTATCTAGTATCTGAAGAATGTAACAGAATCAAGATGAACTCACATAAGGTAATACTAAGACATCATCTACTACTATATATGATATAGTGATAGGTTGTCATATCATCATTGCCGAGGGATGAGGGTCGGAGGACAGTCAACTTTATCTACGGCTACAAAGTTTCTGCCTCGCCAGTCGAATGGCTGCAGGGACTATGTCCTGATCACCATGTCGTACCGTAGATTAATGCAAATGGAGCTGGAGCTGGAGCCAAAATATAGAATAAATGAGAGAACTATCAGAGAATCACATAAAACTAACTAGAAATGAAATACAGTAATTGACAAATAAATGAGAGAACTATCAGATGTGATACTTGAGTATCAATGCGATACTCGAGTATCGGTATTGTGATTACGATATCGATACACATAGGAATGGTCTGATACTCAGAGTATCGGTATCGAACCATTCCGTATTGCGAGGGGAACAACACTATAGCGTGAAAGCGAGATAGATAGAGAGAGAGACACAACTAAGTAGCACTTGAACTTTAACTAAGTAGCACTTGTAACTAATGTACAAAATCACCTATTGATACGATGCAATGATCGATTTTAATTACAGTAATACAAAATGACAAAAATATAATACGTATAAAGAATTAGAAACTTACATAAGCTTTGGCAGCCATCTTCTTCGTCATCTCTGTCCAGAAATCCGCTCTGAGTCAATCCTTTGCCCCGGAGCTCGAGTGGACATCCTTGAGTAGAGCTCGAGCGAGAGGTTCCTCACAGCATGGTGGTCTCCTTTATCAAAGGATTTTTGCTCGTCTCACAACCAATCGAAAATTTCTTTATTTCTAATAGCTTGAATATGAAACTCTGTTTCACATTTGGTTCTTATATACCAGAAGGTAGAGCCAAATGTGAAGCAGAGCTTCATATTCAAGAGATTAGAAATAAAAAAAATTTGATTGGTTGTGGAACGAGCAAGAATACTTTAACAAAGGAGACCACCATGCTGTCAGGAACCTCTCACTCGAGCTCTACACAAAGGATGTCCACTTGAGCTCCGGGGCAAAGTTTTGGCTCAGAGCAAGAATCTGTTGACGGAGCACATCCACCATCTGTAACTGTGAGAGACCCATCTGAGTATGACGTATACTCTGATAATATCTCCTCCAACACTCAATCCCACTACTGATATCATTCTTATAAAGGTGATCTCTCAGAGTATACGTCCTACTCAGATGGATCTCTCAGAGTATCCTTTCCGATTGGTTGTCGAGCCATAGGGTACAGTCTCTCCCGGCCGAGCCAGCCCCACCGGTGATTACATGTCATTACCTACATTAATGCTTATCTATACATTACATTTCATATGTTATCCAAACATTGCATTTATAACTTGCATATATCCATGTATTCCCATTTGCATACATATATGCATATTGCATTCATATGTGCTTACCAACTGCAGATTTTTTGGTCCATCACATTCATGCATTTACGATACATGTAACTGTATTGATACGTGTGTCCATGTGTTTCAGGGAATCAATGCAAGGTGAGTGAAACTATAGGGTATGTGTAGTGGAGAAACAGGGAATAGGTTAGTTCTCAGGTTTGGATGAGTGTGACTGAAACAGTGATGTGTGTGTAAACTGGCAGAAAATCATATAGAGTAATGGGTGTAATGTGACAGGAATTAATAGGGAATGTGTGTGTATGTGTGTAACATAATGTGTAATAGGAAAACAGTAGATAGGTTGTGCCAAATCAGTAAAATTTGTACTTAATCTCAGGAATTAGTTCTCAGGAAAACAGAGAACAATGCAAGTCCTATTGACAGTCTACATTTTAGTAATCTAATATATGTGTAAATGAACTAATCCTGATCATTAACATCAATAATTCAGTTAAAAAGTTCAATAAAAAAACTCAGAAAATCGAATTTGTAAACTATGTATCACAAAAAATGGGAAAACCTCATTTGAAAACCAAAATGCAGTTAATAACCAAATTTATTGGTTGGTAACAAGGACACACATGTGCACGTGTCTCCCAAAGGGTCTGTGTGTCCAACCAAGTGGACACAACCGTGTCCATGACACCAAAATCACTACACGAGCACACACGCAGTGCACAGCCTCGTGCACGCGTGCACACGCGTCTAGCACATGACATAGGCCACATGGTGACACGTGGCCGTTCACACGTGTACGCCAGGGGTAGGGCTACATGCCCAGTAGCCTGATGCGTGTCCACGTCGTGTCATGTGTAAACCCAAACTTATTCCAAACTGGTATGTAAACCCACAAACTGAACTGAACTACAGCTCAAGCTAACTCAAAGACTCACAAACTCAACCTGGGAATCAAACTCAAAATCAAACCCTAACTCAGAACTCACCCAAACTCTCAAACAACATACAACATTCAATTATATAGCCTATTTATATAAATACAGAAATAATGTAAGAATCGTATCAGTCTACAGGACTAACATTTAGGTTAGGGTTTACCTAGTCGGGGCCGGAGGAACGGGTCGTCGAGGTGGCAGGGGGTCGCCGGTGGGGAGCTGGAGATGAGGGTGAGCGGGGTCGCCGGTGGGAGCAGGGTCGTCGAGCGGGGTCGCGGAGGGTCGGGGGCCGAGGGGGGAGGGGGTCACCGGAGGCCGAGGGGGGAGGGGGTCGCCGAAGGCCGAGGGGGGAGGGTCGCCGAGGGGGGAGCGCGCTTTCGTTTGGGAAAATTTCGATCGAAAAATAATGGGGGGGAATCAAAACTGAAAGCCCTATATTTTCAATTTAGCGACATCACACATATACGTCGGTAAACGTCGCTAATATTAGTGAAATTAGCAACGTTACAGTAGTTACGTCGGTAAACGTCGCTAATATTAGTGATATTAGCGACGTTCGCCAACTTATCCGTGACGTATATTTTCTTATACAAAAAAAAGTCGAAAAAGGTCGCCGATCGTCGGTAATAGTGACGTATTGCGACGTTTATAGAGTACGTCGCTAATTCCTTAACCGTTAGCGACGTTTTAATAAAACGTCGCTAATTGCGTCGCTAATATGACTTATTCTAGTAGTATCATTGTAATTATGTATGTTTCAAGAAAGATTTAAGCCAAGTAATGAATGTATCAGAGAGACAATGAGAGCTTTCTAATCAGTTCAAAAGATATCAATAAAGATAATTTGTTTATGTTATCATTGTGCTAAACTTTATTTTCTGCAATATTGTTCGTCGTTGTTTCAATTTTTGCATTTATGTTCTGCTGCGTTGTTGTGTACCTTGTCTATCTTGTTATTGTACAGGTCTTGACCTTGTGCAAGCACAACTTAGGCTTGCACGACATCACGCCCAAGCGAGAATGGTCGGTTCCATAGAGATCAAAACGAGGACGAACGATCTTGCGGGATCGGGGCATTACAGAGGAAAGGGCCGTGGGGGTGGGGGGTGGGCAGCCGGGACAGGGGTGGAGGGGATTTTGGCTGGGAAAATGGTAGTTTAGTTTTTTTTTTGTATTAATTTTAAAATAATTCAATAGTTTATGGTATCAAGTTAACATGTTTAAGGTATCAAGTTGAAAAACTGAAATAGTTGAGGTTATCAAGTTGGAACTAAGCCTAAAATAAATCATGCACCACTTCAAGCTACACTGAAAAACATTGATTGGGATTTGGTGCGATTTGATTTTGTCCGAGCTAATAAAATTTTACCATCGATGTCTTACAAAAGTTTATGATGACATATTGGACTAGATCAATGGTTTTTTTCTCTCCATATGAAAGAATTTTCTACCGTTGGGATAACTTATTGTTCCCCGTTGGGATAATTTATTCTTCCCCTATGTTCACGAACACATGTCAGGAAGGGATGAACCCCCGATGCCACTCCAATGTTCAAACTAGATTTGAGGTGAATGTAAAAAACGACAAAGATTTTTTTTTGAGGGGGAAAAGCAGGTATTTATTTTATTAGGCTAAGAAATGCCAGGGCTACAATATCCACCTATAGATAGGAGAGGGGCAATACAATCTGGAAGGAAATTGAAGAAAGAGTTTGAACGAGTCTGAAGGCCAAATTCAGCAAGTTTGTGTGCGACTCTATTCCCGGATCTCCTCACAAAGGAGAAGTCGATGTTTTGTGTTGAGCCGGCTATCTCTATTTGGATTGATTGAAAAGTGTCCTGAAGCTTCCATGGAATCAATTCTCTTTCTCCTTTTGGAATCCGATGAACAGTAAGTGAATCCTCCTCAATGATGAGATCAGTTGAGCCCGTTTTTTTGCCAGAAGAAGGCCTTGGAAGTTCGCCTGAGTTTTCGCAAGGAGACTGGATTCGACGTCGAAATGTTGGAAAGAACACCAGGAGTTAGCTGCCACAAAAGAGCCATTATGATCCCTAGCCACTGCAGTAGCAGCTATATGAGACGATGAAGTCGCTCCGTCCACATTTATTTTGATTATTCCGTTGGCCGGGGGGTCCCAACGAGCGGATGAAATGGCAGCGTTACGGTTGGACTGTATGTGTGCCAAAGGAACGTGAAGGCCATCAGTGTAGGTGTGGTATAGGGAGGCTACTTGTTGTAAAACTTTCTGTATGTCTTGAGGCTTATGTTTGAAGACGCAAGCACATCTTGCTTTCCAGATGCCACATTAGAGTAGCTCCCATACTGAAGACAGTGTGTGAGCTCTTCTCTTTAAGCCACTCGATCACAAGAGTGTGTATGCGGTGATGAGTCTCCACACGCAGCCCAATAGTGCTAGCGAACCAAACCGGCTTGATCACTCCGCAGTGAAGAAAGAGGTGGTCGGGGTCTTCTTCTTGAAGAAGACATAGGGCACATAGATTTTTCAGGTGGGGGAGTCGTTTGTTTATGGCACTGGAAAGAGGAAGAGCGTTGTGTAGAAGGCGCCATATGAATAACTGGATCCTAGGGACAATATGTTTGATGCCCCAAAGATGTTTCCAGGTGCTTGGCTCGTGGACGATGGTAGAGTTGCTGGCTGCTTGCATACGGAGAGTCTCATATAGAGATTTCGCAGAGAAGGACCCATTTTTGGAGTTTGTCCAGATTAGGTTATCAGGTCCCTCCCCATACTGAAGGCTAATATCCATAATCGCCTTAGCTTCCATTGGAGGGAAGAGTGAGTGGACCGAATGATAGTTCCAAGAGCGGGTATTGGGGTTCATTAGTTTGCGGACAATTTTTAGGCCGTTGGGTGGCCAGTTGATCGTCGTGACTCTGAATCCTGGTAGAGTTGGTATTTACGATTCGGATAGGATGTCGACCCACCCTCCTTTGATCCTCCAACAGATGCTATTCGCTATGGAAGCTCGAATTCCTATTATGCTCATCCAAATTGGTGACGCCCATTTTGCGATTGTAGCTGTCCAGAAGCAGTTATTCTGCAGATATAAACCCCACAAGAGGCGAGCCTAGAGCCGGTTAGGATAATTGAGAAATCCCCATAGGAGTCTGCCGATAAGTGCTTCGTTCACCCAGTCCAATCGGCGGAAACCAAGCCCGCCGTTCTTTTTTGGTTGTGTGATTTTTTCCCAGCTCAGGAAATGCATGTTCCTTTCTGTAGGTCTATGTCCCCACCAGAAGGAGCGTTGGATTTGTGCCAATTGTTTGGTAGTTGTCTTCGAAATTTTATAAGCAGACATGTAGTAGATACGTATGGACTCTAGTGTCGAAATTTTATAAGCAAACATGTAGTAGATACGTATGAGACTTGAAGCCTTGAACTGCACTTGTTGATTAGGGAGTCGAAAGTCGATGGCTTGCTTTTGGATCGGAGTAGGGCATGTCCCAGATATTTTTCGGCCGGTTCCATAGGCGGGAGATGGAGCATGGAAGCGAGGGAGTTACGTTCACTTGCATCTACCTTCTTGCTGAATAATATACTGGATTTGGTGTAGTTCACTTGCTGCCCCGACCACATGGAGAATTTGTTCAGTACATTCTTCACAGAGATCAGGTTAGATACATTAGCTTGTCCAAATATAAGAATATCATCAGCAAATAATAGATGAGAAATGGTCAGAGTGTATCTATTTATCCGCATGCCTTGGAACAAATCATCTCGTTCGTTCCGATAGAATAGTCTTGACAGGACATCTGAGCATAATATATAAAAGAATGGGGATAATGGATATCCTTGCCGAAGTCCTCTCTTAGGTCTGAAAAATCCTTTCGGAACTCCATTGATAAGGATGGAAAAGGACGAAGAAGATATGCAACTCATGATGAGAGTATTTGTATGCCCCTGGATTCCTTTCCCATGCAGGACGTTCTTGATGAATCCCTACGAGAATCGATCGTATGCGTTAGACATATCGATCTTCAAAGCGAAGGAGTTTTTCATCGCAGGGAAGCGTTGCATGGCATGGATAACTTCCTGGGCGATGATGATGTTATCCGTAATTTGTCTTCCTGCAATAAAAGCATTCTGGTTTTGCAAAATTATATTATCCATGAGAGGGGTGAGTCTGGTTGTAATGATTTTGGATATGACCTTATAAGCGACATTACACAGTGATCACTACTAAAATATGCTATATTAGCGACGTGTTTTAGCGACGTAAGAAAATAACGTCGCTATATATATAATATAGCGACTCCCGTCATGTGACGTCGCAAATCGTCGCTAACTAGCGACGTTCAGCGACATTACATAAATTACGTCGCAGAACAGCGACGTTCAGCGGCAGAGTATTAATATATGTCGCCATATAATAAAATTTTGCGACGTTTAGCGATGTCTTTAGTTGACGTCGCTAAATGTTTTACTTAGGGCACGCTGTTTCCTTTTCCCCCTCACTCGAAAATTTCCAAAATTTTCAGAATCCCTCCCCCCCCCGCGACTCTCCCCCCCCGGCGACTCTCTCCCCCCCCCCGCGACTCTCCCCTCCGGCGACTCTCTCCCCCCGCCCCCGGCGACTCGCTCCCCCCGCCCCCGGCGACTCCCTCCCGCTCCGACGAGCTCCTCCTCCCCCAATCCGAGATCCTCCTCCTCTCCCTAGCTCCTCCTCCTCCTCCCTCTTCCTAAGGTAAACCCTAACCCTAACCCTAACTCCTCTCCCTCCTCCTCCTCCTCCTCCTCCTCCTCCTCCTCTCACACACACACACGGACACACACACACGGACTCACACACACAGACACACACACACACGGACACACACACACACACACACAGACACACACAGACACACACACAGACACACACACACTGACACAGATTTTATCATATTCTTCTTGTGCTCTTTTTCATATTATTATTCATGTGTTATTTATATGTTGTATCTCTTTACATGTATATATATATTTATATATATATTTGTGTGTGGTTGTATATTTATTTGGGATTATGGTTGTGGGAATGTTGAGAGGTTTTGATTGTTGTGTAGTTGTTGTTCTTGTTGTTGTTGTTGTTGTTGTTGTGTGGGAAGTAGGATGGAAATCAATGAAAGGATGAGGAAATGATGGAGATTGAAGGAGGATAGAAGTGTGCTTATGGGGAGGGGGTTTTGGACAGCAACCAGCAGCCTGGGCTGCTGTTTTCAGCAGTTTTGGGGGGGGGGGGGGGGACAGCAGCTATATGCTGCTGAAATTTGCAGCAGTGTGCCCCCCACTTGACATTAGTTAGCCTACTTATTAGCCCATCCTTTTAGCCTATCTTTTAGCCATTAGTTAGCCTACTTATTAGCCTTTAGTTGGACACACACACACGGACACACACACACAAACACACACACACAGACACACACAGACACACACACACATGTCACCTATATATATACCTACATGTTATATATATGTGGTTATATATAGATATATATGTGTGTGTGTCTCTTGGTATAATATTCATGTTGTAGTGTTGTGGTTATATTGTAGTGTGGTGATAGTGTGGGAATTGATAAATGGAATGGATGTAAGGATGATAGGAAGGATTAGTGGACCTATAATCCTATTTATATGTGTCCTATATATGCCTATATGTGTGTGTGTGTGTGTTAGCCTATATGTAAGCCTAGGTGAGAGCTTATGAGTGTGGTATCATGGGTGATATATGTGAGTGAGTGTGTAAGTGAGTTGTGTGGATGAGTGTGAGGTTAAATGTGTTAGATATAGGTTAGCATCTTAGGCCATATCCTAGTTAGATATGTAGTTGTTAGTATCCTAGAGTGTTAGAGCCTTGGTTTGGGATACCAAGTTGGGGTTAGAAATAGGATACTAGTTAGCTATTGGTATGTGTAGATATATATTAGATAGATAGTTGGATGGATAGGTGGATAGATGGATGGGGAGTAGAAGGGGAGCTGCTGCCCCCATTCCAGCAACAGCAGCAGCAAGAACAGCTGTTGTAGCAGCAGTTTACATCAGCAGTAGCACCCCCATGGCCCCCCACTTGTAGTGATTAGCACTAATGGGGGCAGGAGAGGTAATTATAGGAGTAATTAGATCTAGATCTAATTAGCACTTGGCTACAAGGCATATTCCAAGAATATTCTAGAGAATATTCCAAGTCTATTCTAAGGAATATAGCGACTCCTATCGTTTGAAATAACCACATCTTGGCTATTTATTAAATAGATCGACCCTGAGCTCCCATGTTTAGTCGTGCCTTCAACATCATGTTCAAATGAAGGTGACAAGCAGCTGACTATGAAAAAATATGCCGTCTTGAGCTTCATAAAGAAATGCAAGATTACAAGCTCCTATGTAGTAATCTTGCATTTCTTTATGAAGCTCAATACGACATATTTTTCTATAGTTAGCTGCTTGTCACCTTCATTTGAACATGATGTTGAAGGCACGACTGAACATGGGAGCTCAGGGTCGATCTATTTAACAAATAGCCAAGATGTGGTTATTTTACAGAAGCCATGAATTACCGGGAAAATAGGAAACATCTCGTACTCCTCCCGTGAAATCGTTACCGGGAAAATAGGAAACACTTAGCAAACACTTAGACGTTAGCAAACATTGTTAATTGGTGTGTTCATCTTTGCAGAATTATTTCCAAATGGAGCTGAATTACTACTTGCGGAATCGTTCATGGATGTACAATCGTCGTCCTGAAGATATGTGTGGTGTGCGGGATGAATACATAGCGGGAGTAGAGCAGTTCCTGCAGTTTGCTAAGGCGTTCCCTCAGTACATGGACGGTACCAAAATTAAGTGTCCGTGTGTGAAATGTCATAACGTAAAATATTATCCAGAAGTGGAAGTGACATATCATTTGTACTCGAGGGGTTTCACGCCTAATTACTATCAGTGGACCGCACACGGAGAACTTGTGTCGTTAGCATCAGAGCCGGAGCCTTATGTTGAGCCGTATATGCATGCGGGACCTAATTTTGTTTCAGATAATCATGCATACGACGACGGGTGCGTGAACATGGTTTTCGACGCTGATGGGCCCAGTTTTGTTCCTGATGCAGCTGAGGAGGCACCGAATGTCGACGCTGCAAAGTTCATGGAGTTGCTAGAGAATGCAAGGACTCAATTGTATCCTGGTTGTGAGGATCATTCACCGTTGGAGGTGGTTACAAGACTTTTGAGCATTAAGTCAGATTTTAACATGTCGCAAGAATGCTACAACCGAGTGTTGGAGTTGATTATAGAGATCTTGCCGGCGGGTGCTAAGTTACCTAAAGACTTCTACCGGTCTAAGAGGATGGTGAGATCGCTCTGGATGGGATACGAGAAAATCGATTCTTGTCGCAATGGGTGCATGCTGTACTACAAAGACGACAAGGACGCAAATGTGTGCAGATTTTGTGGTGCTGATCGCTATAAGCCAACTAGTACAGGAAGGTCTACCGGTGCAAGAAGACCGACCGATTCAATGCACTACCTGCCTTTAATGCCGCGGTTGCAAAGATTATTTATGGTGAAAGAGACGGCCGAAAATATGAGTTGGCACATGCGAGAACAGATTGAAGGAGTGTTGGATCACCCATCCGATGGAGAAGCGTGGAAGCACTTTGATCGAGTGTATCCTGATTTTGCTTCAGATCCACGTAATGTCAGGTTGGGGCTATGTTCTGACGGTTTTACTCCTTTTGGTCTTTCGAGATCCCAGTATTCGTGCTGGCCTGTGATTGTCACTCCGTATAACCTACCGCCTTGGATGTGCATGAAGACCGAGTACATGTTTCTAACCGTTATAATTCCTGGTCCGAACAATCCCAAGAGGAACATTGATGTGTACTTACAGCCTTTGATAGATGAGTTGAATCAGTTATGGGAAGTGGGCGCTAACACGTACGATGTTTCCAGGAAGCAGAATTTTCAGATGAAGGCAACCCTTATGTGGACCATCAACGACTTTCCGACATATGGAATGTTATCTGGATGGAGCACTCATGGACGTCTCTCATGTCCGATTTGCATGGACTGTACTAAGGCTTTTCGCTTAAAACACGGAGGAAAACCGTGCTTCTTTGATTGTCATCGACAATTTCTGCCAAAAGATCATCCGTTCAGAAGGAACAGGAATGCATTCCGTGCCGGCATTGTAGAGAAGGGTGATCCACCGCCAAGGTGGTGCGGAGCCACGATATGGGAGGAGGTTAGAGATTTTCCAAGTGCTATCGAAGATCCTACAACTGGGTACAAGTGCGATGGATTTGGTAGAGATCATAACTGGACAAAGAGGAGCATATTCTGGGATCTGCCATATTGGAGTACCAATCTGATCAGACATAATCTTGATGTCATGCATATTGAGAAGAATGTGTTTGATAACATAATTAATACTGTGATGGACGTAAAGGGAAAAACGAAAGACAATCCCAAGGCCAGGTTGGACTTAGCAGAAATATGCAAACGCCCTGCGTTGTATTTGATAGAGCAGAATGGAAAACAGTTCCTGCCGAAGTCAATCTTCTCACTGGACAAGGAGGATAAAGTGAGACTTTGTCGGTGGATCCAGGGCCTAAAATTTCCAGACGGATATGTGTCAAATCTGAGAAGATGTGTCGATCCGAAGGAAAACAAATTGACGGGTATGAAGAGCCACGATTGTCACGTATTCATGGAGAGGTTAATTCCGATTGCATTTCGGGAATTCTTATCGCAGGCAGTTTGGGATCCATTGACGGAGCTTAGCATATTCTTCAGGGACCTTTGTTCTAAGAAATTGCTCGTTGATCGTCTAGAAAAGCAAGAGAAGGACATTACGGTAACACTGTGCAAGCTAGAGAGGGTGTTCCCTCCTGGATTCTTCGACTCTATGGAGCATTTGCCGATTCATCTATCTTATGAGGCACGTGTTGGTGGACCCGTCGAATATCGATGGATGTACCCGTTCGAGCGACATTTGAATCACCTAAAAAGAAAGGTGAAAAATAAGACACGGGTCGAGGGTTCTATTTGTGAAGCCTATGTTCTCGAGGAGATTACAAACTTTTGTTCGATGTATTTCAAGCCTCATGTTGCAACTAATAGAACGAGAGCTTCCAAAAACGACGACGGAGATCATGAATGTAATGATACAATACTGAAGGTATTCAATGCTTCAGGAAAGCCGTCGGGTAAAATGAAGAAGAGATATCTGAACGATGATGAGCTAAGGGCTGCTCAGGTGTATGTATTACTCAACTGCGATGAGGATGAAGTAGAGAAGCTGGAGGGGTAAGTAATTAATACGTTTACATTATTTTAATAGTGTTGATTATTAGACTATTACATTAATTGAACGATGTTGTTTTCAGCATATTTAATGATGAAGTGAGGTCAGGTAGGCCACACATAACAGAAGAAGAACTAGAACAAGAAATAAGGCATTATTTTCCATCATGGTTGAGTGCATATGTAAGACTTGAGAACTCTGTAATTACCTTTCAGTATATGCACTTGATTGAGAATGAGCTTAATTTATTTTTTCATGGTATTTAGGTCGATAGTCCATACGCAAGACTTGAGAATGAGTCTATTAGAACGCTAGCCAAGGGACCAATTTATGCTGCAAAAATATGGCCAAGCTACTGTGTTAATGGGTTCAGGTTCAGGTCAACAACTTGTCCGATCAGAGACAACTTTATGGATCTCGACTCCACCAAAAACAGCTGTTTGTGTATCAGATCTTCGAACTACAAAGATGTTGATGCGGGCAACGATTTCTACGGCATCCTACGGGAGATTGTGGAGCTGACATATAGTTATGGAATAGAGCCTGCTAAGATTGTGTTATTCAGGTGTGATTGGTTCGATCCGATTGAAGGTCAAGGTTGGAAAGTAGACAAGCACGGTCTTGTGGATATAAACTATCGGCGTCGATATCAAGCCTATGAACCATTTATTCTATCAAGTCAGGCTCAGCTCGTGTACTTCACAAGTTATCCTAAACGGGGAACAACAAGGTCGGACTGGTGGGCAGTATGCAAGACCAAAGCTAGAAATACCTTTGAGGTTGATGATATAGCTTATCAAGAGGATGAACTACCTCTTATAACAAATAATATAGAAGTGGACAATACGGAAGTTCCTCATTACATATCTAATTGTGTAGAAGAAGTAGAATTATCCGAAGAGGAAGATGCAGATGAAAGTGAAGATGTAGAGGAGGAGGAAGAAGAAGAAGAAGAGCTAAACGAACAAGATGAATTTTCAGAAGAGGATTAAATATGTACGACGCGGAGGACGTCGCGGAGGACGTTATCTTTAGTGACACTTTTGTGACAGATATTTTCCAAAAATCTGTGATGTATTTAGTGACACTTTTGGGACTATGATATTTTTCAAAAATCTGTGATGTATTTAGTGACACTTTTGGGACTATGATATTTTTCAAAAATCTGTGATGTATTTAGTGACACTTTTAGGACTATGATATTTTTCAAAAATCTGTGATGTCTATCATATAAATATGTTATTATCAGGTATGGCAGGAGGACGACGCGAAGGACGTCATCATACGAGTCAGTCCCGTGTGCCTCGGGATAGGGAGGCAGATTCCGTACCCTCATCCTCATCTCCGAGTACGCCAGTGTACTGTACTGTTCCCGGTCCATTACCGGGACATGGCAGTTCCAGCAGGTTGGCGACTGATCTTCCCTCGTCGTCCAGCATTCCACCATCGTCGTCCAGCATTCCTCCGGCGTCCAGCATTCCTCCTGCGTCCAGCACTCCTCCTGCCGACGGCTCCCTGGGGAGAGCCGACGCCCAGCATATGGAGGATGGTGATGAGACTGATCCTGACCAGGCAGGAGGTGATAGCGACCCTCCATGCGCTCCACCGGGCGAGACACGGATGGAGATTTGGACGGACGGGCCTACGAAGTAAGTTAATTAGTTAATATATATTTCTCAAATGATTATATGTACATATATATTCATGAAATTTATTATTTTATAGATATCGGCCTCCTGCAGTACAGAGAGCGCTGGAAAGATTTCTGAGGGAGAACTATGGTGGGCCTTGGATTAACTACTCAGATGCTCCCGCCGATAGGAAGGCCTTTTGGTTGGCCCACTTCAAGGTAAAAAATTTGTTTATTTTTAAATTTTAATAATCATTTTTGTATATTATACAACTTTTCTATTTGACTTCTCGTAGAGGACCTACTTCTATCTACCACACCGGGCGGCGAAGATCGAGGGCCAATTTCCTGCCATCGCAGGCAAGCTCATTCGTGATGCGATCCGCGACCAGAAGGATCGTGACCGCGCCGGAAAGCCGATCCAAGGTTGGATCACGCCAGAGCAGTGGACTGCGATGAAGGCTAGATTCGACGAGGACGGGTACCGGGAGCGGTCTGAGAAGGCCAAGATGGCGCGGTCGAGCGCCGGTAAGTGGTGTGGTGGCTCCATTCCTATGACGGAGCATTTTCGTCGTCTGGTACGTTTCCTATGACGGACATCATTTTATATATAGTTGGAAAGAATGTTTAATACTAATAATAGATAAATATATATTTTAACAGGTAAAAAAGGGTGAGGACCCCAACATGGTGACCGTCTTCCTGGTCACCCATTGGAGGGCTGGGGAGTTCATTGACGAGAGGGCGACGCAGGCATATGTACGTTCTATCCTTTATATTAATTTACTATAACTTAGAAAACAGGAAAATAGATATCAATATAGACTTTAGCAAACACTTAGACGTTAGCAAACATTATTCTAGGCCAAGTTTCTTCGGCTACAAGAGGAGGCGGCTGCTGCTGCTGCTGCTGCAGCAGCAGAGGGAGGGCCTGGTACTTCCTTCCAGCCGCCTACAGCTCCATCGCCGGACGACCTCTGGATGACCGCCGTTGGTGGTCTTCAGAAGGGTACGTACTACGGTACGGGATCCTACGGCGCCTATTTGGCTTCAGAGTCATCCCGGGCCCCCTCTGTCAGTGCGCAGTCTCCAGCTTCGCAGGCGTCATCACAGGCGCATGATATTGCTCGTCAGCTCCAGGAGCTGCATCGCGAGTTGCAGCAGCAGATTTCTGAGGCAGCTGGGGCAGAGCGACGATCCGACGATCCGACGATCACCGGACGATTTGATGCGATCGAGCGCAGTATGCAGGAGATGATGAGTCTGCAGCAGGCTACAGCTGCTAACTTGCACACGCTCACCGAGTCTACACAACGCACAGAGCGTAGACAGGTCGAGCTGGAGGGGACGCAGATCGCCATGTCTGCCACACTCAATCAGGTACAGACTTCACTTGAGGATAGTAGTCGGAGGATGGTGAGTGCCCTGGCTGTGCATGCTGAGCGACTGCGAGAGATAGAGCAGCGTCCTCCCGGTCCATCGATGGCGCCGACTCCAGATGTTTCACTGCCTCCGGACGTTGCACAGCTCACACAGGAGCAGTACGACATCATTTTATCCCAGATGCGCAGCCGGGGTCCTTTGTGATGTCTTTTTTATTATTTGTTGTTGATACACTTGTTTCTCTGTTTGTGAGACTCTTATTTGTGGTTGACTTGTATTGGTTGAGATACTTCTTTCTCTGCTTGCGAGACTTTTATTAGTTGTATTGGGTGATGATATTGCTCCATCGTCTTTTATTGGTTGTATTGCTTGTTAGACTTTTATTGTTTGTAGACTTTTATTGATTGTAAACTTTTATTGGTTGTAGACTTTTTTGCCATTTATCTGCGACGGGGATGACGAATATACCTACGCTGGGTTATAAGCGATGATCTGATATACAAAGGAGGTGCTGCCCAAATTTTTAAAAAATATAATGTGTATTTTTGTGATGATGTGTGTCTGTGTTTACAGTGAATGTGAAATACAGTGTTCAGAACCATCGATAGTTTCGATTACTGTTGTATGTTTTATCTTGGATAGAAAGAGCAACAGTTCAGGGTGTACTTCTGAGAGCTTCATTTTCACGGCCTTCACTTTCTCGGGACGTCGTAAAGGATCCCGAGAAGGTGAAGGACGTGAAGAGGAAGCTCTGAGAAGTGCACCTTGAACTGTTGCTCTTTCTATCCAAGATAAAATATAGAACAGTAAGCGAAACTGTCGATGGTTCGAACACTGCACTTCACACACACTGTAAACACAGACACACAGCATAACAAAAATAGCAATTATTTTTTTATAATTTTTTTTATACAGTCTGCGACGTATAGCGACGTTCTGCGACGTCTAGCGACGGAGAGTGAACGTCGCTATACGTCGCTAAAGTGCTGACGTGGGATATCATCATATCTTTGTCGCTAGACGTCGCTAAAGTGCGGACGTCGATAACTTTGTCGCTAGACGTCGCTAACGTGCTGACGTGGCTGACATGCCATGTCATCATATCTAAAGTTCAATGCGTCGCTAAGTTGTCGCCCTACGTCGCCAATCTGGCGACATACTCTATAGTCGCTAGACGTCGCTAATTTTGCGACGTCTAGCGACAAGTTAGCTTACGTCGCAAATAGCGACGAACTGCGACGAATTGGTCATCTGCGACAAGCCATTACGCGACGTCAAATTTTCGTCGCTAAATCCGTCGCAGTTTATGTTTAGCGACGGATTTTCCTCATTTAGCGACGTATTCTAACGTCGCTAATATGGGGTATTTTAGTAGTGGATATGGGGTAAAAAATCTTCCGGGGATGTAGGATTTGCCTTCTTTGGAATGAGTACTAAGTGGGTGTGGTTCATACCTGGTGATAAGGTTGCTTCTTTGAAGAATTTTCTGATGGTGAGGGAGAGTTCTTCACCAACAATATGTCAGTTCCTTTGGTAGAACATTGCCGGGAAGCCGTCTGGACCCGGCGCCTTTAGCGGTCCCATGCCCATGATAGCGCTTTTGATCTCGTCATCACCTGGGATGGCTCCTAGGGCAGTGTTATCTTCTTCAGAGATTTTGTTTGGGGCGGAGATGAAGTCGGGATCGATAGGAGTAGAGTCATCTGAGTTGAAGATGACTTTGAAGTTGTTCAAAATTATGTCTGAGATTTCCCGGTGGTCAGTCGTCTACCGGCCATCCTGCATTTTGATCGAGCGGATCGCATTCTTCCTCTTCCTTGTTGTAGCCTTCAGGTGAAAATACTTTGTATTCCTGTTGCCCTCATTCACCCATTTGCATCTGGATCGTTGCCTCCAATATGTTTCTTCAATAGAGATGAGGTCATTAATCTCCGCGATAATATTCCTTTCGTTTGCCAACGACTGCTCAGTGCATGGATTGGTTTGGATGGCTAACAGATCCCTCTGTAGTTTGGAAATGCGGTGTTTTATGATTCCAAACTTTTCTCGACTCCATTGTTGAAGCTTCGATAGAGTGAAGTGGAGTTTCTGTTGGAAGGATGTAGGGGAATGAGAGTTTGCTTCAGCCCAATAAGATGCAAGGGTCCCCTTAAAGGAATCCGCAGTCATCCAATAGGATTCGAAGCATCGGGTCCTCTTCGTGTTGGCCAGGCGATTGTTGGTGTCTAATAGGATGGGAGCATAGTCACTGTTAAGGCGTGGTAGTGTGGATACAGTGGTATGGGGATAGATGTTGCACCTGTTGGTATCGGTGAGCGATCGATCTAGTCGTTCTTTGATATTGTGAGATGTGCTACGACCGTTTGTCCAAGTGTATGCATGTCCTATGCAACCCAGGTCGACAAGTCCACATAGGTTCACCATCTGTCGAAAGGGAGTCACAGATCTGTTGTCGAAACTTCTTCCACCAACTTTCTCATTCGGATGGAGGATCTCGTTGAAGCCCCCTATACAGCACCATGGGGTCGAGAAGGATTCTGAGATGGATTTGATAAGTGTCCATAGCTTGTGCCTCTCTGATTTCTTTGGGTTGCCATATACACCGAGAAGAGTCCATGCAAGCTCGGTGTGTGTAGCTTCAATTTACAGGATGATGAGGTTATTAGAAGAGAAAGAAATAGTTGCGCTAGTGGCATTGTCCCATCCCAACCATAGGCCTTCTGAGCGACCTACGGCGGGGACAGAGAAGTTATTCGGGTAGCCAAGGTAGGGGAGTACGAGGGAGGTATGTTTTTGGGAGGAGATGGTCTCAGAGAGAAAGAAGATGGATGGACGGGTGGCGGAGAGAAATAAGCAAAGAGTTTGGACTGTCGAGTTATTTCTGACACCTCGACAGTTCCAGGCCAAGATTAACATTGGTACTGTGGCTTTTGAAGGTCAGCCGCCAAGACCTGTTGTTTGGTAGTTGAGTTTTTCTTGAGTGGACTCGGTTCCGAGAGGGGGGAGCCTGCTTTCTTCCTGGGGTTGAGAGGGGGTTCAGTGTGATGAAGGGAATGTTGAGTAGCTTTGCGGGTTCGACGTTTCCATGATGGTTTTCGTGATTCTAAATATGGACAAGTGATGGAGGAGGAGGAGTTGGGGGAGGGTGTAGGTGATGGAGGGAACTCCATAATATCATTATTAGAAATGGATTGGTGGGTGGTGGAGGAGGAGGTGGGGGGGGGAAGGGGTGCGAGTGGTGCCGAGTATTCCATATAGGTTTGGTTTTCATTGTTTGACATGGATGCGGAAGAGGCTTTGGTAGGTGGAAGCCATGTCAGTAGGGGTGTTGGCTGTTGGTTAAATTCTGGTTGAGGAGGGAGACTGTATGTGCATGTTAAGGAGGGAACTGTTGTGGTCCAATCATTAAGTTTCGTCCTACATATGGCTTCTCCATAACGGCATTGCATGATAGACGAAGCAATGATTGGTAGTTTCTCATTGGATTCTGTGTCCATCAAGTTAGGTGAGCTATGATAGGGTAGAATTGGATCGGGGATGTTGGTTTTATCCATGCAGATTTGTTGAATGATAGGAGAATCTTCGAAATTTGTTTCCTCAGTCCCAGCATCCGACAGCTGAGAAGCGCTCGCTTGCCTCGAGTCGTGGGTCCCTCATTTATGGGGGCGGGGTAGATATTTGCCAAGCTGGCTTTGGAGGTTGTTGGTACTATTCATCATTCGAGATACGGTCTCATCGCAGTGTGTTGCAGGAAGATTCTCCGAAATATACAGAAGGGAAGGGCGAGAGTCTGACTGGTTGCCTCTAGTATCTGATGGTTGTCAGCGGTGGTGACGGTCGACCTCCGCCTCGATGGTTCTGGCTGGGTTTCATCCCAGGGGAATGCGTTGAGTTTCCTCTCTGAAATCTTTTTCTTTGAATCTTGGTTTCAGCATGTAACGCCCCAGTCCCAAAATACTTAGGACTAAGTACGTCGACATGCCAGCTGCATATATACGAAGTAACTCCAATATATGGAACCTTCGTATGTATATATAAGCTGTAAAATACAGTAATCCATGACACTAATCTCATCCACAAATAAAGGAGAGAATTTATAATAAACTCATGAATTTATCATTTACAAGTTGTTGGGCGGAGACAAATCTACTACCAACTAGGAAGAGAGAAATACACGATAAGGAATTTTGTCGAACGATGCGAAGACGATCCAAGTGCAATCCCTCGAAAGAAGAGAGGAAAACATGGCCATGGAGAGTGCACATGCGAAAACCACAAACGCACACTTGGAGAATTCACCAGGTCCTCAGAGGGACGTAACAAGATACAATAAACAACATACCATATAAATACTGAATATAAAATATGCCACAAATAAAAGTAAGTGACATGACATTAATAAGGTAACCTAACCGTACTAAAGTGAACATGCAGTTGAGAAACAATCCTTTCGTCGCATGAGCCCTGGCTGTAAATGGGATCTGGTATAGTCCCCACTTGGGCACCAGTGACCTAAGCGCATGACGTTCAAAAATGAAAGTGGCCAACCTGAGGGGGTCATCATACCCGTATCTCCAGCGGAGCTTCCGGGTTACAAGGGAATATGTAATAGAAGCCCATACGACAAAGAAATGTTCTCCCCACCCGATGTACCTATCTAGGTCGCATCCACGATCATGTACTCCTACTAACTGCTAAGTCTCCTAACATGCCTGTATTAGCAGTTAGACCTAACGCATGTGCACGGGTGATCAACCAACACGTAAGGACCTCTACATGCTACTCATCTCACACATACTCGTGGTACAACTGTGTCGAGGCATATGCGATACACTACAACGGTAGTCCCTTAACTCTAAGTCCATATGCAATCAAAGGATAATAACAAAGTACAGCTAATATTACTGAGCAGACAGTAAATCAGAAACTGTAATAATGGTACAGCTAAAAGAACTAGAAATAAATACAAAGTGATATGCAATAAATAAAATACAGACTAATTATAAACAGTAAATTATGGCAAGGTATTTTGCCTGGCGTGTCGCCTGGTGTGGTGCAGTGTCCTGACATGTCTCATTAGTCCACTAGCCATGGTCGTTGCACTCGGGTCGGAATTTGCAAAGAAGTAGGAACGTGGAGATCAGTAGTGGTCAATGATGATTAATCGATGAGTGGTCTGTGGGAAAGTGTTTATGCTATGTTTGAAAATTATTTATAACATCTAAAATATATTTTGGTAGTTAAAATAGTTTTGGAGAGAAAATACTTTAAAATCGAAAAATCTTTTTAGGCTGAAAACTAAGTTTACTGAAATCCATCGATAAAGAAACTATATCTTTATAGTAAAGCAATTTAGATAAATATTTTGAAAACTATATTCTCACGGGTCAAAAATAGTTCTAGATAATATTAATAATCTATGAAATTTGTCTAGGGTTTTATATCCACATTTTGAATTATAGACTAGTAAATATTTTAAATCTTAGTACAAATAACAATAATAATAATAATAATAATACAAAATCTATTTAAAATAATAATTTAGAATGCTAATAAAACCAATTATGTATATAATACACTCATACTTACTTAAATACAATTAATTAATAATATTCAATAAAATATCTTGTACTCATAATAAAACCACAAAAGCAAGTGAGAGAGAGAAAGAGGAACGAGAGGAAGGGAAGAGGGGGAGAGTGGTCTTACAGAGGGGGCAGAAGCGGCGGAACTTGGCCGCGCTGGGCCGAGGTCGCGGAGGCCAGGGCGGAACTGGGCCTGCTCGACTGACGGAGAGGGAGGTCGGTGGGGGCGGAGAACGCGGCGGCGCGGCGCGGCACGGTGGCTTCCCGTGAGCGCGAAGGAGAGCTCCGGCACGGCGAGGCTCGACGGAGACACGCCTACCAGCGATGGCGCTGGAGATGAGGATGCGGGACGGAGGGGAGCCAGGGGACGCGCTGCCCTGGAGGCCGCGGTGGCCCGCTGCGGTCGACGCCGTCGAAGGAACGCGACGCCAACGGGGAGATTGACACACGAAGGCGGGCGAGGAGCAGAGAGGACGCGGCTGTGATCTACTCCCGATGGCCAGACAGATCTGGCCGCGGATGGCTCATTGGCAGAGAAGGGTGGCCGGCACTCGAGCTCGGCTTTCCCAGATCGGTCGAGGTCCGACGGAGTGAGAAGGACGGCTCGGCGTCGAGGCTATGGTAGTTGCCATCGGCGAGGAGGAGGACTAGGTTAGGTTGTGTCAGGTCGGATACGGTGGTGAATCTGGTGATGATGGTGATAGGTAGACGTTGGCGGTGGTGACAGGTTTGTCGTATCGGGGTTGGAATCATGTCCTGTGTGACACACGGAGACAAAGTGGTGTTCGGCATGTCGGACATGGAAGGAGGAATATGTACATATACCTGAAAAGAATATAGTGGATGGGAAGGGCACGGACACGATGCACATGTTGGGTTATGGAGAAATCGATAGTAAAATTATGGAGACAAGAGAATAGGGGCTCTCCTTATATAGGAGGTGTAAGCTCCTATTTAGATAAGGATTGGAATAGTTTAAAATTCCATGTGGATAATCACCCCTTTATTCGATTCAATCCAAATGAATATAGATAAAATCAAAAGCTATTTTAAGATAAAATGATAAATCCAACATTATCTTATCTAAGTTTTTATATTTTACTCAAGTATTTAATCAAACTAAGTTGTAAATATCTTTTTCGTCATTACTAAAATATGAAAATATTTAATTTAAAAAATTAGGATAATTATTAAATATTTGAATTATTTTTTTCATAACTAAATAAAATATAATTAGTTTTTGTAAAAACAAGTGGACATAAAATTTCATGTCACCCGTACCAATAATACGAAACATAGTTTTAGAAATTACTACTTATATTTGAACAACGAATAAATAAAAATATAATAAAATATACGGTTTGTAGAAAAATTCTATTGTGACCTCTTTTACAACTTCCAGCAAATAAATTATTTATTATATATTATTTGAAAGCTATATTTCTATAAAATGAAACATATTTTCTAAAAATATGTACCTCGCACATATTCGCACTCGACGAGCAATACGAAGTGCAAACTTGCACGCGACGTACAATACGACTATGCGACGTACAAATACAAAGTAAAGATTTATACCAAATTAAAAAAAATTATAGTAGAAATTTAGGGAGTTTACATCCTACCCAACTTAAAAGAATTTCGTCCTCGAAATTTAGGAATAGATAGGGTAGGTAGGGTTGAAGGGAATGAAAAGAGTTTAGTCGATAAGAATCATGAATTAAATCCTCGGGCGAGAAGTTCAAGGCATAAGATGGGGGAATGGGAGATTTAGATAATTTTAGTCGAAAAAAAAATCAACAGCTCGAAGATGGTTAATGCATGACAACCCATGAGTGTTTAAATCAATAACGCTACCATTATCCTATAGACTTGCAACCTTGTCAATAAGCAATAACTTCCTTATCTCAAATCTCGATTACGAGCGCGTTAGTTTCGAGTCACTTGTGGTTTTCAATTCCGTTAAATCTTTGAATTCGTCATTATCCTTTTATCACTAATCTTCAAAAAATATTTCTTCTCCCAATTGATATTCCATCGAACTTTTTTTTTTTGCAAAACATACATTCCTAAATTTGAGATTTATGAACAAAATTTAGATGTCAACCAATATATGCCTTCGATATCTCCTAATGCTCGCCTTTAATTTAAAGTTTTGCATTCAATCAATCTCTAGCAAATATTTTTCTCAAACCAATTTCTCGTCTTTCAAAATTTTCCAAAATAATCTAGTCAACCTTTAATCAATTTAGTTGAAGATAAACCAAGGTTACTTCAATATGAAATTACGTCCAAAATCTTAAAATTTGCTAAGTCCAAAATAATCTCTAATATTCTTCTTCCCACATATTTTTCCCTCAAGCAAATTTTTTCTATGCAAAATTTTCCTTTTAAGAATTTACATTAAAATTTCCTTCCCCATTTTAGTCAAGAGTAGAATCAATCTTACCTTAAAAGACAAATTTTTAAGCCCTATATCCCATGATAGAAATAGGTCCGAAACTTTTGATTTCTTCTTCTCCAATATTTTTATATAGGTCGATATTTCCTCAAGCTATAATCTCCTCAAAAATTTAAATTTAATAACCTTCAATCCATTTAGTCGATGGCCAAATCAAGTTCTTCCTAGTAGAACATTCACATTTATTTATAATCTAACAACATTCCTTAAGCACTAAACATAAAATTCCTCTCTACTATGTTTGATTAATCGTAACCTTTTTGTCAATCTCAAGCATATTATCACTTGAACATAAAACCAAATGTCACTTCCCTTAATTCCATCTAATACCACTTTTCAACTCATTTCTCCAAATTATACACTCATTTTATTTATCTATATTAATATCCTTTATGGCCTTCCGATTCTAACTCATTCTTTAACCGAAGGGTGTCATGATAAACTTTCCATCTTCACATATAAGAAACAAGGTTTGCATGAATAACAGTGTAGTAAAAAATAAAATCCTTGAAGAGAGAAGAAAAACAATCGGGAGGAGAATATAGTTAGGTTCAAAGGTCATGATAAGGGTTTGGATAATAAATACAGATTATTGCACAAAAATAAAAATTTATGGTCTAAGCAAACAAGATAAGGCACGAAAATAAAAGGCACGGGTTAGCAATCAACATAGAGCACAAGCTAAGCATTTAAGGAATTAAGTTGATCACAATCATTTATTTGGTCGAAAGTCTTGAGTCTTGGTTGAATCTCTATCTGTGGTCGTGAGTCGACATCATAGTAAAGGTTACAGTTTAGTCATTTTGACCCAAAGTCATATCAAGAAAATAGAGTACAAGAAGATGTATTTTAGTGGCACGTGATATACCTACCTGAAGGTGGGATCGTCTAGGTCTTGTATATGGAATTTGTTGGAAGAAAAAGTATACTGTTGTGCTCCAAATATCAAAGTCATGATAGAGAACACCAATAGGTCTAGAATAGAAAGTGGAAGTTCATAAGGTGATATTTACGCACAAATAAAATGGATCCAGTTAAAGCACAAATAAAGGTAATTAAGGAATCTAGTAGGTCAAAGTAAAATAAGTTAGGGACACGGCTTCTAGAGAGAAGATAGTCTCTTAGATGGAACATGGTCAAGGAAAAGATTCTAATCATTTCTAAGTTTCAAAGAATTAGATGGTCACGATAAAAGATCTATATTTGAGGGAAGATCGAGTAAGTCAAGATAAAGATATAATTATACAGTTTGGTCGATGACTAACTATACTTGTGTATATACAATATCATAATCATAGGTGGTATGACAACTTAATGTGGAATACTTCTATCTCATTAGGGTGACCTTGCTTGATTCTTGGTCCTCTACCAATATGATCTGATCTAAAATTTCAAGTTCCTAAAGGGTTTCTCAATAAAAATCTCAAGATACTCCACCAAAATTTCTAATCATCTTAGGCTGTCAAGTTTAATCAAAATCTAAATCTCTAATCAATCTCGAATTAATGCTTGTATATCGCAAATCGAATATACCATTCTTTTTTTTTCCAAAATTTAAATATCCATAATCAAGGCCTTAAACTCGAAATCTAAATAACTTTATAAATCATAGATCATATGAGACAATTTGAAATTTTGAATTTTTCCTTCAAAGTCGATTTCATATCTTCCAAAATATTTTAGACAAAAATTTTACCATCATCTCTCAAAATTAAATAAACTTATAAATCGTAAATCGTACGACTTAATTTAAAACCTCAAGCTCTCTCTCTTTTTTTCTTTTTTTTTCTTTTTTTTCAAACTAAACTTTCGTCTTCTCTAGTTGTCTATAATTTAAAACTCTTTAAATAATCTCGAGATAAACTTTATCATATTACAATCCAAACTTAAAGTTAACTGTAAATCATGCATCACAATATAAAAACTTTAAGATATTTCTCAAATCGATTTCATATCCCTAATAAATCATAACTATTTCACAATAATAAATCAAAAATTTATTTTCTCGATCTAGCTATCCTCTATTGTAATCCGCCTTGTAATATCAAAATAAAATTCCAACTATCCTTTGAAGGCGGTAATATGTGTAATGCCTATAGTTCGTATTACGTATTTTGGAATACGTGTACGTATCTTGACTCATATTGCATGTCCCCTGGCTTGGTTCGGCTTGCTTGGGTTGGCTTGGTTCGGCTTGGGTTGCTTATTGGTTCATCATGAACCAAGGGAAGAACCCTTACCTACCGCCACCATTCCCATTTATAGCCGCCCGCTCTCTCTCTCTCCATTAATTCTCTTCATTTACTTCTTCTTCTCCACCATTACTTTTTTACCTACCAGGAAGAGAGCTAGGCAAGTGCAACTTGCTTCATGGAGGAACTCACATTTTATTGTTGCATTTTCTTCTCCACAAGATTCTAAGCCTCTTTAGTACTTAGTGTTTTCAAATTCTATGACTCATTCTATATAGATCTAAGTTTCTAGTATTTTCGATCTTCTTGGTTTTGATCTACTAAAATAGCTTGTTTTCGAAAACTAAGAGTTCCATGTAGTAGGCCTCAGGATTTGCACAAGTTTGATTTTGGGATGGCCGGATTTTACCAAGTCCTGGCCGAGATGGAGTTCCTGAGCTTTTACACATGTTTGAATCTGGCCATGTATAGAAGATGGAGTTTTACGCACACGTTTTATGTGCCAGCATATTATTCAGTCTTTTACGCTCACGTCTTAACTTGATTAGCGTAGTGCCCTTTTACGCACACGCATCGCGTGCTAGCGTACTTCGTTTTTACGCTGAGTTATTCGATTTTACGCTCAGGACTCTCCCACTCGCGTAAAATCGAACTCGTGTAAAATTCCTAGCTCGAGCAGGCTCTCGCGAGCGTAAAGTTGGCCCGAGTGTTTACTCGTATAAATTCACTCGCGTAAAGCTTCGTTCGGGGCTTGCGAGCGTAAAATCTACGCGCGTATTATTTTGCTTACGAAACCCGGCTAGCATGAACACCACCCACGTGCACCTTGCTCGCATAGAGCCATCTCTTTCGCACCCTTGCTCACGTAGAACCATTTTTACGCCTGAGGCCCTTGGCCTGGCGTAGAGGCGCACTCGCGTAGAGTCTCGAGCCTGTGTGTGCCCGATTGTCTTTTGCGTCTTACACTATTCCTGAATTGACAATCACAGATTGATTGATATGACCGGGCTAATGATGGCACGACATGGTATGGCAAGTACTTGATATGGCATGACATGACAAGATATTGACAAGTATGCCTGATGGTAATTATTAAAAGCTGTTGCGACGGCTTACCTAACATGACTATAATAAATGACTTGGACTCCGTGGGCGATTGTGTTTGTATAAATAAACCAGTACTGTCTTGCATCATATTTAGGATGGCATCCCTGAGTACCACGGTCAGGAATACCTACTGTAATTGACTAAGGCTAATAACTAGAATAATTCAGTAGTCATGAAGAGATTTTCCCGCTACAAGCAATCCCGTTATCTGGGTGCTCAATAGGACTTGTAGCCTGCCAATGGGTAGGGCACATTTCCAGCACCTTGTCAAGTGTTGCCCCTATCATGGATGAACATTCGACCTGGATAACCTGGATGGTCTGCAGGGCTTGTGGCTGTTGGAATAATCTCATTGCATCTTGCTAGTAACTAGGCCTGTGATAATCCTAGTTAGTTAAAGTATCAAGCCGTACTCATTACTTGGCCGTGATTGATTGGATGGAGTCCAGCCTAGTCTAGTTTGTCATGATCCTGTACAAGATTGTATCATGACATGATTTCTTGTATCGATAAATAATGAGATACCAAGTTCTGTTCAGATGAAGGGTTACAACCCCGGTCCTTATTTGGTTTAAGGGTTGTAACTTAGCTATCTGAATAGTTCCATGGTTATCTTATCATATATCGTCATGATTATTTATACTGGCCATCACAATAAAGATCAGGGGTCCAGTTCTATTCAGGTGAGGGATTACAACCCCGGTCCTTTTTTGGTTTAAGGGTTGTAACCTGGCTCCCGGAGCAGTTCTGCGTCCTCTCTTCGTTTATTGTCTTATCATGACCCCCTGTCATGTTCGTCATGTTTTACCTTACTTAATTATCATGATTATTTATACTGGCCTTCACAATAAAGATCAGGGGTCCAGTTCTGTTCAGGCGAAGGGTTACAACCCCGGTCCTTATTTGGTTTAAGGGTTGTAACCTGGCTCCCGGAGCAGTTCTGTGTCCTCTCTTCGTTTATTGTCTTATTACCTTATCAACCGTAATTGAGGCGAGTTTCTATTCAGGTGAAGGATTGCAACCCCGGTCCTTGTTTGGTTTAAGGGATGCAGTCTGGCTACCTGAATGGTTTCCACGTGCTCAATTTATTATTGTTATCTCGGTTATTATCTGTATCTTTTAATTATCTTTACTCCTTATTTATGATGTGCTGGTTTTAGTTCCTAAGTGAAGCCTCCTATGTGGCACTTGCTCTTTCTGGGGTCTGACCCAGCTGGTTTTGTATGGCCAGATATCGGAGCAGCTCCAGAGGATCTACCTACCTTCCAGCCAGATGGTGACCACCATGCGTAACCCTGACAACGAGTGGGTTTCTTTTGTTCTCCCACTATATTATAAAATTAATCTTTTGAGGCGTTTAGCCGACGAGCACATGTTAGCTCGATTGCACCTTTACTTACTGTCTGCCTACGGGCAGTAACATGATTGGCAAATCCTAGGGTTGATCATGTATTGACTAAAACTCTTGCTAGTCCTGACATTTTGTACGACTAGCTTCATGATCATCCAATATGTAATGTATGGGACGCCTTACTATTGTATATTTGATGTTCTAATATCTTGTGACTGTTACTACTTGCTTGTAATTGAGACAATAGGCTTGTTCATGACCATAGGAGACTGATGGATTGTAAATAAACCCTCATGTATCTAGACAGCCGTGACCGTATAGCGAGGTGGGTTGCACTTTAATATACGTAGCTGGCTATGTATGCCCCCGCTCTCCAGTATTCTGGTTCTGGGGTGTTACATGATTTTAGTGGTGGCCCATGCAGGTCTTGTACATCAAGATATGTGAGGGTTCACCAAATAGATGTCTCAATCAGTACTCGCCCTTGATCTCTGCTCGAATCTTCTAAATCTCTGAAATCTTGTCCTGATCACATGCTTGTATCGTTGATCTGTCCTGGTCCTTACTTATTGTTCTTTATGTCGTCTTCTTCAGCGGCATTGTACCTGGCCCTGCCGATCAGCAAGGCGGAGCTCCTCCCGTAGACCAGCAACAACCCGAAGATCAAGCCCAGCATTCAGGAGCAGCCTCCAGAGTCGCGTCTACCGAAGGAGAGCCACCCGTTCAGCCCGTCCAGCCTGCAAAGCCTGATAATGGCACTTTGGTGGGTCTCATCAGGTCATTATTAGCTTCTCAGGATCGTCGAGGAGATGCCTTGTACCAGGCGGTGGCAGACGCTTTGAACAGAGGAGGTCATCAGGGTAATAGCGCGTCCAACAGCTTCAAGCGCTTGAACCCTCCCTTCTTCGACGGTAGTGAAGATGCGATCGCTGCAGATACATGGCTTCAGGACACAGAGGTGATTCTAGAAGCAGCCAGGACTCTAGAGAATGAGAAGGTGGCTATAGTGCGCCTGCAGTTATTGGATCTTGCCCACAGCTGGTGGGCGTCGCAGGCCGTTGGATTAGTAGCACCTATTGCTTGGGCAGTATTCCGAGAGAGATTCCAGACCAAGTATTTCGATGTTGTAGCTCGATACGATCTACAGACGAGGTTCACCAATCTGAAGCAGATGGGCAGGACGGTCGACGGATATGCGATCGAGTTTTCGAGGCTTAGTCGGTTTGCTTCCACCTTGGTGGCAACCGAGTTCGACAGAGCCCAGCGGTTCCAGCAGGGACTTCATCTAGAGATTTTGTTGGCGGTAGAGCAGTTTGAGCATCAGACCTTTGATGCAGTACTGAGAGCAGCCCAGAGGCATGAGTATACCTCCCAGAGGATCGTAGATAGGACCGGAGGTCGGAAGCGATCCCACGGTCAGATGAATCAGTCATCAGCACCAGCCCCGGCGGCCAGGGCTTTGACCATTGGAGCTCCGAGGCGGGCGGCCTCAGTGACGTCGGTTCAATATTCAACCCCGATGCACCCTCAGCAGCAGAAGCAGAAGCAGTCTTCCGCAGTGGGATGTTCACACTGCGGAAAGCCAGGGCTTGTGGTATCGGAGTGTCGCAGAGCACAGGGTTTGTGCATGGTTTGGGGTACCCTGGACCACAGGGTTGGGAACTGCCCAAACAGGGGGAGTTCATCTTCAGCTTTCTCTAGTCCTTCGGTGGGAGGACCAGCACCAGTCCAGCAGCAGCAACAGCTACAGTACCCGTTCCCGAGGCTATTGTCGATACAGGCCCAGGCATTCCGACAGCAGAGACCGCAGCAATATACCCAAGCCCAATCCCTGATCCAGAGCAAACAGAGGAGTTTTCAGCAGAGGGGACCCGCACCTAGAGGGCATGGTCAAGTGCTGGCTTTGACCATGGGAGAGGAAGGATTGGCACCAGGTGAGGTAGTGGCAGGTACTATTCTCGTCAACACCTTTCCAGCTTCAGTATTATTTGATTCTGGTGCCTCGCATTCATTTATGTCTGCACGATTCGTGACACGGATAGGATTGGAGTCCGAGTCATTATCAGTGAGGCTCAATATACTTACTGGTAATGGACTTGTGGGAGTAGATAGGGTGTTTTCCTCGTGTCGGATCGTAGTCAGCGGTAGAGAGTTCCCCGCTAGATTTATAGAATTCCCGATGGCCGATTATGATGTGGTCTTAGGGATGGATTGGTTGAGGGACCAGTATGCTAGGATAGACTGCCATATTGGCAGAGTTGTTTTTAGCATTCCAGGCGAGCCAGAGTTTTTCTTTTCTCGAGGCGAAGTTGAACCTTCCCCTCCGGTATTGCGGATGGCAGTAGCAGCGGTGCAGTTACCTCGGATAGTCGAGGAGTTTCCAGATGTTTTTCCAGAAGAGCTTCCAGGGATGCCGCCAGAGCGGGAGATCGAGTTCACTATAGACTTGATTCCCGGAACAGCCCCAGTGTCAGAGAGAGTCTACCGGATGGCGCCATCAGAACTGGAGATATTGTACAAGATGATCGAAGAACTTAGAACCAAGGGATTCATTCGTGCTAGTGGATCGCCTTGGAGAGCCCCGATGCTTCTTGTGAAAAAGAAGGATGGTACGTCCAGATTATGTGTAGATTATTGTACCTTGAACTCAGTGACAATCAAGAACAGATACCCTCTCCCGAGGATAGATGACTTGTTTGATCAACTCAAGGGGGCATCAGTATTCTCGAAGATCGACTTGCACTCAGGATACCATCAGATCAGAGTTAGAGAGCAGGACATCCCGAAGACAACTTTCAGATCCCGGTATGGGCATTGGGAGTTCATTGTTATGCTATTTAGAGCAACCAATACGCCGGCTGTATTCATGGACCTCGTGAATCGTATCTTCATGCCTTACTTAGATCAGTTTTTGATTGTGTTCTTAGATGACACATCCTGGTCTACAGCAAGAGTGAGGCAGAGCATGAGCAACATCTCTGTGTGGTTCTTCAGATTTTCAAAGAGCACCAATTGTATGCCAAGTTCAGTAAATACGAGTTCTGGCTCGATCGCATTTCGTACTTGGGTCATATCATTACCAAAGGAGGAGTAGAAGTGGATCCCCAGAATATTGTGGCCATTGAGACATGGCCAGTGCCCAGCACGGTTGCAGAAGTTCACAGTTTTCTTGGATTGGCCGGCTACTACCGGCGATTTGTTTCAGACTTTGCTCGGATCTCAGCGCCATTGACCCTTGACCCACAAGGATGTGCAGTTTGCTTGGACGACAGAGTGCCAAGGTTCTTTTGAGAAGTTGAAGCGAGGCTAGATGACGGCTCCTATTCTCACGCTTCCAGATGGGACCGGAGGATTCTCAGTATATTGTGATGCTTCAGGTAGAGGCTTAGGTTGTATTCTGATACAGCATGAGAAGGTAATAGCTTATGCATCATGTCAACTTCGTGATCATGAGAGGAATTACCCAACCCATGACTTGGAGCTGGCAGCAGTAGTGTTTGTACTTAAGTTGTGGAGGCACTACCTATATGGAGATAGGGTGAAGATTTTTATCGACCACAAGAGCCTGAAGTATATTTTCACCCAGAAGGATCTTAACATGCATCAGAGGAGATGGCTGGAGCTACTTGTGGATTATGATATCAACTTGCAATATCATCCTGGGAAGGCCAACGTCGTCGCAGATGCATTGAGCAGGAAAGTCGGAGTTTATTTCCTAACAGCGCAACCAGAGCTGTTAGCAGATCTTCAAAAAATGGGTATCGAAGTTGTTCTCCCTTCCAGTATGGCATTAATGGCCAGCATGCAAGTTCAGTCCACTATAGTCAAGAGAATCCGGATGGCGCAGTCAGCAGATTTCAAGCTTCAGCGGCTCAGAGCAGAGTGTGAGGAAGGACGGCGACCAGAGTTATGCATTCATGAAGATGGTACACTTTGGCATGGTAAGCGTCTTTGTGTACCCAGCGGAGATATCAGACGGGAGATCATGGCAAAGGCTCACAGTTCGCAGTATTCCATTCATCCCGGTGGTACAAAAATATACCATGATATTCGTCAGCACTTCTGGTGGAATGGCATGAAGAGGGAGATAGCCCGGTTCGTCTCTCGGTGTTTGGTTTGCCAACAAGTTAAAGCTGAACATCAGAGGCCAGTTGGACTTCTTCAGCCATTGCCAATTCCAGAATGGAAGTGGGAGCATATAACCATGGATTTTGTGGCTGGATTATCTAGGTCCCCGGGCGGTAGAGATGCTATTTGGGTTATTATAGACAGGCTCACGAAGGTGGCTCACTTCCTTCCGTTCAGAATTGGTCAGTCGACGGCTCAGCTAGCAGAGATGTACCTCAGATAGGTAGTCAGGTTGCACGGAGTACCAATCAGTATCACCTCGGACAGAGATTCAAGATTTACGTCGCACTTTTGGCGTAGCCTGCAAGAGAGTTTGGGAACTCACCTCCAGTTCAGCTCAGCTTATCACCCACAAATAGATGGTCAATCGAAACGCACGATCCAGACTCTTGAAGATATATTACGGTCTTGCACACTCGACTTCGGTGGTTCGTGGGAAGATCAATTGCACCTGGTAGAGTTCTCGTACAACAACAGTTTCCAGGCCAGTATCCAGATGGCACCGTTCGAGGCACTGTATGGTAGGAAGTGCAGATCCCCACTAGCATGGGACGATGTTGGAGAAAGGCAGATGCTCGGTCCGAAAATGATTGCCCAGACAGTTGAGGTAGTCAGAAGAGTCAGAGATCATTTTCGAGTTGCCCAAGATCGCCAACGTCATTGGGCCGATTCTCATCGGCGCCCTCTTGAGTTTTCTGTAGGCGACCATGTATTCCTAAGGATTTTGCCTAACCGTGGCGTCATTCGTTTCGGCATACGGGGAAAGCTTAGTCCTAGGTATATAGGACCGTTCGATATTCTGGAGCGAGTAGGAGATGTATCATATCGTCTCGCTCTTCCGCCGTCGCTACGTGAGGTGCATGACGTATTTCAAGTATCCCAATTGCGACGGTATATCCCGGACCCGAGCCACATCCTAGATCATTCGAAATTGATTTTTGGTACCAACCTTTCGTATGAGGAGAGGCCCGTGTCTATATTGGACCGGAGAGAGAAGATACTCAAGAATAAGACTATTAGTTTAGTCCGTGTTGCTTGGGATCATCACTCTTTGGGTGAGTCAACATGGGAGCGTGAGGATGATATCCGATCGCGATATCCCGACTTGTTTGACTCGTAATGTATAATGTCTTCCTTATGCCTTATGCCTTCAATTTCTTGTTTGAATGGATGACTGCATGATAAACTTCTTGTTATAGCCTGCCTGTGATTAGTATAGCTTGTCCTTGCCGCTCTAGCCTCTTGATTAAATTTTGAGGACGAAAATTCTTTTAAGGTGGGTAGAGTTGTAATGCCTATAGTTCGTATTACGTATTTTGGAATAAGTGTACGTATCTTGACTCATATTGCATGTCCCCTGGCTTGGTTCGGCTTGCTTGGGTTGGCTTGGTTCAGCTTGGGTTGCTTATTGGTTCATCATGAACCAAGGGGAGAACCCTTACCTACCGCCACCATTCCCATTTATAGCCGCCCGCTCTCTCTCTCTCTTCATTAATTCTCTTCATTTACTTCTTCTTCTCCACCATTACTTCTTCACCTACCAGGAAGAGAGCTAGGCAAGTGCAACTTGCTTCATGGAGGAACTTACATTTTATTGTTGCATTTTCTTCTTCACAAGATTCTAAGCCTCTTTAGTACTTAGTGTTTTCAAATTCCATGGCTCATTCTATATAGATCTAAGTTTCTAGTAATTTTCGATCTTCTTGGTTTTGATCTACTAAAATAGCTTGTTTTCGAAAACTAAGAGTTCCATGTAGTAGGCCTCAGGATTTGTACAAGTTTGGTTTTGGGATGGCCGGATTTCACCAAGTCCTGGCTGAGATGGAGTTCCTGAGCTTTTACGCATGTTTGAATCTCGCCATGTGGAGAAGATGGAGTTTTACGCACACGTTTTACATGCCAGCGTATTATTCAGTCTTTTACGCTCACGTCTTAACGTGATTAGCGTAGTGCCCTTTTACGCACACGCATCGCGTGCCAGCGTACTTCGTTTTTATGCTGAGTTATTTGATTTTACGCTCGGGACTCTCCCGTTCGCGTAAAATCGAACTCGCGTAAAATCCCTAGCTCGAGCAGGCTCTCGCGAGCGTAAAGTTGGCCCGAGTGTTTACTCGCGTAAATTCACTCGCGTAAAGCTTCGCTCGGGGCTTGCGTGCGTAAAATCTATGTGCATATTATTTTGATTACGAAACCCGGCTAGCATGAACACCACCCACGTGCACCTTGCTCGCGTAGAGCCATCTCTTTTGCACCCTTGCTCGCGTAGAACCATTTTTATGCCTGAGGCCCTTGGCCTAGCTAAGAGGCGCACTCGCGTAGAGTCTCGAGCCTATGTGTGCCCGATTGTCTTTTGCGCCTTACACTATTCCTGAATTGACAATCACAGATTGATTGATATGACCGGGCTAATGATGGCACGGCATAGTATGGCAAGTACTTGATATGGCATGATATGACAAGATATTGACAAGTATGCCTGATGGTAATTATCGAAAACTGTTACGACGGCTTGCCTAACATGACTATAATAAATGACTTGGACTCCGTGGACGATTGTGTTTGTACAAATAAACCAGTACTGTCTTGCATCATGTTTAGGATGGAATCCCTGAGTACCATGGTCAGGAATACCTACTGCAATTAACTAAGGCTAATAACTAGAATAATTCAGTAGTCATGAAGAGATTTTCCCGCTACAAGCAATCCCGTTATCTGGGCGCTCAATAGGACTTGTAGCCTGCCGATGAGTAGGGCACATTTCCAGCACCTTGTCAAGTGTTGCCCCTATCATGGATGAACATTCGACCTGGATAACCTAGATGGTCTGCAGGGCTTGTGGCTGTTGGAATAATCTTATTGCATCTTGTTAGTAACTAGGCCTGTGATAACCCAAGTTAGTTAAAGTATCAAGCCGTACTCATTACTTGGCTGTGATTGATTGGATGGAGTCCAGCCCAGTCTAGTTTGTTATTATCCTGTAAAAGATTGTATCATGACATAATTTCTTGTATTGATAAATGATGAGATACCAAGTTCTGTTCAGATGAAGGGTTACAACCCCGGTCCTTGTTTGGTTTAAGGGTTGTAACTTGGCTATCTGAATAGTTCCATGGTTATCTTATCATATATCGTCATGATTATTTATACTAGCCTTCACAATAAAGATCAGGAGTCCAGTTCTGTTCAGGTGAAGGATTACAACCCCGGTCCTTGTTTGGTTTAAGGGTTGTAACTTGGCTCCCGGAGCAGTTCTGCGTCCTCTTTTCGTTTATTGTCTTGTCATGACCCCCTGTCATGTTCGTCATGTTTTACCTTACTTAATTATCATGATTATTTATACTGGCCTTCACAATAAAGATCAGGGGTCCAGTTTTGTTCAGGCGAAGGGTTACAACCCCGGTCCTTGTTTGGTTTAAGGGTTGTAACCTGGCTTCCGGAGCAGTTCTGTGTCCTCTCTTCGTTTATTGTCTTATTACCTTATCAATCGTAATTGAGGCGGGTTTCTATTCAGGTGAAGAATTGCAACTCCGGTCCTTGTTTGGTTTAAGGGATGCAGTCTGGCTACCTGAATGGTTTCTACGTGCTCAATTTATTATTGTTATCTCGGTTATTATCTGTATCTTTTAATTATCTTTACTTTTCATTTATGATGTGCTGGTTTTAGTTCCTAAGTGAAGTCTCCTTTGTGGCACTTGCTCTTTCTGGGGTCTGACCCAGTTGGTTTTGTATGGCCAGATATCGGAGCAGTTCCAGAGGATCTACCTACCTTCCAGCCATATGGTGATCACCAGGCGTAACCCTGGCAACGAGTGGGTTTCTTTTGTTCTCCCACTTTATTGTAAAAATAATCTTTTGAGGCATTTAGCCGACGAGCATGTGTTAGCTCGATTGCACCTTTACTTACTGTCTGCCTACGGGCTGTAACATGATTGGCAAATCCTAGGGTTGATCATGTATTGACTAAAACTCTTGCGAGTCCTGACATTTTGTACGACTAGCTTCATGATCATCCAATATGTGATGTATGGGACGCCTTACTATTGTATATTTGATCTTCTAATATCTTGTGACTATTACTACTTGCTTGTGATTGAGACAATAGGCTTGTTCATGACCATAGGAGACTGATGGATTGTAATTAAACTCTCATGTATCTAGACAGCCGTGACCGTATAGCGAGGTGGATTGTACTTCAATATACGTAGCTGGCTATGTACGTCCCCGCTCTCCAGTATTCTGGTTCTGGGGCGTTACAATATGCTACTACCCAACTTGGAATTTATTAATCCTTAAAATCATACTTTTAGGAAAAATGTCTTTATAACTCAAATAAGACCTCAATGTATACTAATTATCAATGTAATTTTTCTAGCCATGTGTTTGACCAATGAGCATATAATAGTGTAGTCATCTTACTAGCTGTCACTAAACACAAAAATAAGAGTTCTCGGTAAAAAGAGTTCAAGCAGGGTGCAATTCAAGGGTGGTAACGAGAGTTCGAAACTTGAAGCAAGGGAGGAGGTCAAGCTGGTGGATGAGATCCTAAAATCTATTCCTATAAGCAGGTTTACATTGGTACAGTCATATAACCGAAGTGATAAACTCGACCTGCATGGGCCACCACAAAAACATGTAACGTTCCAGTCCCAAAATACTTAGGACTAAGTATGTCGACATGCCAGCTGCATATATACGAAGTAACTCCAATATATGGAACCTTCGTATGTATACATAAGCTGTAAAATGCAGTAATCCATGACACTAATCTCATCCACAAATAAAGGAGAAAGAATTTATAATAAACTCATAAATTTATCATTTACAAGTTGTTGGACGGAGACAAATCCACTACCAACTAGAAAGAGAGAAATACACGATAAGGAATTTTGTCGAACGATGCGAAGACGATCCAAGTACAATCCCTCGAAAGAAGAGAGGAAAACATGGCCATGGAGAGTGCACCTGCGAAAACCACAAATGCACACCTGGAGAATTCACCAGGTCCTCAGAGGGACGTAACAAGATACAATAAACAACATGCCATATAAATACTGAATATAAAATATGCCACAAATAAAAGTAAGTGACATGACATTAATAAGGTAACCTAACCGTACTAAAGTGAACATGCAGTTGAGAAACAATCCTTTCGTCGCATGAGCCCTGGCTGTAAATGGGATCTGGTATAGTCCCCACTTGGGCACCAGCGACCTAAGCGCATGACGTTCAAAAATGACAGTGGCCAACCTGAGGGGTTCATCATACCCGTATCTCCAGCGGAGCTTCCAGGTTACAAGGAAATGTGTAATAGAAGCCCATACGACAAGGAAATGTCCTCCCCACCCGATGCACCTATCTAGGTCGCATCCGCGATCATGTACCCCTACTAACTGCTAAGTCTCCTAACATGCCTCTGTTAGCAGTTAGACCTAACGCATGCGCACGGGTGATCAGGCAACACGCAAGGACATCTACATGCTACTCATCTCAAACATACTCGTGGTACTACTGTGTCGAGGCATATGCGATACACTACAACGGTAGTCCCTTAACTCTAAGTCCATATGCAATCAAAGGATAATAACAAAGTACAGCTAATATCACTGAGCAGACAGTAAATCAGAAACTGTAATAATGGTACAGCTAAAAGAATTGAAAATAAATACACAGTGATATGCAATAAATAAAATGCAGACTAACTATAAACAGTAAATTATGGTAAGGTATCTTGCCTGGCGTATCGCCTGGTATGGTGCAGTGTCCTGACATGTCTCATTAGTCCACTAGCCATGGTCGTTGCACTCGGGTCGGAATTTGCAAAGAAGTAGGAACGTGGAGATCAGTAGTGGTCAATGATGATAAATCGATGAGAGGTCTGCGGGAAAGTGTTTATGCTATGTTTGAAAATGATTTATAACATCTAAAATATATTTTGGTAGTTAAAATAGTTTTGGAGAAAAAATACTTTAAAATCGAAAAATCATTTTAGGCTGAAAACTAAGTTTACTGAAATCCATCGATAAAGAAACTATATCTTTATAGTAAAGCAATTTAGATAAATATTTTGAATACTATATTCTCACGGGTCAAAAATAGTTCTAAATAATATTAATAATCTATGAAATTTGTCTAGAGTTTTATATCCACATTTTGAATTATAGACTAGTAAATATTTTAAATCTTACTACAATTAACAATAATAATAATAATAATAATAATAATAATAATAATAATAATAATAATAATAATAATACAAAATCTATTTAAAATAATAATTTAGAATGCTAATAAAACCAATTATGTATATAATACACTCATACTTACTTAAATACAATTAATTAATAATATTCAATAAAATATCTTGTACTCATAATAAAACCACAAAAGCAAGTGAGAGAGAGAGAAAGAGGAACGAGAGGAAGGGAAGAGGGGGAGAGTGGTCTTACAGAGGGGGCAGAAGCGGCGGAGCTCGGCCGTGCTGGGCCGAGGTCGCGGAGGCCATGGCGGAACTAGGCCTGCTCGACTTGAGGAGAGGGAAGTCGGTGGGGGCGGAGAACGCGGCGGCGCGGCGCGGCACGGTGGCTTCCCGTGAGCGCGGAGGAGAGCTCCGGCACGGCGGGCGGCGAGGCTCGACGGAGGCACGCCTACCAGCGATGGCGCTGAAGATAAGGATGCAGGACGGAGGGGAGCCAGGGGACGCGCTGTCCTGGAGGCCGCGGTGGCCCGCTGCGGTCGACGCCGTCGAAGGAACGCGGCGCCGGCGGGAAGATCGACACACGAAGGCGGGCGAGGAGAGGAGAGGACGCAGCTGTGATCTACTCCCGATGGCCAGACAGATCTGGCCGCGGATGGCTCATTGGCAGAGAAGGGTGGCCGGCGCTCGAGCTCGGCTTCCCCAGATCGGTCGAGGTCCGGCGGAGTGAAGAGGACGGCTCGGCGTCGAGGCTGTGGCAGTTGCCGTCGGCGAGGAGGAGGACTAGGTTAGGTTGTGTCAGGCCGGATACGGTGGTGAATCTGGTGATGATTGTGATAGGTAGATGTTGGCGGTGGTGACGGGTTTGTCATGTCGGGGTTGGAATCGTGTCCTTTGTGACACGCGGAGACAAAGTGGTTTTCGGCATGTCGGACACGGAAGGAGGAATATGTACATGTACCTGAAAAGAATATAGTGGATGGGAAGGGCACGGACACGATGCACATGTTGGGTTATGGAGAAATCGATAGTAAAATTATGGAGACAAGAGAATAGGGGCTCTCCTTATATAGGAGGTGTAAGCTCCTATTTAGATAAGGATTGGAATAGTTTAAAATTCCATGTGGATAATCGCCCCTTTATTCGATTCAATCCAAATGAATATAGATAAAATCAAAAGCTACTTTAAGATAAAATGATAAATCCAACATTATCTTATCTAAATTTTTATATTTTACTCAAGTATTTAATCAAACTAAGTTGTAAATATGTCCGAGCTCTCTAGCCTAATAGTATTAGAGCGGACATCCGGAGGGGCCGGCAAGGTTCGAGCCCCCCAGTTGTGTGTGTGAGTGGGATTTCAAAAAAAAAAAACTAAGTTGTAAATATCTTTTTCGTAATTACTAAAATATGAAAATATTTAATTTCGAAAATTAGGATAATTATTAAATATTTGAATTATTTTTTTCATAACAAAATAAAATATAATTGGTTTTTGTAAAAACAAGTGGACATAAAATTTTATGTCACCCGTACCAATAATACGAAACATAGTTTTAGAAATTGCTACTTATATTTGAACAACGAATAAATAAAAATATAATAAAATATACGGTTTGTGGAAAAATTCTATTGTGACCTCTTTTACAACTTCCAGCAAATGAATTATTTATTATATATTATTTGAAAGCTATATTTCTATAAAATGAAACATATTTTCTAAAAATATGTACCTCGCATATATTCGCACTCGAAGAGCAATACGAAGCGCAAACTTGCACGCGACGTACAATACGACTATGCGACGTACAAATACAAAGTAAAGATTTATACCAAATTAAAAAAAATCATAGTAAAAATTTAGGGAGTTTACATTCTACCCAACTTAAAAGAATTTCGTCCTCGAAATTTAGGAATAGATAGGGTAGGTACGGTTGAAGGGAATGAAAAGAGTTTAGTCGATAAGAATCATGACTTAAATCCTCGGGCGAGAAGTTCAAGGCATAAGATGGGGGAATGGGAGATTTAGATAATTCTAGTCGAAAAAAAATCAACAGCTCGAAGATGGTTAATGCATGACAACCCATGAGTGTTTAAATCAATAACGCTACCATTATCCTATAGACTTGCAACCTTGTCAATAGGCAATAACTTCCTTATCTCAAATCTCGATTACGAGCGCGTTAGTTTCGAGTCACTTGTGGTTTTCAATTCCGTTAAATCTTTGAATTCGTCATTATCCTTTTATCACTAATCTTCAAAAAATATTTCTTCTCCCAATTGATATTCCATCGAACTTTTTTTTTTTTTGCAAAACATACATTCCTAAATTTGAGATTTATGAACAAAATTTAGATGTCAACCAATATATGCCTTCGATATCTCCTAATGCTCGCCTTTAATTTAAAGTTTTGCATTCAATCAATCTCTAGCAAATATTTTTCTCAAACCAATTTCTCGTCTTTCAAAATTTTCCAAAATAATCTAGTCAACCTTTAATCAATTTAGTTGAAGATAAACCAAGGTTACTTCAATATAAAATTACGTCCAAAATCTTAAAATTTGCTAAGTCCAAAATAATCTCTAATATTCTTCTTCCCACATATTTTTCCCTCTAGCAAATTTTTCCTATGCAAAATTTTCCTTTTAAGAATTTACATTAAAATTTCCTTCCCCATTTTAGTCAAGAGTAGAATCAATCTTACCTTAATAGACAAATTTTTAATCCCTATATCCCATGATAGAAATAGGTCCGAAACTTTTGATATCTTCTTCTACAATATTTTTATATAGGTCGATATTTCCTCAAGCTATAATCTCCTCAAAAATTTAAATTTAATAACCTTCAATCCATTTAGTCGATGGCCAAATCAAGTTCTTCCTAGTAGAACATTCACATTTATTTATAATCTAACAACATTCCTTAAGCACTAAACATAAAATTCCTCTCTACTATGTTTGATTAATCGTAACCTTTTTGTCAATCTCAAGCATATTATCACTTGAACATAAAACCAAATGTCACTTCCCTTAATTCCATCTAATACCACTTTTCAACTCATTTCTCCAAATTATACACTCATTTTATTTATCTATACTAATATCCTTTATGGCCTTCCGATTCTAACTCATTCTTTAACCGAAGGGTGTCATGATAAACTTTCCATCTTCACATATAAGAAACAAGGTTTGAATAAATAACAGTGTAGTAAAAAATAAAATCTTTGAAGAGAGAAGAAAAACAATCGGGAGGAGAATATAGTTAGGTTCAACGGTCATGATAAGGGTTTGGATAATAAATACAGATTATTGCACGAAAATAAAAATGTATGGTCTAAGCAAATAAGATAAGGCACGAAAATAAAAGGCACGGGTTAGCAATCAACATAGAGCACAAGCTAAGCATTTAAGGAATTAAGTTGATCACAATCATTTATTTGGTCGAAAGTCTTGAGTCTTGGTTGAATCTCTATCTGTGGTCGTGAGTCGACATCATAGTAAAGGTTACAGTTTAGTCATTTTGACCCAAAGTCATATCAAGAAAATAGAGTACAAGGAGATGTATTTTAGTGGCACGTGATATACCTACATGAAGGTGGGCTCGTGTCACCCCCACTTTCCTGAATAGGGCAAATATAGTCATTTATAATATTTTACTTTTTTTAAATATTATTTAAATATTATTATTAGTGTTTTATATTATTATTTAAATAAGTATTTTACTGATAGAGTTTTTATTTAATAAAGTTCAGTATATTTAATATATATAAAATAAAATATTTTGTTTTTTTAGTTTATAAATAAATTCTGATTTTATTTATATATATTTAGGTAATATTCCATTATTGGAATATATATATATATAAATATATATTTATATTAATGGGTAAATGTTATGGGTTATTTTATATAAATAAATATATATGTATATGTGTAAATAAATAATATATGTATGAATGTATGTATGTATGTATGTATGTGTGTGTATATATATATATATATATATATATATATATATATATATATATATATATATATATATATATATATATAAGCAAATGGAATAAAGAAAGAAAGAAAGAAAAGAAAAGAAAAAGAAAAAAAAACCCAAACAAACAAAAAACACACACGCGCCACATAATAAAAAACCAACAGCAGCACTAGCTGCTAACAAACCCGCGACCCCTTCCCTTTCCTTTTCAATCCGAGCGCAACCTTCGGGATATATATATATATATATATATATATATATATATATATATATATATATATATATATATATATATATATATATTTATATTTATAGAAAGAGAGAGAGGAAAATTTTCACAAAACCCAAATCCTAGCCGTCACCCCCAACCCAACGTGCACCCCGACATCGCCGTCGACCAACCCGCGACCGTCCATCACCAGAAAATGCGCAACGAGCATCCCACCCGTGTGCGGAAACTGTCAGCGAAGAGGCAACTTCAGAAATAGATTTCTCTTTTCTCGCTCCGTCGTTTTGCGAACCACTTGGTCAGGTATGATCCTAACATGTACACCTTTAATTTTCTTCAAGTAGTTCGTGCCGATTCGCACCATGTACGACAAAAAAAGAGTTCCAAAATCGAGAAAAAACTCGATTTTCTGGGTTTAGAAACTGTCCCGAAACCCCAACTTTGTGGCCGATTTGCGACCAGCATGTTGCGAATTTTCAAAATCGGTTTGAAGAGACTTGTAGACAACCTATAGAGCTTTAAAACCCTTTTTATAGAATTGAATTTCATGTACTGTACAGAAAGTTACTGGTTTGTGAAGTTAGAGAAAAAACTGATTTTCAAAACTGATTTTTTAGAAAAATTGTCCCGATACGCCGTCCGTCCTGTTAATCCGGGCGACGTGGTCGCGAACCGAAAGTACAAAAGGTCCGTATCGACTTTGTGGACGTGCAGGCTTTGACAGAATTCAAATTGGTTACGTGTGCGCGACGAATTTGATCCGTATCCGTCGAATTTTCCCGTATCGGACTTTTTTGAAATTTCTCAATTACTTTGTGCACACTCATCAAATCGCGACGAAACTTGCGCCAATGGGCTCGAAATATTTTTCTAGTCCTGTGAGCCAAGTTTGGTCCGATTCTGAGACGGTCAAGTGGAACGCTATTTTGGCGGACCCGCGACCCGATCCAACGGGTGAATCTGTGCACGGCCCACCGGAATCCAACTTTGGACATACGGTTGGGTTCGTCTCGTCAAACCGGACCTGTAGACATGTAGTTTGATGACTTTAGAGATCCTAGATTCTGGCACATTTTTCGGTGCAAAGTGGGTCCAACGGGGGACACCCTTTTGACCCGAAATTACCGTTTTGCCCCTGTGTCCAGAATTGGACTTATGGGTAGGCCTTTCTAGCTAATTTGACCATTATGAGAACGTTGGTAATATCTGTTTCAGCATTAGGAGACAGTTGTGCGAGTTGACCGTTCGTGGCTCATTGAGTGGGTTGTAGTTTCGATTTGCGCAGCTCAGGACAGCAGGCGAGTACATTCTCTGATAGTTTTCATTGTCTTGATATCTACTATATCCGATTCAGTTGTAGTGTTATACTTGATTCTCGACACGAGGATACACGGACTAGTATACGTGAATCTCGTCATGAGATGTCATTCCTGGTTTACCTGGTATATGAGTACATTGTTCGATATTATTTCCTGTACTTGTATAGACACCAATTTGGGAGTGGGCTAGCCCCCTGCTCTTCGAATCTCGTGTCATGACCTGTCATGTCTGGATTAATTATACTACTCAGGGATGGGGGAGTTATTAGAGGTTATGTGATCATTACCCCTACTTGTTTATTACTTGTGCATAGCTCCACCCTCACCACACGTAGGGTGTAGCCTGACCTTATACTACTTGTGCATAGCTTTCCATTTTGGCCGGCCTGATCCCTATATTATTATACTACCTGTGCATAGCCGGTCAAATGGAACAGCCTGATCTTGACCCAAGCCGATCACATAATGCTCTAATATTTTATGGCACTTTATTTTTATGTTTACATCATACCGAAGATTACTTTCCATTTATTTATATTCCAGTTTTATCTTATATCTCACACATGACATGATATCCAGTTCTCTTGTACCGTTTTACTTTCATTCTTGATATTCCATCTTGTATTTCATTATGATTATCTCTTATAGTATTTGTCAATTCACATGGAACTGCTGTTGGCGTTTGTATTTGCTCATATCCTGACAGGATAACCCCCGTTATTTTTCAGAGGATTTAGATGCAGATTGCCCGACCTACTACGGGATTGGCATAGATGGAGCCTTCGACCAGGACCAGCCTATGGACCCGGTGCTCGTAGAGGACGCACCGCCAGTAGTGACCTAGTTCACCTAGATTTTGTCTTGATTACACTCCAGTTTGATACTTTGAGACTTGTAGTATTTATTTTGGGATATTGTTTTATGTCTTGGTCTCTGAACTTGTGATTGTGACTCAGCGTTGTTTCAGACTATTTATCTCATCTTTATCTTTATCTTTATCGTCGTGTTTATCTTCCTTAGAATTATGTGATTGAGTTGTGGTTATATTCCTCAGTACAGAGATGACATGTTATATTATTGTGTCTTAGATTCTATATATTCTAGATGACCTTTACAGCGTTCTACCGCCGATACTGTGGCGTAGGCTGGACGTACCCACGTGCTCGTGCCCCTAAACAGGGTGCGGGTCGTGACACGTTTTTATGGTGGCCCATGCAGGTCCAGAAGAGTCTACCTGGGAGAGGGAGGACCATCTTCACCTGGTAGAGTTTGCTTACAACAACAGCTATCAGGCCAGTATAGAGATGTCGCCATTTGAGGCTCTATACGGACGGAGATGTCGCACTCATTTGTCATGGGACGATGTCGGTGAGAGAGTTTTGCTTGGCCCGGAGATGGTGGTGGATGCAGCAGAAAAGGTTAAGTTGATCAGGGATAGACTTCGTGTGGCTCAGGATAGACAGCGGCATTGGGCCGATAGCCACCGGAGACCGTTAGAGTTCGAGGTTAGTATTTGTTTCTGTTTGTGCTTGTTTGTGCTTGTTTGCTTTAGGGTCTTGTATTGAGTCTTGTCTTGTGTCTAGGTTGGCGATATGGTGTTCCTGAGTATTTCTCCGACACGGGGTACGATTCGTTTTGGCCGAGGCGGGAAACTTAGTCCACGCTTCATCGGACCTTTCACTATTCTTGGAAGGGTCGGTGCAGTGGCCTATCGACTAGACTTGCCGCCTTCGCTCGAGGGTGTCCATAACGTGTTCCATGTGTCGCAGTTGAGACGGTACGTGGCAGACCCTAGTCACGTATTGGATCACTCCGAGTTAGAAGTGGGGCCTACTCTCCGCTATCCAGAGCAGCCTGTGGAGATTCTGGATCGTCGGGAGAAGGTGATCCGGAACCAAGTTATCTCTTGGTTCGTGTCGCATGGAGGCATCACTCTCCAGGAGAGTCTACCTAGGAGAGGGAGGACGAGATGTGGGAGTGTCACGACCCGCACCCGGATATACGGATACGAATACGTGGGCCACGCCCAGCCTACGCCGCAGTATCGGCGGTAGAACGCTGTCTAGTACCCAATAAATATACACTACGTCTAGAAGGCCTATAACTATAAATATACTCTAGTCACATCACAAAAGCTAGGGATGATAAGACAAGAAAGATAACTAAAGCACAAGAACAACTAGAAACTACTAGAAGGAATCATAAGACAGGAAAATAAAGAAGAAAAAACAAGACGAACTAAGGATAACTACCAGGCAACTCACATAGAAGAATAGTGAGATCCACCTCAGCTAGCAACATTATGAAGTCCACTAATGGTATAACAACTCCTAAAATATTATCAACGATATCCTATCAGAAAAATGAGCAAGTACAAGCACTAACAGCAGTTCCATATGAATTGACAAATTCTATAAGAGACAGTATAATGAACTACAAGACAAAGATATATGAAGACTTGGGAACCGTTCGGAAGCTGAGTTACAACCCTTAAACCAAACAAGGACCGGGGTCGTAACTTTTCTCCCGAACAGAGCTTAGTCTCCAATCAAGGTACAATATAATGGCATGTAGAACATGTGAGTAATCTGAATATCATAGCATGGTGAGAAAGTACTGAATGTAGAACAGAACAGGATATATAATAAGATAAAGTAAATATAAAATGTGCCTCGAATATTATAGCATAATATGATCGGTATGGGTCAAGATCAGGCTTCCAGCCGACCGACTACAAGTACGTGGACTCGGCCCGGCCGGGATGGTAAGCTATGGAGCAAGTAGTAGCACAGGTCAGGCTATACCCATCGTGAGGTGAGGGTATAGCTATGATACAAGTAGTAACTCAAGGTGGGCATTGATCACACTATCTATAATATTCCCCATCCCCGAGTAGTATACGGATCCGGACATAGCACGTCATGGCACGAGATTCCCTAAGAAGGTAGCTACTCCTTCTCAGGAATCGGTGTCAATACAAGTACAAGAACAAGATCGAGCAAGTACCAGTATCCCAAGAAAATCCAAGAATAACATCTCATGACAGAAATCCGGTATATACTAGTCCGTGAACTATCGTGACTGAGAATCAAGTAAGACACTACGACTGAATCAGATATAGCAGATATCAAGACAATAAAAACTATCAGTGAATGTACTCGCCTGCGGTCCTGAGCTGTCAAATGGGGTCGATGCTCAGAGTGATGCCACAGACCTAAAGATAAGATATATATAAGCTAATTAGGGTTCAACAGTGTTAGGCTTCATTCTATAGTATAAGCTACGCAAATCTAGGTCAGACTCAGTCAACTAAGTCAAAATAGGTCACACTAGGTCAAACTGGGTCAATGGTTGACTTACAGTTGACTTTTGGTCAACTGGTCAACTCTAGTCAACTATGGTCAACTCTAGGTCAAACTAGGCTAATGTTTGACTAACAGTTGACTTTTGGTCAACTGGTCAACTCTAGTCAACTATGGTCAAACTAGTCTAACCTAGGTCAAATATTGACTCTACTTCGACGTTCAGTCAAAGTAGTCAACCATGGTCAAACACGGCCAAAGCTAGTCTCTATAAACATCTACAGGGTCAACATATCGATTCCAGTGATGGTGAAATCATTGGAATCGATGGATCTCAAAATACCACAAAAGAGAAAGATTATAATAATAGGGTGAAACCTACAGATGTTGTCGGATGATGAAACTAACTTCACCAACGTGTCCAGAATGGTCAAATCAGCTAGAATAGCCTGTCCATAAGTCCAATTTGGACACAGGGGCAAAAAGGTAATTTTGGATTAAAACGGTGTCCGTGTCGGACCCGCTTTGCACCGAAAAATGTGCAAGAATTTTAGTCTACCAAACCTAACAAATTATATGTCCACGAATCCAGAATGACGATACGAACCCAACGGTATAACCAGAATTGGATTCCGATGACCCGATCTCAAATTGGTCCGTTGACCCGGATATTGAAAATCCGATTTGCACGGAAAAGCGTGTCGGAGCCAATGTCCTCAGAACTCAGCAAATTATATGTCAACGAGTCCATAATAATGATACGAACTCAACGGTATATCCAGAATTGGATTCCGATGAGCCGATCTCAAAATGAACCGTTGGCCCGGATATTGGTATCCGACTTGCACCAAAATGCGTGCCAGAACCAATGTCCACTAAAACCTAGCAAATTATATGTCAACGAGTCCAGAATGACGATACGAACTCAACGGTATATCCGAAATTGGATTCCGATGAGCCGGCGTCAAAAAGTCCCGTTGACTCAGAAAGTGGGACCCGCTTTGCACCGAAATGCGTGCCAGGGCCCACGTTCTCCAAATTAAGCAAACTTTATATGAAAACATGCCAGAACGACGCCACGAGTCTACTGGTGGTGTCAGAAGTTGAATCCGGAGTCCCGGGTTCAAAAATAGAATTTTACAAGTGCAACACTAAGAATTCGAACGACCAACTTTGGCGTCGAATTCGACCGACCTAACAAGCTCAAACTGAAATGAAATCTAAAGGGGGCAGGAAGAGGGTTATACCAGCTTCGCATAGGAACCGGTAGCATGCCAAATGGAGCCGCGATGGAGAAGATACGAACCCGCGAAGTTGGCGTCGCAAAACTGTCCAAAAATAGTACAAATTAAAACGTCAACTTGGTGGCCGGTTTTGATGTATCAAACGACGAAATTAACGGGTGAAATTTGAGAGAGGTGAAGGTGGATATACTGAGATTGTGACGGAGCGAAGAAATCGCCGATCCAACGGTCAGATTTCTCGAAAAATGCGTGCGAAGTCGCTGCCTCGATACGTAAATTCTGACTTTTAAAAATCGCTCGTCACGTCGGGATTTCGACTCCGAAGTCGAAATCGATCGTCCAGGGTGCTGCGGCCAAGGCGAGCAGAGGCGGCCAGAGGCGGCGCGCGGCCACTGCGCGGCGGAGGGCGGCCGGTGGTGGCCGACGCTGCGCGCGGCGGCGTGAGAAGCTCGCGTGCGACGGCGCGGGAGCTCGCGCAGCAGCTGCTGCTGCAGCTTGCGGCTGCGCTGGTGCAGCCTGGTCGGGGAGGGGGCGCCGCCCTGGGTCACTGGTCGACGGCCAGCGACGAGACGCGCAGCAGATGGCCGGAGAAGAGGAAGAAGAATGGTGGAGGTGGCGGAGTGGTGATGGTGAGGATGATCATAATGGTGATGGTGGTGGTGTTGTGTTAAAAAAAATAAAGAAGAAGAAGAACATGAAGAAGGAGAAGAAGAAGAAGAACATAAAGAAGGAGAAGAAGAAGAAAATTTTGGGGGGAGGGGGTGTGCTGCTCTCGGCCAGGTAGGGGAGAGAGGGAGAGAAGTGATGGGGTGATGGTGAGAGAGTGGGTGAGGTGTGAGAGAGAGAGTATATAATATATATGTGTGTGTGTGTGTATATATTATATAAAAAGAGAGAAAGAAGAGAGAGAGAGAGGGGTGTGGTACTGTCAGCTGAAGGGGGGGTTAGCTGTATGGTGTGGAGAGAGAGAGAGTGAGAAAGAGATTTATTATTTATGTATTTATATTATATGTATATATATTTGTGTATATATATACAAGGAAAGAGAAATAGATATTTTGAGTAGGGGAAAGAGAGAAAAATATCAGTGGGGTGTATGGACAGTCATGACAGGGGTTACACCAAATTGGGTTGGGTGTTGGGCCAAGTTTGGACAAAGTCGAAGCCAAGATTTAATTAATTTATAAATTAAGCAAATTAAATCATGGATGAAATAGGAGCACAAGGGAGATCGAAATTGTGGCACGCAAGTGGCACCTGCATAGTTTACTCAAAACAGGCCAGGGCCATATATTGGATCGACTGGATTGGACCGATGTCAGGTCCGAAATTTAAATTGGAAGTTAAATCACAATTTACGGTAAATAATAAATTGGTCTAAATTGACCCGAAAGTTACGCGAAGCAAATGGAGGACAAGGGAACAAGTTCGAGTGGGGCACCATATATCAACATGAAGGTAATCTCGTCTACTACAAACTTCAAGAAGGAAGTTTCCAGAGACTGGCATCCCTGATGCTCTAGAATTCCAAGTCACGGTAAAGAGCATTAATGATCAAAAATTAATTATATAGAAATGAATTATTGAAAATAATTTATTAGAAAATTCGAAAAATAATTCGAGAAATTCAGGGGGCTTACAGGGAGCGTTACCCTTATATCTTCGAGCCTTGGGGTATTTTTTTCTTTGTTCTTGCTACAATTATTGTGCTATTTTGCTCTAATTTCGAGGACAAAATTTTTTTTTTAGGAGGGTAGATTTGTCACCCCCACTTTCCTGAATAGGGCTAATATAGTCATTTATAATATTTTACTTTTTTAAAATATTATTTAAATATTATTATTAGTGTTTTATATTATTATTTAAATAAGTATTTTACTGATAGAGTTTTTATTTAATATATTTAATATATATATATATATAAATATATATTTAATATATATTAAATATATTTATAAATATTTAATATATATATATAAATTATTTATATAAAATAAAATATTTTGTATTTTATATATTTAATATATATAATATATATATAAAATAAAATATTTAGTTTTTTTTGTTTATAAATAAATTCTCATTTTATTTATATATATTTAGGTAATATTCCATTATTGGGATATATATATATATATATATATATATATATATATATATATATATATATATATATATATATATATATATATATAAATATATATTTATATTAATGGGTAAATGTTATGGGTTATTTTATATAAATAAATATATACGTATATGTGTAAATAAATAATATATGTATGTATGTATGTATGTATGTATGTATGTATGTATGTATGTATGTATGTATGTGTGTGTATAAATATATATTTATATATATATATATATATATATATATATATATATATATATATATATATATATATATATATAAGCAAATGGAATAAAGATAGAAAGAAAGAAAAGAAAAGAAAAAAAAAACCCAAACAAACAAAACACACACACGCGCCACATAATAACAAACCAACAGCAGCACTAGCTGCTAACAAACCCGCGACCCCTTCCCTTTCCTTTTTAATCCGAGCGCAACCTTCGGTGTGTATATATATATATATATATATATATATATATATATATATATATATATATATATATATATATATATAGAAAGAGAGAGGGGAAAATTTTCACAAAACCCAAATCCTAGCAGTCACCCCCAACCCAACGTGCACCCCGACATCGCCGTCGACCAACCCGCGGCCGTCCATCGCCGAAAAACGCGCAACGAGCATCCCACCCGTGCGCGGAAACTGTTAGCGAAGAGGCAACTTCGAAAATAGATTTCTCTTTCCTCGCTCCGTCGTTTTGCGAACCACTTGGTCAGGTATGATCCTAACATGCACACCTTTAATTTTTTTCAAGTAGTTCGTGCCGATTCGCACCATGTACGACGAAAAACGAGTTCCAAAATCGAGAAAAAACTCGATTTTCTGGGTTTAGAAACTGTCCCGAAACCCCAACTTTGTGGCCGATTTGCGACCAGCGTGTTGCGAGTTTTCAAAATCGGTTTGAAGAGACTTGTAGAAAACCTATAGTTGTAGAATTGAATTTCATGTACTGTACAGAAAGTTACTGGTTTGTGAAGTTGGAGAAAAAACTGATTTTCAAAACTAAATTTTTAGAAAAATTGTCCCGATACGCCGTCCGTCCCGTCAATCCGGGCGACGTGGTCGCGAACCGAAAGTACAAAAGGTCCGTATCAACTTTGTGGACGTGCGGGCTTTGACAGAATTCAAATTGGTTGCGTGTGCGCGACGAATTTGATCCGTATCCGTCGAATTTTCCCGTATCGGACTTTTTCGAAATTTCTCAATTACTTTGTGCACACTCATCAAATCGCGACGAAACTTGCGCCATTGGACTCGAAATATTTTTCTGGTCCTGTGAGCCAAGTTTGGTCCGATTCTGAGACGGTCGAGTGGAACGCTATTTTGGCAGGCCCGCGAGCCGATCCAACAGGTGAATCTGTGCACGGCCCACCGGAATCCAACTTTGGACATACGGTTGGATTTGTATCGTCAAACCGGACCTGTAGACATGTAGTTTGATGACTTTAGAGACCGTAGGTTCTGGCACATTTTTTGGTGCAATGTGGGTCCAACGGGGGACACCATTTTGACCCGAAATTACCGTTTTGTTCCTGTGTCCAGAATTGGACTTATGGGTAGGAATTTCTAGCTAATTTGACCATTATGAGAATGTTGGTAATGTCTGTTTCAGCATTAGGAGACAGTTGTGCGAGTTGACCGTTCGTGGCTCATTGAGTGGGTTGTAGTTTCGATTTGCTCAGCTCAGGACATCAGGTGTAACGACCCGCTCCGCCCTAGCAGAACGCCGATTCAAACGACAAATGCAACGACTCGAACGAGCCGTCGACCCAAAGAGTTGGCATCGACCTAATGAAGAATCGATGCAAGGCTTACATATATTGGCCCGTCAAGAGGAATCCAGACTTGGACTTTCAAAGGCACGCTCGGAGTATCGCTCGGCCGATGCGAACATCGCTAAGGTGGGTGGCTCCGATGAACCCGTCTTTGCTTAGCCTAGACACATAATAATGCGGTACATTTGCTAGAATCGTTAGGCGATAACACTGCGCATGCTAATGAATGTCTCAACGCACCTAGCTAAGGGAATAATCCCATCTTGCATGCTTGTTTAGAACATAGAAAAGAACTCGGCAAATATAGAGAAACTCTCGCACCGCGCTCTACGCTCGTGCTAAGGCACAAGCTTACACTCAAGTTTCCTATGCGTTCAACAATAAAACAATAAACGGTTTACAACAAAGAAACGGAAGACTATCGATATAGTCGTTCCGAGTAGAGTATAGCAACATTGAAAGACTTCAGGACCGATGGGTCGCCAAGGCGACTCCCGCACGGGGAGTTGCATAATGTATGAATGAATGAAAGAAATGAATAAGTGAATTAATGAATCAACGAATGAATGAATGAATACGTGAATAATGAATGAATGAACGAACAAGTGAAAGAAAGACATGAAAGAGTGAATAAAAGATAAGACATGAAAGACGTTAGCGACAGGTATGACGGGCACGTGCAACGGGGCTCGCTACCCGCGCTGCACGGACTCCAACCTGGTCGATAACGCATTATGGCTCAGGCACAGCCGTTAAGTTAAATGACAAGATAATACAAAATGGTCGTGGACAAACGGCACGGGCGATGGGGGGAATACCGTGGCCGTCATGAGAAAGGATTCTGCGGTACGGGCGATGGGAGGAAAACCGTGGCCGGCCTAGGCGGAATCAGACATGGGACTTACGGGCTGCTTTGAGTGGGGGCTCGGCCACTCAAAGAGACGTAAGGCCAGACATTTCAAGAGACTATCAAGGTGTACCAGCCATCACGCTTCGATAGGTGAGAATGCCCACGAGAATGTCCAAAATGGCTTGTAAAGCCAGCGACCCATGCATGTAGATTAAGTGGACTATGCTGGTGGCAATCCATGTGCAAGTTCTTACATTGAAACAAGTAGTCTAAGTTAACTAAATGAAGTGCCTCCGGAACATGCTTGAATGTAACACTCCTGAACATGCTTGAAATGTAACACTCCCGAACATGCTTGAATGTAACACTCCTGAACATGCTTGAAATATAACACTCCCGAACATGCTTGAAATGTGACACTCTGAACATGCTTGAAACGTAACACACCAAGTGAATAAAGTCATGCAAAATGAGTTAGAGAACGTGCCTACGACGTGCTAGGACCCGAGGCAGGGACACGCCCCTAACATTGAATGTTTACATAAATCACGTTAAGTTACTACTTGTGAATTGTTGACTAACTTGGTTTACTCTGGACAGGGAAGGCCGGATGGTAAGTATGGGTAAGTCGTGCAAGTATTTTTATATGACACTTGAATTCGGCAACACGAGATAGGTTATGGAATATGCCATGAAACTGATCCTAAGGCAAGATTAGAAAGACAATGAATGATAGACGGTGCACAAAAGTAAATGGAACGTGTTTGGTAATGATAGCATTGTGGGCGAGCTAGCCTCCCCACCAGTACATAATAATGTACTGATAACCCCACAGTCTGCTTGCAGGATGCAGGAGACGTCACCGGGTGCGGAGCTTTCCTCGAACGTACTAAGGCGCCGAGCTATCTCTGGAGCCTTGGAGCGTTGCAAGGAGCTGAAGCACCATATACAGGACATAATGTATCGGAACATCGCCATGAATCATTCCATCTTGTAAGCCACTTGGCACGCCTTTTATGTTTCAGAGAGAGAGCTTGAGAGACTTGTAAACTCGGCCTAGCGCCGCCTGTAAACTTCTTGAATATCAATAAAGAGTTTGAATTCGCTTCAACTTGTGTTCGTTTACTTTCCGCTGCAAAAAAGGGGGACACTCTGTGCGACTCCGTGGCCTAGCTCAAATCGGCCGTTTCTGGACTTGGTCTTGCACGGGCGCAATCTAGGCCCGTGCGGCATCACGCCTTAGCGAGGACGATCGCTCCTACGGGAGCGGGGCGTGACAGATTGGTATCAGAGCACGGCTTTACGTCCTTGGACTTCACGTCGATTTCTCAGTTTTGAAAGCTCGTCGTTGGAAATAAAGAAGTGTACGCTCTCTCTTGTTGTACCTTGGGATGTTCCATACAATAAGTCTAATATTTTCAAAAGCTCGTACAAGTAATCGGTTGAACGGGATCGACAGGCGAAGGCCTTTGTGACGAACGATGTTAAACTTGACTCGATAGAGAACACATGCTAAGTTAACATGTCGCGTGCGTGCCTGACTAGTCTTGCGTCGACCTAGCAAGTGAGAGTGCAAACTTGAATATAGCCCGCACGGGATGCTTATGCGGCACAACTTAGTCCGTGTGTCGCGTACCTCGACTTTTGGTGCAACCGAGTTGCGAGTGATATCAAGTACCGCCCGGTCGGAAACGAAGCTACACTTAGAGTGTATATCGATAGGAACGCTATCGAGTTCACGCTTAGGCATGCACGAAAGATTGATTTGGATTTTGAATAATAGTGCGAATGACTTAGTGCGTCAATACGACGTGAGCGATTACGCTAGAGATTCGTCGAACGAATCTGAAAAATATCTTAGCAAATGATGCGAATGTGATCGAAGATTTATAGAATGACTTGAACCCGAGTGGTGTATGTGATAGCTTCGAGGAAGAATAAGAATGAGTGTCGACGACTAGTCGAGTGGCTCAAACCCTGAGTGGTGTATGGACGTTATAGAAATTGTTCGAGCAAGACTAAAGGGTTTCCGGATAGAACGAGTATGCCGGCGAAGCGATGCGATCGCGGAAAGCCTTAGAACGCGTCACGCTTAGTTGGTCGTGACCTCGAATGTCCCGAACGAGATGTCGTTTGGACAGCTTGTAAATGGGCAACACGTGTTAGAAAATGATTCGGAACGATGAATGAAAATGAATGGTCTTGATCGAGGAAACTTAGAGGATCGCACGTACGATTTCGGATTGATTCAACTGAAATGTGACTTGAGTTTGAACAACGATCTTGAAATGAGCTTGAGGAATAGCGATCGAACTTGATCTTGAATATCGAAAAAATTATGGAATATCCAACTCGGACAATAGCATCAACGTACGACTCGGAATTTGGTTGCAAAGGAAGATCGTCAGGTTACGCATATCGTCGATGGTATTGAGGCGTATCAAATATTGATATACGATAACTCGGAGGTACTCTGACTCGGCGAATGATGATCGTATAAATGTCATTGTTCCGATGGATGCTATACTCGGGATATTTAAATGTGTCGAGGAAAAGATTAACTTGGCTCGAGGATTTTCTAGTTGAACGAATGACGAACGGACTATCGAATTGAAATCTTGACTTGGATGAAATGAAATGTTTGGATTTGCTTCGTCGATAACCACAACTTCGACATTCTTGTCTTATGCGAGCGCAACTCCAGCCTCGTACATGCGTCGTACCGATTAGGGCGATCACTCCGCGTGAGCGCTGGTATGGTGATTCATACAGCGGGGGTGATTGAACTAGAATGGCGTGGCAATTTGTGTGCTTCGACTTGTGGTTTGACGCAAAGGTAAACTTGAGAATAACTTGGTGTGCTTGATAATTGAGCTTGAGGATTGTGTAGGTCCAATTCGCGTGCCGAGAATGAGTTAGTCTAAACTTAAACAAGAGTTACGCCCCGATGAGAATAATTATTCCGCGGGAGCGTTGCATGGTGATTCATGAACCACCGTGGATAATTAGACTTGCGTGAGATTGGGGCGCAACATATTGTGAAAGCTAGACGACCTCGTGATCGAATACATGAATTGGTTAGAGTTGGTGATTTGAATGGATTCGAATATGTGCGACGAATGCATTGATGCGAATAGGTGATCGTGCTCGATGTTTAGAAATTTGAGTGACGCGAGCTTGGGTAGAAAATCCTGTACTACCGACTTTGGTTTGACCCTAGGATTGGGGTCAGTGTTGGCATTATTGTTAGGGAACTACGATTCCAATCCTGACATTGACTTAGCCTCGAAAAGATGGCCTAGCGGTTAGGCGAGACGCCCTGTTTCATGAGTTATCAATCGAAAGATTGATCTTGAGGATTGGCATGGATGGATAATGTGAATCACGAATATAGGAATACCCCTCACGAGATTTGGCTGACATGCATATATTTCAGGGACGCTTGAGTATGTGCACGATGCGACTCGAGTGAGAATGACAAATTTCTAGATCATGCAGCTTGGCTGAATGCATGTATTTTGGGGACGCTTGGAATGCGTACACGATCCAGCCAAGTGATACATTGAGTTCAAACAAGACTTGAGGAATGGAAGAGTTTCGAAGATCTTGAAATTGCGTTAAGTAAAGGATCGATACTAGTACGAGCGTGGCTCGGAATCCAAGAAACGTGTGAGCGGAGTGTGCATGAACGACAACAAGATTGGCCCTAAACAAGCAAATGATATGGAATCGATATCGTGCAAGTAAAAGTTGGTATAACAAATTGAATTATTGATTGGAATACGTACTCGATGATAGTGCGATACTTGGTCTTGAATCGGACGGAAATTACTTAGACTTGGTCGACCCCGCTAAGAAGAAATCCTACTGGTTTCGTGGACACGAACGCTTGATAAGCGAATCGGGTCATCTCGATGACCGAGATAAACGAAAGTGAGTTTGCCTCAGCCTACAACCCTTATATTTGACGAATTACAACGTGTCTCGTGCGACCATTTCAGTCCCATGACACGAAGAAATAGCAACCAAGATGAAGAAACACTTGAATTGAATAAGTACCATCAACTCTAAAATGAATGAAAAGTTATTCGATAAAATCGACCAAACGTATGCAGACACGGAAATTGGAAAGGTATCGAGTATAGTTGGGTGCCATCGAGCGGTAAAGCCATTCGATAGGGATTGTCTAAGAAACACGACAACACGAGTTAAGGAATGGTAGGATGACCTGCACTCAGGAAGTCTCGAGGACGAGACTTATTTTGAGTGGTGTATTATGTAACGACCCGCTCCGCCCTAGCGGAACGCCGATTCAACGGCAAATGCAACGACTCGAACGAGCCGTCGACTCGAAGAGTTGGCATCGACCTGATGAAGAATCGATGCAAGGCTTATATTGGCCTGTCAAGAGGAATCCAGACTTGGACTTTCAAAGGCACGCTCGGAGTATCGCTCGGCCGATGCGAACATCGCTAAGGTGGGTGGCTCCGATGAACCCGTCTTTGCTTAGCCTAGACACATAATAATACGGCACATTTGCTAGAATCGTTAGGCGATAACACTGCGCATGCTAATGAATGTCTCAACGCATCTAGCTAAGGGAATAATACCATCTTGCATGCTTGTTTAGAACATGGAAAAAAACTCGGCAAATATAGAGAAACTCTCACACCGCGCTCTACGCTCGTGCTAAGGCACAAGCTTACACTCAAGTTTCCTATGCGTTCAACAATGAAACAATAAACGGTTTACAATAAAGAAACGGAAGACTATCGATATAGTCGTTCCGAGTAGAGTATAGCAACATTGAAAGACTTCGGGACCAATGGGTCGCCAAGGCGACTCCCACATGGGGAGTTGCATAATGTATGAATGAATGAAAGAAACGAATAAGTGAATGAATGAATCAACGAATGAATGAATGAATACGTGAATAATGAATGAATGAACGAACAAGTGAAAGAAAGACATGAAAGAGTGAATAAAAGATAAGACATGAAAGACGTTAGCGACAGGTATGACGGGCACGTGCAACGGGGCTCGCTACCCGCGCTGCACGGACGCCAACCTGGTCGATAACGCATTATGGCTCAGGTACAGCCATTAAGTTAAATGACAAGACAATACGAAATGGTCGTGGACAAACGGTACGGGCGATGGGGGGAATACCGTGGCTGTCATGAGGAAGGATTCTGCGGCACGGGCGATGGAGAGGAAAACCGTGGCCGGGCTAGACGGAATCAGACATGAGACTTATGGGCTGCTTTGAGTAGGGGCTCGGCCACTCAAAGAGACGTAAGGCCAGGCATTTCAAGAGACTATCAAGGTATACCAGCCATCACGCTTCGATAGGTGAGAATGCCCACGAGAATGTCCAAAATGGCTTGTAAAGCCAGCGACCCATGCATGTAGATTAAGTGGACTATGCTGGTGGCAATCCACGTGCAAGTTCTTACATTGAAACAAGTAGTCTAAGTTAACTAAATGAAGTGCCTCCTGAACATGCTTGAATGTAACACTCCTGAACATGCTTGAAATATAACACTCCCGAACATGCTTGAATGTAACACTCCTGAACATGCTTGAAATGTAACACTCCCGAACATGCTTGAAATGTAATACTCTGAACATGCTTGAAACGTAACACACCAAGTGAATAAAGTCATACAAAATGAGTTAGAGAACGTGCCTACGACATGCTAGGACCCGAGGCAGGGATACGCCCCTAACATTGAATGTTTACATGAATCACGTTAAGTTACTACTTGTGAATTATTGACTAACTTGGTTTACTCTGGACAGGGAAGGCCGGACGGTAAGTATGGGTAAGTCGTGCATGTATTTTCATACGACACTTGAATTCGGCAACACGAGATAGGTTATAGAATATGCCATGAAACTGATCCTAAGGAAAGATTAGAAAGACAATGAATGATAGACGGTACACAAAAGTAAATGGAACGTGTTTGGTAATGATAGCATTATGGGCGAGCTAGCCTCCCCACCAGTGCATAATAATGTACTGATAACCCCACAGTCTGCTTGCAGGATGCAGGAGACGTCACCGGGTGCGGAGCTTCCCTCGAACGTGCTAAGGCGCCGAGCTATCTCTGGAGCCTTGGAGCGTTGCAAGGAGCTGAAGCACCATATACAGGACATAATGTATCGGAACATCGCCATGAATTATTCCATCTTGTAAGCCACTTGGCACGCCTTTTATGTTTCAGAGAGAGAGAGAGCTTGAGAGACTTGTAAACTCGGCCTAGCGCCGCCTGTAAACTTCTTGAATATCAATAAAGAGTTTGAATTCGCTTCAACTTGTGTTCGTTTACTTTCTGCTGTAAAAAGGGAGACAATCTGTGCGACTCCGTGGCCTAGCTCAAATCGGCCGTTTCTGGACTTGGCCTTGCACGGGCGCAATCTAGGCTCGTGCGGCATCACGCCTTAGCGAGGACGATCGCTCCTACAGGAGCGGGACGTGACAGCAGGCGAGTACATTCTCTAATAGTTTTCATTGTCTTGATATCTACTATATCCGATTCAGTTGTAGTGTTATACTTGATTCTCGACACGAGGATACACGGACTAGTATACGTGAATCTCGTCATGAGATGTCATTCCTGGTTTACATGGTATATGAGTACATTGTTCGATATTGTTTTCTGTACTTGTATAGACACCGATTTGGGAGTGGGCTGGCCCCTGCTCTTCGAATCCCGTGTCATAACCTATCATGTCTGGATTCATTATACTACTCGGGGATAGGGGAGTTATTAGAGGTTATGTGATCATTACCCCTACTTGTTTATTACTTGTGCATAGCTCCACCCTCACCACACGTAGGGTGTAGCCTGACCTTATACTACTTGTGCATAGCTTTCCATTTTGGCCGGCCTGATCCCTACATTATTATACTACCTGTGCATAGCCGGTCAAATGGAACAGCCTGATCTTGACCCAAGCCGATCACATAACGCTCTAATATCTCATGGCACTTTATTTTTATGTTTACATCATACCGCAGATTACTTTCCATTTATTTATATTCCAGTTTTATCTTATATCTCACACATGACATGATATCCAGTTCTCTTGTACCGTTTTACTTTCATTCTTGATATTCAATCTTGTATTTCATTATGATTGTCTCTTATAGTATTTGTCAATTCACATGGAACTGCTGTTGGCGTTTGTACTTGCTCATATCCTGACAGGATAACCCCCATTGTTTTTCAGAGGATTTAGATGCAGATTGTCCGACCTACTACGGGTTTGGCATAGATGGAGCCTTCGACCAGGACCAGCCTGTGGACCCGGTGCTCGTAGAGGATGCACCGCCAGTAGTGACCTAGTTCACCTAGATTTTGTCTTGATTACACTCCAGTTTGATACTTTGAGACTTGTAGTATTTATTTTAGGATATTGTTTTATGTCTTGGTCTCTGAACTTGTGATTGCGACTCAGCGTTGTTTCAGACTATTTATCCCATCTTTATCTTTATCTTTATCTTTATCGTCGTGTTTATCTTCCTTAGAATTATGTGATTGAGTTGTGGTTATATTCCTCTGTACGGAGATGACATGTTATATTATTGTGTCTTAGATTCTATATATTCTAGATGACCTTTACAGCGTTCTACCGCCGATACTGCGGCGTAGGCTGGACGTACCCACGTGCTCGTGCCCCTAAACAGGGTGCGGGTCGTGACAGCTCGTCTAGGTCTTGTATATGGAATTTGTTAGAAAAAAAAGTCTACTGTTGTGCTCTAAATATCAAAGTCATGATAGGGAACACCAATAGGTCTAGAATAGAAAGTGGAAGTTCATAAGGTGATATTTACGCACAAATAAAATGGATCCAGTTAAAGCACAAATAAAGGTAATTAAGGAATCTAGTAGGTCAAAGTAAAATAAGTTAGGGACACGGCTTCTAGAGAGAAGATAGTCTCTTAGATGGAACATGGTCAAGGAAAAGATTCTAATCATTTCTAAGTTTCAAACAATTAGATGGTCACGATAAAAGATCTAGATTTGAGGGAAGATCGAGCTGTAAGTCAAGATAAAGATATAGTTATACAGTTTGGTCGATGACTAACTATACTTGTGTATATGCAATATCATAATCATAGGTGGTATGACAACTTAATGTGGAATACTTCTATCTCATTAGGGTCACCTTGCTTGATTCTTGGTCCTCTACCAATATGATCTGATCTAAAATTTCAAGTTCCTAAAGAGTTTCTCAATAAAAATCTCAAGATACTCCACCAAAATTTCTAATCATCTTAGGCTGTCAAGTTTAATCAAAATCTAAATCTCTAATCAATCTCGAATTAATCCTTGTATATCGCAAATCGAATATACCCTTCTTTTTCTTTTTTCCAAAATTTAAATATCCATAATCAAGGCCTTAAACTCGAAATCTAAATAACTTTATAAATCATAGATCATATGAGACAATTTGAAAATTTGAATTTTTCCTTCAAAGTCGATTTCATATCTTCCAAAATATTTTAGACAAAATTTTTACCATCATCTCTCAAAATTAAATAAACTTATAAATCGTAAATCGTACGACTCAATTTAAAACCTCAAGCTCTCCCTCTTTTTTTCTTTTTTTTTTCAAACTAAACTTCCGTCTTCTCTAGTCGTCTATAATTTAAAACTCTTTAAATAATCTCGATCGAGATAAACTTTATCATATTACAATCCAAACTTAAAGTTAACCGTAAATCATGCGTCACAATATAAAACTTTAAGATATTTCTCAAATCGATTTCATATCCCTAATAAATCATAACTATTTCACAATCATAAATCAAAATTTTATTTTTTCGATCTAGCTATCCTCTTGTGTATACCACCTTGTAATATCAAAATAAAATTCCAACTATCCTTTGAAGGCGGTAATATGCTACTACCCAACTTGGAATTTATTAATCCTTAAAATCATACTTTTAGGAAAAATGTCTTTATAACTCAAATAAGATCTCAATGTATACTAATTGTCAATGTAATTTTCCTAGCCATGTGTTTGACCAATGAGCATATAATAGTGTAGTCATCTTACTAGCTTTCACTAAACACAAAAATAAGAGTTCACGGTAAAAAGAGTTCAAGCAGGGTGCAATTCAAGGGTGGTAACGAGAGTTCGAAACTTGAAGCAAGGGAGGAGGTCAAGCTGGTGGATGAGATCCTAAAATCTATTCCTATATGCAGGTTCACATCGGTACAGTCATGTAACCGAAGTGATACACTCGACCTGCATGGGCCACCACAAAAACATGTAACGCCCCAGTCCCAAAATACTTAGGACTAAGTACGTCGATATGCCAGCTGCATATATACGAAGTAACTCCAATATATGGAACCTTCGTATGTATACATAAGCTGTAAAATGCAGTAATCCATGACACTAATCTCATCCAAAAATAAAGGAGAAAGAATTTATAATAAACTCATAAATTTATCATTTACAAGTTGTTGGGCGGAGACAAATCCACTACCAACTAGAAAGAGAGAAATACACGATAAAGAATTTTGTCGAACGATGCGAAGACGATCCAAGTGCAATCCCTCGGAAGAAGAGAGGAAAACATGGCCATGGAGAGTGCACCTGCGAAAACCACAAACGCACACCTGGAGAATTTACCAGGTTCTCAGAGGGACGTAACAAGATACAATAAACAATATGCCATATAAATACTGAATATAAAATATGCCACAAATAAAAGTAAGTGACATGACATTAATAAGGTAACCTAACCGTACTAAAGTGAACATGCAGTTGAGAAACAATCCTTTCGTCGCATGAGCCCTGGCTGTAAATAGGATCTGGTATAGTCCCCACTTGGGCACCAGTGACCTAAGTGCATGACGTTCAAAAACGACAGTGGCCAACCTGAGGGGGTCATCATACCCGTATCTCCAGCGGAGCTTCCGGGTTACAAGGGAATGTGTAATAGAAGCCCATACGACAAAGAAATGTTCTCCCCACCCGATGTACCTATCTAGGTCGCATCCGCGATCATGTACCCCTACTAACTGCTAAGTCTCCTAACATGCCTCTGTTAACAGTTAGACCTAACGCATGTGCACGGGTGATCAGCCAACACGCAAGGACCTCTACATGCTACTCATCTCACACATACTCGTGGTACAACTGTGTCAAGGCATATGCGATACACTACAACGGTAGTCCCTTAACTCTAAGTCCATATGCAATCAAAGGATAATAACAAAGTACAGCTAATATCACTGAGCAGACAGTAAATCAGAAACTGTAATAATGGTACAGCTAAAAGAACTGGAAATAAATACACAGTGATATGCAATAAATAAAATGTAGACTAATTATAAACAGTAAATTATGGCAAGGTATCTTGTCTGGTGTGTCGCCTGGTGTGGTGCAGTGTCCTGACATGTCTCATTAGTCCACTAGCCATGGTCATTGCACTCGGGTCGAAATTTGCAAAGAAGTAGGAATGTGGAGATCAGTAGTGGTCAATGATGATTAATCGATGAGAGGTCTGCGGGAAAGTGTTTATGCTATGTTTGAAAATTATTTATAACATCTAAAATATATTTTGGTAGTTAAAATAGTTTTGGAGAGAAAATACTTTAAAATCGAAAAATCTTTTTAGGCTGAAAACTAAGTTTACTGAAATCCATCGATAAAGAAACTATATCTTTATAGTAAAGCAATTTAGATAAATATTTTGAAAACTATATTCTCACGGGTCAAAAATAGTTCTAGATAATATTAATAATCTATGAAATTTGTCTAGGGTTTTATATCCACATTTTGAATTATAGACTAGTAAATATTTTAAATCTTAGTACAATTAACAATAATAATAATAATAATAATAATAATAATAATACAAAATCTATTTAAAATAATAATTTAGAATGCTAATAAAACCAATTATGTATATAATACACTCATACTTACTTAAATACAATTAATTAATAATATTCAATAAAATATCTTGTACTCATAATAAAACCACAAAAGCAAGTGAGAGAGAGAAAGAGGAACGAGAGGAAGGGAAGAGGGGGAGAGTGGTCTTACAGAGGGGGCAGAAGCGGCGGAGCTCGGCCGCGCTGGGCCGAGGTCGCGGTAGCCAGGGCGGAACTGGGGCGTGCTCGACTGGCGGAGAGGGAAGTCGGTGGGGCGGAGAACGCGGTGGCGCGGCACGGCACGGTGGCTTCCCGTGCGCACGGAGGAGAGCTCCGGCACGGCGGGGCGGCGAGGCTCGACGGAGGCGCGCCTACCAGCGGTGGCGCTGGAGCTGAGGATGCGGGACGGAGGGGCGCCGGGGGACGCGCTGCCCTGGAGTCCGCGGTGGCCCGCTACGGTCGACGCCGTCGAAGGAACGCGGCGCCGGCGGGGCGATCGACACACGAAGGCGGGCGAGGAGCGGAGAGGACGCGGCTGTGATCTGCTCCCGTTGGCCAGACAGATCTGGCCGCGGATGGCTCATTGACAGAGAAGGGTGGCCGGCGCTCGAGCTCGGCTTCACCAGATCGGTCGAGGTCCGGCGGACTGAGAAGGACGGCTCGGCGTCGAGGTTGTAGCAGTTGCCGTCGGCGAGGAGGAGGACTAGGTTAGGTTGTGTTATGCCGGATACGGTGGTGAATCTGGTGATGATGGTGATAGGTAGTTGTTGGCGGTGGTGACGGGTTTGTTGTGTCGGGGTTGGAATCATGTCCTGTGTGACACGCGGAGACAAAGTGGTGTTCGGCATGTCGGACACAGAAGGAGGAATATGTACATGTACCTGAAAAGAATATAGTGGATGGGTAGGGCACGGGCACGATGCACATGTTGGGTTGTGGAGAAATCGATGGTAAAATTATGGAGACAAGAGAATAGGGGCTCTCTTATATAGGAGGTGAAAGATCCTATTTAGATAAGGATTGGAATAGTTTAAAATTCCATGTGGATAATCACCCCTTTATTCGATTCAATCCAAATGAATATAGATAAATCAAAAGCTATTTTAAGATAAAATGATAAATCCAACATTATCTTATCTAAATTTTTATATTTTACTCAAGTATTTAATCAAACTAAGTTGTAAATATCTTTTTCGTAATTACTAAAATATGAAAATATTTAATTTCAAAAATTAGGATAATTATTAAATATTTGAATTATTTTTTTCATAACTAAATAAAATATAATTGGTTTTTGTAAAAACAAGTGGACATAAAATTTCATGTCACCCGTACGCAATAATACGAAACATAGTTTTAGAAATTGCTACTTATATTTGAACAACGAATAAATAAAAATATAATAAAATATACGGTTTGTGGAAAAATTCTATTGTGACCTCTTTTACAACTTCCAGCAAATAAATTATTTATTATTTATTATTTGAAAGCTATATTTCTATAAAATGAAACATGTTTTCTAAAAATATGTACATCGTACATATTCGCACTCGACGAGAAATACGAAGCGCAAACTTGCACGCGACGTACAATACGACTATGCGACGTACAAATACAAAGTAAAGATTTATACCAAATTAAAAAAAATCATAGTAGAAATTTAGGGGGTTTACACAGCAGTTCCCTGATACGAAGCTTTTCTTCCTCCGTCCAGTCATCCCTAATCAAAGAGATGAAAGATTTCCTCTCGTTACAATCAGTGAGGGAATGGCCCACTCGAGCACAGTAAAGGCAAAATCGAGGGAGACGTTCATATCTCACACTCACCATTCCAGTTGTGCAGCCGCAATGTTTACGGAGATACTTTTTTGAGTGGCTTGGATATGTCGATCAGGATTTTAACCCTTGCAAAGGATTTCCATTGTTGCTCCTCAACCATCGTGCAACTCCTTGGTGACTCAATTGTCGCCGCAATTCGGTTCACTACTATACGATTTAGGAATTCCGAAGGAATTCTATGGAGTTGGACCCATAAGTCCGCATAGAGGAATTGGTATTCTTCTGGGAGTTTTCCTGGATCGCATCTCTCGACGGCCAGAAGGTCGTCATTTATGCTCCATGGCGCATCAAGCATGACCCGGTTGACAGCTTCAGGGGAGTTAAGGCGCACCATGTAGGACCAGCATCCAGATCCAGATCATACACTTGTAGATTCTCTGTTGATTTCCACATCTTTGTGAGGATGGAGGCGATTGCAGCCTTAGTGAATTTCCAAGTTGAGAAAGGTTTTACTGCTATGGATGAGGCCCAGTGTTCAGCCACCATGCTCTCTCTGGCCGAAAGTGAGATGACCCCTGCAGGGCTTTGGAGCGTGAAGAGAGATGTCATCTTTTCGATTAAATCCTTGTATGATGTCATGTCCAGGAGAAGAAGGGATCGGTAGGAGGTTTTAGTGAAGAGGAGGAGGGAGGGACGAGTGGAGAGGGGAGGTTTGATCGGAGTAAATATGGCGGAGGAGGGGGGAGCAGCCGAAGTTCAGAAGGTGGGAATGACGACGGAGGGAGGGAAGAACCTGCGGGAAGGAGAGGATGGGATATGGACCAGGAAGCACAACGTCTTAGATCCAAACCCTAGGGTTTGGGAGAGAGTCGCCTGGCGGCGGAGAACACCCATCCTCCCTAGGTTTAGAAGTAGAGTTTGGTGTGTATTTTATGAAGATGTAAAATGGGCTACATATTGTCCTCCCTAGGTTACCCTATATTGTTTTCATGTTTATCAAATAAAGTCCATGATAATAATATAATATTATATACTTATCCTTCAATGCAAAGAATAATTGAATGTATTGTACCTTGACGAAGTTTGTATAGGTGGACAACTCCAAGGTTTATCCACATATTATAGCAGATATTTGAAAGCCCGAATATAAGTAATAACCATATATTGTTATTTTGTTGCAACATTCCTTTGTCGTCCACAAGTTAAAAATATATAATTATAAAAAAGAAAATTCCTCTAATGTTTGGTTGTTTATTAGAAAATATTTTTACCATTAATTTTTTCTTACACTACCCTTGTCATCCATCTATAGTAATATGCATCTATTTTGATCAAGTTGATCTTGAATGACATATTTTGACGCTTTTACCCTTAGGCCTCGTTTGGTTCACGGAAAAGAATGGAAAGGAAATCATTTTTTTGGCATTTCCCCGTGCGTGCAAGTCACATTGCAACTCTGTCGAGCCGAATGTCTTTCAGGAGCTTTGAGCGACCCCTTGCGAGAGCCACTCCACCTCGTTGCCTCTGCCTCTGCACAGTCCATGACATTCTTCTCCGCACTCGTTTCCAGCTTGGTAGCACAACCCACTTTCCTCCGCGGAAGTGACCCATCGGGACGTCCCTTGCAACACCCTTGATCTCACACGGAAGACCTTCCTCCTCGAAGCCTTCCTTCATTTCGAGCACCGCTAGGTATGCTGTCTCCCTTTGGCTGCCCTTATTGAGTTGAGTGACAGAGATAGTTTTGTTTTCTCCTTCAAATGCTTGCTTCGTGCAACTTTCACCATGCACAATGAGCCTTCCTCCATGAAGACGACGACTCTTAAATGTGGCATTGACCGCGATAAGAAAATTTATGCCCAGTATCATCTTGAAGTCATCCAGCAACGTCATAGTGAAATTGATAACACCTGACCAATTTTCTACCACTATGCGGACTCCCTTGGCTACCCCCTGCACTGGACGCGCCTCCGCATGGACCGCCTTCTTCTTGCTCGAATCTTCCTCCAAGGTTAGGCCCAAGCAACAGACCTTCGCATCCACGAGTTGTGAGTGGCGCTAGTGTCAACCAATGTCCGTGTGCTCATGCCATTGATCCTCACGTCAACGTACATGAGCTCACTATTCGGAGTATTCGACACAGCGGACTTGGTCTTGACGGCGTTGAGTAAGCGCAACGCTACTATCTGCATTGCTACTTCACATTACTCGTCCTCCACCTCCTCGCTTCGGACGACATCCACACGCATGCTCCTCATAGGACAATCCCTAGCAAGGTGATTTTCTCCACATATGAAACACGAAACTACTCGTTCGGGTTGGGCCTTCTCGTGCTTCTTTTCTGCGGATGGACCCTCCTTAGGAGAGCTCTTCCGCTCTCCTCCACCATTCTCCTTCGTGGACTTTGGCTTAACATTGGCATTGTTGTCTTTCCACATGTACTCGACGAGCCTCTCGACTGCTGCCACGATGGTGTTTAACTCTTGCGCCTTTTGTCGCTGCAATTCTTGAGCCGCCCACAGTTTGAGTCCATCGAGAAAGAAGAATAAGCGATCCTCCTCGTCCATGCTAGATGTCACGAGCATAATATACTCCTTGATTGTTCCGGTATGCTCGAGTTGCTGCAAGCTCCGTCACACTGCAAACTCTACATTATTTGGATATAACTGAGACTTGATCTCCTTCTTGAGATTCTCCCAGATCTCTCTCGAACACAAATCCTTCTCGGTTTTCATGCACCTTCGATACCACCACATCATAGCATCGTCAGTGAGATAAAGTGAAGCAATATCCGCCTACTCGACGTCATCATTGACGTACAACGCCTTGAAAGTATCGCTCCATATTCCATAAGAAGTTCTCAACTTCTTTAGCATTTCGCTCCCCATTGAATTTTTTTTGCTCAGGGATCTTCATTCTCTACTTTTACATCATATAAATGTGTGTCCAGGAAACAAAAATAACATTATACACTTTGTAAAACCATAGATAAATCTATACCACAATTTTTTAGTTTAAATTTTGCTCCAACAATAAAAGTTAGCCTCCCGCTTGTTGCACTCCTATTGGGGGGACGAGCCAGGTCATCGCATACGAAAATCGTGTTGGGCCCACTCGGCTACAACATGACCAATAGCATGACTTGTGTAGATATCATGGTCCGGATTCTAGATAAGGGAATAAGGACCTTAGACTGCTCATTGGCCCTCTCCTCGACCCACCCGATCCCGCCCGTCCATCCGCAAAAAATCGGAGACGCTGACCGTCCGATCCGTGCATGAATCCTTGACCACAACCTTCCCTCTCCAGTTCAATACAAATGTAAGGGGATGCAAAGACAGGAAGCAAACCCAAAGCTAGGAAGCATTGCCTATCCCCTTCCCTTGCCTCGACCGGAACTCATCGATACGTCGTCGTCGATCGGGAAGACGACATGGCTGCAGTGACAACTCAGGCTACGGTTGCCACTCTCCGGCCTCTCGCATCGAGATCCAGATTTCTCACCGGATCTTCTAGCAAACTTCCCAAGAAATTCGTCGCAAAGAGCTCACCGACTTCTACCTCTGCTTCCTTCAAGGTCGAAGCTAAGAAAGGCGAGTGGCTTCCGGGTCTTGCGTCCCCCAACTACCTCAACGGCAGGTATGAAATAGTACTCAACCTAATTTGTGCAACTCTATTGTTATTGGTCCCATGTATGTGTGATGGGCTGAAAGATTTAAGTAAACATCGATCGGATGCAGCCTCCCAGGAGACAATGGGTTCGACCCGCTCGCCCTAGCGGAGGATCCCGAGAACCTCAGGTGGTACGTGCAGGCGGAGCTGGTGAACGGGAGGTGGGCGATGCTCGGGGTGGCGGGCATGCTGCTTCCTGAGGTCTTCACCAAGATGGGCATCATCAACGTGCCGGAGTGGTACGACGCAGGCAAGGCCGAGTACTTCGCCTCGTCCTCCACCCTCTTCGTGATCGAGTTCATCCTCTTCCACTACGTAGAGATCAGGCGGTGGCAGGACATCAAGAACCCGGGCAGCGTCAACCAGGACCCCATCTTCAAGAGCTACAGCCTTCCCCCCGGTGAGGTTGGCTACCCCGGTGGCATCTTCAACCCTCTCAACTTCGCACCGACACTCGAGGCCAAGGAGAAGGAGCTCGCCAACGGTAACTAACGAATGAAGTTGATTCCTAGAAATACAAAACCTTCGTCCAAATGCCCCTAAGTGCAACTCTGTTTGATACTGATTCCTTGGCAACCGATTTTGACAGGGAGATTGGCGATGTTGGCATTCCTGGGGTTCGTGATCCAGCACAACGTGACCGGGAAAGGGCCGTTCGAGAACCTCCTGCAGCACCTCTCTGACCCATGGCACAACACCATTGTCCAAACATTCAAGGGCTAGATCAGAGGAGGATGGCTAGTGTTCTTCCTTCTTTTTTTTGTTACTTTGTGTATGCTATCTATCTTTCCTAGTAATGGCTACAATGTGAGTGAGTTGTAACATGATCAGACAGTAAACGAGTGGGGGTTTCAATGTACAGGGGAACATCATATATGACCACAGTGCAATGCAAATCAACCCTCTTCTCCTCTCTCTCCGAGTTCATTTTTCTCATCCACCTTTAACCACGCTTGTGTTATTGGCACCGCAAAAAAATGATCAGGACATCACAATTTTGGCAATTCTTTGCATAAAAATGACTGTCAAATTTTGGATAGTAGTGCCAGAGTTGTAAACTGCTGCAAAAATAATGCAGAAAAGTTCTATATGGAAACCCGAGAACATATGAAGTAGTAGCCACATGGATTGCATTTTATACATATTCTATTATAATTCATAAGTACACTCGTCGGCCTGAATCTATTAAGTCGTGCTTAAAATCTTACTTAGAAAATTAGAAAAGATCGAATCGTGTTCAGTTGTTCTGCACCGCTTCTGTTTCAGAAGAGTTGCTTCTAAAAAAAATTATTTGCAGTAGAGGATCACACTAGGAATCTGAACTGAGAATGCAATCTGAGAGTGAACAGCATGAACTTAATAATAGCTGCAATTTCTGAGTGTTAACCTATTACTCAAAACATGATCATGCAAGGATTTTACATGTTCTTGATACCACTATTTGATGCTTAGTCTCCACATTTACCATTTTTCTGCCACTGATAGCAAACACCAATATTTTTTCAATCTAATAAAAGATGAGCACAGAGAAACGTCAGATGTATAGTTGCAAGAACTCACTGGGGGCGGGGCAGAAGAGCTATCAAACATAGTGAATAAAGTACTGGCTAGTCCGGTAGTTAACTTCTGCACTAGGTTTGTTCTTCTTTTCACCAAGCAAATGCTGACCACTCCATCTTTAAGCATGAATTTTGTCAAGGCCGCCTTTGTTGCGACTCGGTTTGCTTCGCTCACTCTCAATATCCCTGATGTACAAAGAATAGACAAGTAGTTCTCACTTCACAACAGTACAAGTAGACCAGAAGGTCTCTCAAATGGTTATTAACTACATTCAGCAATTTGATGGGGCAGTCAGAAAAACAGTTTGTAACAAGGAAATCATACAAAGAAGTCTTGAGAACATAGGGGAGTTACTCTAATGAAATTCCCAACTACATAGGTACAAGGTTACATTTAGAAACAAATACATGGAGTCGCAAACACACAAGCATTGACACAACAACTATCTTGGATAGCCAAGTCTTTGCCACCGCAGATACAACATAGTAGCAATTCTTTGAAGATGGAACATAGTAGCACCTAAGGGCAGGTCATCCTTGACACATGCAATCCGGAGCAGGATATGTATAAATGGACTGCTTTGGCTTCCTCAATCTAATATGCCCTTGTCTGTTCTTGTGTCCTGCTTGGACCGCCTGATCAAACTCGAACCAATCCATGCTCTTATTAAGAAATAGCTGTCCTAATAAACCCATGCTGGGTCTTATTGTCTTTAAATTCTCATAGGTTCGATGCCCCACCTATAAAGTGCAAAATCCTCATTCAGTTAGGGTATTCAAATAAAGGCTTTAATTCAGTGATTTACGAGGGGAGAGAAAAAATACCATTGCGTTGTGCATATTGCCAGGAGATGCCGAAATGAAGACATCACTACGCATGCTTACATAGTAATCCACAGCAGCTAGAAGAGATGCTTTTCCCTCAAGTTTTGCAAGTTCATCTTCAGAAGCAAGGCTCTTCTTGTCCTCCATGAAAGGGAAAAGCTTCCGCAAACTTGAGATTCTAGCTTCCCCTCCATATACCTACTTAATGAAAATTCTAATCAGATTTATGTATTCAAATTGCAAAGTGGAAGTTTCTTAAATAAGAAAGACATCGGGAACCTTGTGGGAGGCAAGATACAGGCGAGTATTGCTGTCAAAGCCTAGTGCAGCCAGTAGCAGTCCAATTTCTTCAGGAGTCAATGGGCAGCGACCCTGGCTTCGTAGCTCTTCATCAGTGAATTGGGAATTCAAGACCCTCCCTTGCCATAGCACTTGCCTGTACTTTGCCAAGGCCAGTCGTTCAGCTTTGCCACCACCAAAATCGCAGGCTGAATGTGCCGCCATATCCTGAATGTTTGTCAGAAGACACCACTCAATAATGCAGGTTCAACCAATAATTTAAGCTCATTAGGTGCTGGTATGAAAATTAGTGATTGATCTCAACTCTTGAGGTTGATAGACTTGTCAATATGTTCAGACTTCAAACATAAACCTCTCGCCGAGTTCTTGAAGTAGCTAAATCAATGATTGTGCATGGAAATGGGATAAAAATACCTTATCAAACCGAAGGTGCAGGGTCACGTACTTGCCTGACCCCTCCTTGACATGTTCATCAACTACCTCACGTAGATATTCTTCAGCATTTGCATGCACAGGGTTCCTTAGCCGTTTCACAAGGGCCTCACCCAGCGCAGTTATATGTGGAACAAATTTTAATGCTTGGAAGTTGACTTTGCATCTTAGCCCTTGAATATCCTCGGCCGTGTTGTCAAAAGCCAGACGGTGAGAAAAGGGGGCAATAGCTGCGACCCCATAACTGAAGCAAAAAAATAAATAAATGGTAAGGGGTTTTCCTAAACAAGAGTTAATACTTGATATAAGACTTTCCTAAACAAGAAAAGGAAATAAATTGATATGTTGGAGGGAATAATTAAGCTAATGCACCCAAAACCAGCATCTCAATTGCTGTATATGTCATCATTCATCATCATCCAAGCCTTCTCCAATCAGAATGAGGTCCTCTATGGAGCATATGGAAGCTCCACAAAAGAATTGACAAAGTCTTTACGACCGGTTGTTGACCTGACGAGGACCCTCTATGTAATATTTCAACATAATAAGGCCTTGTAACACTTCATATAACTCTAGCCATTCTAAAGTATGAGTGAATTTGAAACCAGACATAGTAATAACTAACAAGATTATGTAATAGAACATTACCAAGGACAAGTAGACACTAGATGCTATAATAGAATGGTGCAAAAGGTTTCTGTATACGTAACAATGGAAGTCCTACTGGTGATAAAAGCTACAAACAGTTCATACAACCCAAACTCATATGAGAATGTCTGACAAATTTGAAACTGGATTGAGAAATGATATGTTTGTAATTGATGGAGCATCTAGACTTAAGGTAATAAAAGAGAGTATGAATGTTAAACCAAGTAAATTGCCTTTAACAGAGTTGAATAGTGGAAAAGGGTTCACACAGCTAATCCCAGGACACAAAATTAGCAAAGTTGTCAGCAGAGTGCCAGGATCCATCTAAAGTTTGAGAGATGACTCCAGAAATGAGATATTAAGGGACTGGGAATAGAGCTATGACGTAGCCTTCTTGAAGTTAATATTTTCACCATGTTACAGTTCTTAATTATCTCCTATTAGATTCCGAAAAGTAAAAGCAAATAAAAAAGTAAATTAACACCAGAACAATCATTTTAAGTCGAAAGACATCAGTAGGCTACAGGAAAATTGCATAATTTATTTTTAATTAAACCCACATATTAATATAGATAATCTCAAGACATAAACCATCTAATATACGGGTGAATCTTCTTTCTGATGAATAGTGTGCGTAAGAAAAATGGTCATTGCTACATATTACTCCTGATGTATGTTCATGTAAGCAAACTAGTCGACATATCGTACTTCGATAGAATTTAAGTTTAAATTGCTTGCATAACCACCTGGTTAATTTGTCGATATATTATAAACTAAATTTTGCACAACAAATTGGCAATTCAGTTAACATAAAACTCTCAACAATTCATAAATTAAGTACTAACCTCCGTAGAACAGGAATAACATTCTCCAAATACCAGTTGGCGGAAGCATGAACAGGTGCAGTTTTTATTCTGGTAGCTCGAATGGCAGTAGCATAATACTCTCTTGTGCTCCATGAGTATTCATTGGGCAAATCCCTAACTATTGAAATGTCATCTTTCAAAACTCGAATAAAGTGATCTACGTCAAAAATTTCATCAAATGAGCTGCAAAAAGCAAACACGGCTTTGTCAATCACGTGCAGGATGATCATAAGAGAATATACACAGTAAGATATAATCCTATAGAAACCTTCTGTCTTGCCAAACAGGATTTACTTCAAGGTGTGGGATCACAAGGGTTGCATTCAAAATTTTAGCAACAGCAACTGCATCACATATCTACACATGAAAAGTTTATATGGATGAGTCATTTCATCTACATCCCCATAAAGCATGCAGTCAATCAAGCCCCCAAGGGAAACAACAGTAAGTATGGAACAAGACACGTATATTTGGAAAGTAAAGCAAATAGCATACCCCCATCCTCTGTTGATTCAACCCTCCATCAAGAAATACTTGTATATATCCACTTGATTTCGTAGGAAGTACTAGTAACAAGGTAGAAATGAAAAATGCTTTAGAATAACAGATTCCTGAAGAAGATGCACACTTCGTTTGTACAAAAGAAGAGACTTATACATAGTTTTAAATTGCAAAGTTTCTCATTAATGCAAATTTATGAGTAATAGTAGTGTGGTTATCATGTACTTACTAGCATTACTTGCAGACCTAATGCATGGTTTCCATCCTTGCGGTTCCAAGGGAGACCACAGCTCAGATTTCTGTTTTTCGGACTAGGGAAAAAGGAAAAAAGAATGAGGGGGAGAGAGAAAATGAATGAACAAATAAAAGCCATACATACGCAGTGAAATGACATATAAGCTCTATAGATAGAAAGTTCTTATGTGAATAAATTAACTCACAATTTTGCGTTGCAGAGCGCCCTTCAAAAGAGACAGATGCCTAGGTTTGGGAGCATTCCACTCCTGCAAAAGAGCGCAATTCATATCAAAACCATGTGTATAAAAGATTCTTAACCTATCATCACTTGTTTGTATCGGCACTATGAAGTCATCTGCACATTGTACTCCTTTATGTCGCTTGGGACCTATTGATGTCCACTATGTTGCAAGGAAGAAATCATCATCATTTCCAAGCCTTCTCCCATTATAATGGGATTAGCTATGGAGCATAAGGAAAAGATTTGACAAAACGTTTGTGATCGACTGTTACCTGATGTCTCCCTCTATGTTTGTGCCAAACTCCTACTCAAGGTAGCTATGAGCATGAGAGGGTCATGCCATAAAACATAGGTACCCATTGGCAGGTAAGTAGACCTAGCTTTTAGATATGCAGTTTAAGCGCATGTAACCAAGGATCACCCTCTAAGTTACCCTATATAAAGAGTCTAGACAAATAGGTAAAGGATACAGCTTGTTAAAGGAAATTGCATTAATCTATGAAACATTAAACCAAAGAGTGAAGCAACGACAATCCCATTGCATAGAAAAGAAAATTGGCACCACATAATATGGACATGGCGACACCAACACCATTTTGGAGTGTCTGTGCTTCCATGTTATGTCCAGTACACGACAACAACATTGATGTGTCCGTGCTTCCTAGATGCCTGCTATCACACCCCATATAATAGGTTGATGGCTATTCACTAACTACACTTCAAACTTGAAGAGCACAAATATCTGCATTAACATCCATCTCCTACAGACTATACGACTACAATTTGGACCTTCTCTAGTTACCCTTGCTATGTCCACAACTTCCTTGCTAAATCCACAACTTTTGTGCAAACCTGACATCCTATAATGGATCCCTAAGTGCAAGGTATAGTTGATCCCCTATCTCGAATCTTTCACTCGACAGATCCTATTGTTCAAGCTAAAGAGAATATTTGATTTTGAAAAATATAGTTTGATTAGCATCGGACAAGTTCAAATTCAGAATTTCCAACGGGCTTGTTATCCCATTTTCACTAATTTGCTTGACATTCTTTATTATTTCAAAAAAAGGGGGTCATCCTCTTTTATGACCATCACCCTGCCTCAATACAACTCTAGAGTTTAGTGTAGCGGTCAAGACTTTAACATGGTATTAGAACAACCCAAGTTCAGATTTTCTGGCATGCATTTTAAGAGGATCTTATAAAGTGAGTGAATCCAGCACTATACCTGAAATGGGCCTTCGATACCGATATGGTTTGGCATATCCGGATCCAATATCAACCGCTACTGTACTGACTGATGCCGACATTGGAGGTCTCTTTCCCGGTCATTATGACAGAAAAAATTGAATGAAAAGACCAATCAACAAGGGTGTAAAAACATAATAAAGTTGTAAAAGCATGTAAATTAAGGTTCGTTGTATCGGTATCGGATCCTTCCTATGAGTATCGGTATCGACATTATCGATGGTTTCGGATCGGAGTATCAAATTTTTTTCTATAAAAAAAACAATTAATTAGTAATAAATTATTAAACTTTTAGAAAAAATATTATATACTTTTAGGCATAATTTAAGTATTTTCTGTGTTGTTTCTTACTAATTTTGGGATTGAATGAATAGTAGTCACCTTTGCCAATTGATTACCTGTGATTGATAAGTTTTGTTCTTTTACATGCTTTTACAACTTTACTATGCTCACCATTCTTATTGATTTTTTCATTCAATTTTCTTCGTCGAATTGATTGGAAAAGAGACCCCTAATGTTGGTATCGGTTAGTGTCGCTATCGATTGATATCGGATCGGGACATGCCAAAACGTATTGGTATCGACCGTATCGGATCGATATCGGCCAATACTACAAACTATAATGTAAATAAAGAAAATATATTTTATTACAGGTAAACCAATCAATAAGGGTGAGTGTTATCTCATTCAATTTCAAAACTACTAAGAAACAACACAAAAATACTTAAAATTATGCCTAGACGAATAAAAATATTTTTTAAAATCTTTCATAATTTACTAATAATTATTTGATTTCCGATACCAAAAATGTGATGCTCTGGTTCGAAACCGACGATCCCGATACTCATAGGAAGGTTTAGGTACCAATTTTGATACCGATATTGCGAACTTTGGTCTTGTAGAAAAGTACTCAAATCGAGTATTTACAAGAGGAGGAGGGGAGGGGGCACTCCTTTGTCATTGATGGTCTCTACGAAAGAAGTGGACTTCAAGGAGGCTCGTGAGGCATGACCTGGCAGTGAAGGGAGGCATAGAGACCGAAGAGTTAACAAAGGGGGAGACGGGGGTACGACTAGTCATCAACGAGTACCACAATATCTTTCGGAGGAGTTTCCTGGAGGACTACCACCTATATGCGAATTGATGTTGAAACTGAGGCGAGTTTGCTGAGTTTGCAGCACCATCGAACGAGTCTACGTGAGAACGAGATTTTTCAGGAGAAGGTGGAGGACCTGATGCAAAGGAACTCGTGGCCGAGTTCTCTTAAAGAGAAGAGAAACATGAGCCCATGCACGGTTCCTAGAATTTTAACATCGAAGAAGTACGACAACTGATGGATATGAGTAGAAAGCATTGCGACTAACAAAATCATGGTTGGCTACAAGCACTCAATATCGCAACTATATAACACATTACGCCAGATGAGTGGGTCCGACATCTTCTCCAAGATAGATCTTCGAAGTAGCTACCAAATACGCATCGAGTCGGGGGACAAGTGAAGGACGATGTTTAAGCTGCCGGATGGACTATTCGAGTGGTTGGTCATATGTTGGGTCGTTGGTTTAGGGTCTGCTCGGCAATTATGAGGGTAGCGGTTATGAGGTATTTTTAGAGTAGCAGAAATAAACGGTTATGAGGGGTCCGATTTTTGGTGGTTTTGAGTAGCGGCTTTTAAACCAGTCCAATCCATGCTTGGTAATTCATTAACCAGCGGTTCTGAAAGTTTTCTACAATAATAAAATTACCTTTATGTCCATATATAAATAAAAGTTATTCTTGATAAAATATGGATTTATGGACGTGAAGGTAACCCCTGCATAAAAAAAATCTTTCATTCTTGTCTCAGAAAACAACTCTGCACCAAATGGAGCTCCAAGGACAAGTACAAGGCAAGTTCCTGGATTTCCTTCAATCAGGAAGAAAAGAGCAGCCGCGGAAAGGAAAGAAAGAAAAACACATAAAAAAATAAGGTTTAGTTATTAGTAGTTATATTTATTTATTTTCGAGGATATAAATGGAATAAAATAATAAAGCCACCCAAAACCCAACGATTTTGAGTGTTTATAAATCTATCCAAAAATACATTACACCTGTTTATGGTGGTTTTTGAGCCGACCAAATCCAGTGGTTCAAAAAAATTAAGCATGAATTTTCATAAACGGCCGGTTTAAAAATACCCCAAAGCCGGTGAAAACACCATTACCAAACAGACCCTTAGAGATCTCCATACCAACTAAAAAGACCTAAAATCGAACAAAAACGCATCCTGATTCAAAATATAGACATGAAATAAACTTATGTTCAATCACTTGAGAGTGATCAAGCACATCAAACCACTCCTCTCTTGTTTGTTGGAAACTGCTTGCTTACAATATACGCAAAAATCACTAGAAAACACCACACTTTTTCTAAAACAAGAAGGTCCCTTTGATTCTTTCCAAAACCAGCATGTATAGTGATTCAGCTTTCCAAACACAGCTTCATTCCCCAACTCTTACAACCCATCACAATCATCTCAATTCAAAAAGCCTAATTCGAGCAATCGAACGGATTCACATCACATTACACCACAAATATAAAACCCTAAACCATGGCAAAATCGTAAATTACATCAGAGAGAGAGAGAGAGAGAGAGAGAGAGAGAGAGAGAGGACTCACCGAGAAGATGGAAGGAGAGGCTTGGCCGAGCGGAGTGAAGAGATCGGGGAAGAACACCGGAAGAAGAAGCACGAGCAGAGCAGCGAAGACCCCTCCCCTCTGCGGCTGGTACCACGACTTGAGCATCCTCTCCGCAAACCCTAACCCTAGAAATCAAGAAGAAGAAGAAGAAAGAGAAGAGTGGAGAAGAATGGAGGATGGGGAGCAGTGCCATTCTTCTTCTTCTATACTCCTCTCCCCCCTCTTCGGATCTCGTGCTGTTGCTATTGCAACTGGCGAACGGATAGGAACGCGACAACTCGATGCTGGGCTGCCACGTGGCGGAGAGTAAGTGGATGCGATGGCTGTGCGTTGTCTGTGGATGATGACGAACGATGGGGACGCTCCCCACCGACGGTGCAGTAGCCGTTGGGTCCCGCCGGCCTCAGGCTGGCGGGTGCCATTATTTGGCCGGCCCGCGCCAATTTATGTTTTGTACAGCTCGAGTACAATCTGTTTGGGTCAATTATGGGACCTGGGCGCGTGGGGCACATGCTGACCGCATCCTACAAAAGTCCGAGACGTGCTATGGGCCTACGGTCTGGCCCATAAAGTCACGGGTAGAGGGAGAGAGGGCCGAACTCACCCACGTTGTGTGTACAGTCACATGAACACAAATAAGAAAGTCGTTTCTCTGTTTTCTTTTTTGGGTTTTTAAAGATTTTTATTTTTAAATATTTGTTTTCAGTTTTTTTATAAATAATAATATGCTTGACATAGCTTGTTGTTACTTGTATTTAAAAATAAAAATACATTTGACAAGCAACAAAGGTACAAATTTATTTATTTTTTGTAAGCAAACGTATCAAAAACATATGCATCCTAAAATTATTTATTATCTTTTCCTTTTTATTTATGAAAACATGATAAAAAATATTTTTTTTTTCAATATTTTAAGAAAATCCTTTTTAGTTGTCATAAAACATAAATACACTTGACAAAAATATTTTTGAAAAAAAATAGATTTTTTGTATTTTTTAAATAATAATAAAAAGTGATTGTGCCACCGAAAAAAATATTTTGTCCTACCTAAATGATAGATATGACCAGTCGTTATTGTACTGGTCAGGAACGTTTAAAAATATTAACTTGTACAAATTTTTTTAAAATTCGATTTGATCTATTTATTTGTAGACTTTTTGGTGTTCAGTCAATAATTTTGACATTTTGACTAAGATGACAAACGAAATGATGAGGGAATAGTTATGGATTGGAAAAAGGTTATACTTAGTGAAATAGGATGAGGTGTGTTCAACCTAAGACACTCGCGACATTTATAAATTTTTCGGGTCATCCTTCTAACAAGTTAGACCCATGGCGAGTCTCTTACCCTCCCAATTTGTATGATTGTTATGTATTGATTTTAAATTCAAATTCTTCTAGACCAAATTTGATGTCATGCAAGTGTTTTTTGGAATTAGATAAAGGTCCCTTTTAAGGATACGTAGGGTTCTCAAGACTATACTTAATTTTAATATAATTTTAATGTTAAAAGTCAGTAAACGTTACCATATTATACTTTTGGACCTTAAATTTGTATAACAAAACAAAGTTGTATTCAGTGCCGGACTTTAGATTTTGAGGCCTGAGGCGAAGTCTACAAGTGATGCCCTTAAAACTTAATGTTCATATTTTTTTTTCAACGATCATAATAGAATTGTATTTACAACCCAAAATTTAAGGAATAAAACAGTAAACAAAATTAAATAACCAAAGGAATTTATGTTATAGTGAGATAGTAATAAAAATGGAGATGTTCCAAACCAAAAAAAAAAAAAATTGATGTTCCGGACAAATAAAAAAAACTAACAATGTTTCAAGTAGTTCATAATGGTAAACATAATAATAAAAAACTTAGCCATCAAATGCTTCCTCAGTGCATCACATAATCACTTAAATATTACTCGTCTTGCTGTTTTCGAAGCAAAAGTACTTATTAAGTTTGCATAATCAACTTTCTCAACCATTTTTTTCTCGATGGATAACATAGCCAAGCCATTCAATCTCTCTTGTGACATAGTTGACCGAAGATAAGTTTTGATCAACTTCAACTTGGAAAAACTTCTTTCTGCAGATGCAACTGTAACCGGTATAGTTAGCAAAATTCTGTAAGCAACATAGGCATTTGGATAACAACTATCCATATTTTTCAAATAATTTAGGACATCAATTGCTCTTTTTGCTTCTCCTAGTACCAAGTGTATTAAGAACTTCAGTTCTAAAAACAAATCTGATCCATCAATATCAGAGCGTCCGTCATGTGCTAAAGAATTTTGAAGATTGACACAAGAGCTCAATAGATTATCATCATCAGCAGACTTTAATCTCTCCAAACTAAACAAAAACCCAAATGTTTCTTCATATTTTTTAAATTGGTCAAATCGTGTTTGAAGTGAAGAAAGAGCTTGATCAATTATAAAGAGGAAGTAATTAACTTTGAAAGATTCTTTAGCTGATTGAGTTACCTCTTCACTGTCGATCTCATCAAATTGTCTCTTTCTTCGAATGATGCGTTTTTCTCGAAATACAACTTCAATTCCCATTTCACTTGTAATTTTTTCAGCTTCAATCATGGCCTGATCAAACCCAGATTCTCTGTATTCTTGAAGAGAAGAAATAAGCCCTTGCAACAATCTGATAGCAACATCAATATCCATATCTTCTGCTTGAAGAAATTTACTAACAGTATTAATACCATATAACAACTTGTACCAAATTATCATTCCCAACAAGAACTCAAAATTTTCAAGTTCATATGCTGCCAAGGCCTCAGCTTCACTCTTTGTTTTTGGGTCTTCACAAGTATTTGCCAAATCAATTAAAGCATCTCTTATTTGTGAAGTCTGCTCTTTTATAGGCTTAACACTTTCGACATGACTTTCCCAGCGTGTTTGTGACAACGGCTTAACCGTAAGACCTTGCACATTATCTTTGAAGATTTTCCACCGTTTGGTAGAAGAGAATAATGTATATATGCGTTGTATAACTCCAAAAAAAGACATTGCTTTAGGACAACAATTCACCATATCACATAATGCCAGGTTAAGACTTTGACATCCACATGGAGTGTAGAAAGCTCTTGGATTGATTTCAAGTAATCTACTCTGGGCACCTTTGTGCTTCCCTTTCATATTGGATCCGTTGTCATATCCTTGACCTCTTATATTGTCAATGTCAAGTGCAAGGTTGTTCAAGACATTTTTAAGTTCAGTAAAAAGTCCAAGCCCCGATGTATCGTCAGCCTTCAAAAATTCAACCCAAAATTCTTCTACCACTACAATATTTTTGAATCATCCACACATCTTATTACAAGAGACATTTGCTCCTCGTGACTTGCATCTGGAGTGCAATCAAGTATAACTGCAAAATATTTTGCCTGTTTAATCTTTGTAACAATTGAACTTCTCACATCAGCTGCCAACATTTGTATCAATACATTTTGTATTTTGGGGCCAAGATATGTAAAATATATCTGGCGTGCTTGAATACGCCGAAGGTGCTCTTCCATTACTGGATCAAACTCAGCAATCATCTCAATTAGTTGCAAAAAGTTTTCATTGTTTGCAACATAAAGCTTCTCGCAATCTCTTCGAAATGCCAAGTTATTTTTTGCAAGTCTTTGCACAACAGCAATTATTCTCTTTAACACCTGCTTCCAATGTTCTCTCTCTTTGTTGATTGCTATTTGCATGCTTTCATCAATTGTCTTATTCTTTTGAAGCCTTCTTTCTAATTCAATCCAACTAGTCATGCAACCAATATGTTCTTTACTAGTTTCATGAAGTCTGAGATTTCGGCTGAGATTTTTCCAATCTTTGGATCCTTCACTAGCAAAATAACCAAGTTTAGCCATGGTCCTCTGAGTCTTGAACAACTTGCAGCAAAAACAAAAAATTATGTCCATAGAAACAGAATATACTAGCCATCTTCTTTCATTCATCTCGCCATTTGGCAATTGTCGTTTAAAATGTGATGATTTAAAATGTCTTCCAGAGCTATCATGGGAAAACAAGACACCATCATCTCTTCTTGGACCTCTTTCAACAAGAAAGTCCCTAATATTTTGCCCAATTTTATCCCAATTTCCTGGATCATCGACATTTAATGGAAACAAATTATCTTGATTTAAATCTTCATCAACATTTGCAGTCATATTAGCATCAACTTCCTCATTATCAGGCAGTTCATTTCCAGTCTCAGTCAATTCAACATCAGCATGTTGATTCAACTCTTCATTATCATTCTCATTCAATATAGGGTGATAATGCAGTTCATTGTCACCGTCATTCTGATTTTGTTGCTCCTTATTCACCAAATTTATAACTGGTTCTGTGACTTCTGTCCTCTCAGGCCCTTGGTTGCTAGTAAAATACCTATTAAGATTCCCTGCTTGACTTTGAATTAATGCTTCTTCCTTTTGCTTCTTTTTTTCTTTTTTCTGCTCCAGACAATTGTTTTCTTATATGAGGCATTTTACTTCTCGAGTGTGTAGCAGTGCTCTGCAAATGAAGAAAATCACCAAATTCTTTTCTTATTGGAGGCATGTTTGCTTATCTAGATACGAACACTATGCAATTAAATGACATTATCATAAATTTTTAACAAATAATAACAATTAATGACAAATAAACAATCAACAATAAATATAAAATTATTTTATTTTTCAGTTTCTCTATTAGTTGATTTAATCTCAATAGGAATAACTATGGACCCAAATGACAAAAAAATATTCTTTTTCAATAATTTGGTCTACCACATATAAAGACAATCAATTATAAAGATTTTTCAATATTTTTGAAAATGTTTCAAAAAACAATTTATACAAAAATATATATTAATAATTAATAAATTTAAAGCTTACCTAATGGAATGCGACTAATTCTATCCAATAGATCTTTTAGGAACCCCAAAAGTCGGCCACAGAAGTTTCCTCTCTAAAAAACCTACAAAAAATGATACAGTTAGAACACATCCGTAGAGGAAAAATATATATTAATAAAATATAAAAAGAAATTAGAACACATCTGGAACATCGGCTTTGCAAATATATATTAATTAATTAAAATATATATTAATAAATTGATAGCTCACAATAATTTATGTTATTATATAAATAAAGGCTTAGTACTTTCACCAGACCCAGGCTTCCAGCGGATGGCTTGGGAGGATTTGCTTAGTTGCTTCTAACAACTATGAACTAACTCCAAGGAAGGAGTTAGGAACTCCAAGGAAGGAGTTAGGAGAAGGCTACACCCGGCCACAAAAGCTTTTTTGATAGAAAAGAAGAAGAAGAAGGCAACAGCAAGCCACACGTCTTTCCTAAGGACTAAACCTCTCTAATAACCTAAAAACTATTCCTACATAACTTAGACATCCGGTGGACCGTGAATCATTTGTTGCGTGGGCGGGCTTGTGTAAAACTGAAACAGTTGGGCCCAATTTCAGTTGGCTATATATACCTAAAAAAAAAAAATTTGGTGCCCCCTAAAATTATGGGCCTGAGGCAAGTGCCTCATGGGCCTCATATTAAGTCCGGGCCTGGTTGTATTTAGCAACAAAAGATGACATGATAAAGCACGGCCAAAATTAACCAATATGAATATCTTCATAGAACAGAAAGTGTCACGATTAAAACGTTCCAACATGTGTCATATAAAAAATATCACGATAAATAAATAATTTTATAGATATTATTATTAAATAATATAAATATTTTTTTATTTTAAGAAAAGCTAATTTATCACCCGAGGCGCGGACTATTTATGAGGAGTCCAGGAGGCACCAAGATTTCTAGTATCTAAAGAATAAGCTTTGTAAACCACGTGTCCATCCTAACCGCGAGGCCCCATAGCCCATCGAGCCCACGATCCGAACAATATAAGATTGGAAGCCTAGTCTTATTCCGGCCCTAGTTGGGTAGCCATGAAAAAGGCTTAACTAGTTATGAAAAAACTCCTCCTAGATGGACTCGACTGACTACCTTCACGTCTCATTTCTATCACGAGAAGGAAAGGAAAGCAAAGCAAAGAAAAACTTTTTTTTTTCATAGGCATAAAAAAAAATGTAATTTTCATCAAAAAAAAATTTAATGTTTGGAAAGGCCATAAAAATATAGTCATAGTACAACTTTGAACATACATAGTTTAGTCCTAATTTTGTTTGTAATAAATGTAGAAATTGGAAGAGAGAGCGAATCCATGGAATGAGGAAACTATATATATATTTTCTTGGAACATTTTTTTTTTCTTTTTCATTCTCCTTCTATTTGGCACCATTTTGTGAACCATAGGTGACCTCGGTTGCTAGGGCTTTCCCACCGGGACACCCGGACAGGGTTGAGGATGTTTTTGTTTTTTGTTTTTTGTTTTTTGTTTTTTAATTCCACTCACACATACAATTGGGAGGGCTCGAACCTTGCCGGTCCCTCTGGATGTCCGCTCTAATACCACTTGCTGATGTCTTTTTCATGTGAGTTCTTATACTTGGACCGCTCTTGTTTTAAGTATGGTTGTAGCGGTGATTGAATTTTGTAGAGTTATTTGTATTTACCCTCCCAATTGTTAATCATATCTCTACTTACCCCCAAAATTTATTTTAATTAGTATTACCCTCCCAATCTTCGGATAAAGTGCAAACAAATCCTCCTTAGATTTGTGTTTTTGCATTTGAAGACCCCTTGTTTAAAAAAAAATTCGCATTTTCATTTTTGTTCAGTTTGTACCCCTGTCGTTAAAAGCCGTTAAAATACGTCTAAAAATACGATTTCACTCTCCCCCACGCTCTCCCTCTCTCTCCGGTGGCGGGGGCTTGTCAAGCGGGGCCGACCAGAGGAGAGGGGAGGGTAGCCGGCCAGCGGAGGGAGGAGGGGGCGGGTCGAGCTAGGGTTGAGCATTCGGTTAATTCGGTTCAAATCAAATCGAAAACTGAATTGAACCGAAAATCGAATAAGCAAAACCGAAACCGAACCAAATTGGCCCATAACTGAATCAAACCGAGCCGAATTAAATCGGCTCGATTTTCGGTTTATTCAAATTTTTGGTTTATTTGTACTTTTTTGTTAATATATATATAATACTTAAATATATACACATATATATATATATAATATATATATATATATATATATATATATATATATATATATATATTGAGGGTGTTCACTTCTTAAATATATACACACACACACACACACACACACACACATATATATATATATATATATATATATATATATTGAGGGTGTTCACTTCTTAATGGTGCTTGGAGGCATGCCTCCAAGGGGGCTCGAACCCGCGCCACTGCGCCGGGTCCACCGTTCCCAACGGGCTACGGCCACTGGGACGCTGTAGTGTGTGGTGTGTGTGTGTGTATATATATATATATATATATATATATATATATATATATATAAACTAAATTTCTTATTCGGTTTTAGGTTTTGGACCGAAACCCGAAACCGAATAAGAAAATTTAGTATTTTCAAAACCGAAATCGAACCGAATCTTTTTTAAAGCGAATCGAATCTCGGTTCGGTTCGGTTCGATTTTTTCTTATTCGGTCCCCCTCGACCCCCCTCCTCCCTCCGCTGGCCGGCCCCCTCGACCCGCCCCCTCCTCCCTCCGCTGGCCAGCCCCCCCAATCCAATCTCCCTCCTCCCTCCGCTGGCCGGCCATGCTCGACCTAGGGTGAGCATTATTCGGTTTTGGACCGAAAATCGAACCGAATCGAATAAGCGATTCGGTTCGATTTAAAAAAAAAATTGGTTTGGTTTTGGTTTTGAAAATACTACATTTTTTATTCGATTTCGGTTTCGGTCCAAAACCGAAAACCGAATATATATATATATATATATATATATATATATATATATATATATATATATATATATATATATATATATATATAACGGCTTTTAACGGCAGGGGTGCAAACTGAACAAAAATTAAAATGTGGAGTTTTTTTTATAAATAAAAGGTTTTCAAATGCAAAAATAAAAATCTAAAGAGGGTTTGTTTGCACTTTACCATAGAATTGGGGGACGGGTTACACTAATTAAAATAAAATTAGGAGGAATTAAAAATATGATTAGCAATTGGGGGATAAATACAAATAACTCAATTTTGTATACCAAGAAGTAAAATCATTTTCAGCAATCAACAAGACATTAATGTGAATCATTTCAAGGCGTAGATGTCTTAGTATTTTTCCATATGAGTTCTTTTTCATAAGTTGGGAACGCTAGCAGTCACACCGATAGGACACCAGTGTGGTTTTGGATTAGTGCTTTGGTTCATTGTTTGAAGTTGTTGTCATTGTGCTAGGAGATGGATTGCCATTCATTTTCACTATATGGCTTAACTATTACCTTTTCTTCATTTTTTTTGCTTCTGATATCTGCACAAAAATAAAATAGTAAATTTGTTATCGGCTTTCGGAAAAGTCGTGCACGTAGTACTGTCCTAAGAGTTAGTTTGGATCTATGTGCAGACTGTATCCGAACGCTCCTAGTGGTAAATTTTTTGCTCTATCGGAATCTCCTTGTCGCACACGACTTAGAGAGAGTGACCATCGACTTAGCTCTGCCCAGAGCAACAACGAAGAAGAGAATGTTTCGGAAAGAGAAGAAGTTTGGTAGAGAGTTTCGGCAACGATTTTTTCAGTGTGTTTTTAGAACGAAAAATAGAGTTCAATATATAGGCTTCATATTTCATCTTCTGTAACGGAATGAATATTATGAATAATAAATTGAAACGTTACAAAGCAAAAATAGAATGCAAAAAACGTGGTACATTAAATCTGGACCAGTTTTATTTGTCCAATCGTTACGAATTTAAATAAATTATAACGGTCAGGAAATCAATGAGGAGCAAAAAGGTTTTTAGGGTCTCAGCCCGAACCCGAAGAGAAAATCGAATCGACATTTGACGCCCACAGATGTGTGCACATATCCGTACCCGTTACGCGCACCGAACCAAACCAAGCCGAGCCGAGCCGGGCCGGACGGCGGCGGTGACGCGCACATGTAGCCCATGGGTCTCCCACACAAGGCTTAAATGAAACAATGGAAAGCAAAGCAATATATGAATAGTAGAGACATCCCACCTAGCCGATGTGGGACTATAGGTGAGTGGGAAGTAGATTTTTGCGTCAAAAGGAGCAGCAGCACTAACAATCCTCCCCCCCCTCCCCCCCTCCCCCCCCCCCCCCAAAAAAAAAAACCAAGTTCCAAGGTAATAGAAGAAGGAAAAATAAGAGAAGAGTAAGAGAATTTCTGGACAGTTATATACTATGCATAAATGAGATGGACTACAACCTTGAATCTCACGTAGTGACTATTGTTTTTGTCTGAAGAAGAGCTTAATGGACTACGCCTTGAATCAGTCTTCTTGAACCAGATTCAGACAATAGCACACATACTATTCTAGAGGTACTTGGGTCTATTGGGTGGTGCGTTTGGTTGGCCATGCGCACTTTTGTATATTCATGAGAGTTGTCTAGGATCGCCATGTTCTATAGTCGCGGCTTTCACGACCTCTCATATAGGCAAGTCCTCAAGGGTTGGTGATAGGAATCAACCCTGCATATCATGCTTGGACTTATTAAGAGTTTGAACTCACCCTATCCATATCACACAAGGAATACTGTCACCATAGGGATGGGGTATTAATATACACATGTATAGCCTCTTGGGCTTTTATTTTAAAGATAATTTAATCTCAGGGTTAGTGTTCCATAATAGCCACTTAGTCCAGCTTGTTCCTACCCATTGAACCGGCTTCTTGGGATCTCCAGTCAGACTCGGTTGGGTTGCCACTGCTGGTGACTATACTATGAGCTTAACCCCATCTCCCTCGATGATTATAGGATCAATGTCCTAGACAGACCCTTCGTCAAGTGGTCTGCAAGGTTCTTTTCTGACTTCATATAATCAAGAACCACATATTTGCCTAATGGGCTCTTTATTGACTTGAAACGCAGCTGCAGGTGCATGTTCATCTTAGCATTCACAGAATCATGCTTTAGTAGTTCTATAATATATTTATTATTACAGTTTATAGAAATTGCAGGAACATGATGAACAGAAATATGTATATTCATAATAAGATTTTTAAGCCATTTGGCTTCTGTACATGTAGTGTCCAAAGCTATCATTTCAGAATCCATTGTACTTCTGGCAATGATAGTCTGTTTACATGATCCCCAGGAGATCGCAGCTCCTGCTAGGGTAAAAACATATCCAGTTGTGAATTTCAAATCATGTGAATCAGTTATCCAATTTGCATCTGAATAACCTTCTATGATATCAGGGTGTCTAGTAAAATAAAGTTTATAATCTAGAGTATTCTTAAGATATCTAAATACTCTGTCCAATGCAGTCCAATGAGATTGGTTTGGGTTACTAGTATATCTACTTAGTCTTCCAATTGCAAATGCAATGTCGGATCTGGTCCTATTTGTTATGTACATAAGGGACCCAATCATCTTTTAATATCTATGTTGTTCTATAGGTGATCCTTCATTCTTGTTGAGAACAACATTACTGTCATACGAAGTAAGGGCAAATTTTTTGTCAAAATACTCGAACTTTTTTTAGCATTTTCTCAATTGAATGTGCTAGGAATAGAGTATAGCCCTCTTTGTATTTGGACACTTGCATTCCTAGGATCAGGTTTGCTTTACCTAGATTTTTTTTATCAAACTGGTTAGATAAATAATTTTTAGTGTTATTTATCAATTCGAGTAAAGATCCTAGAATGAAGATGTCATCAACATACAAGCATAAGATAACCAACTTCCATTTGTATTTTTAGAATACAAATATTTATCATATTCATTTGGCACAAAATCAATTCTATAATGACTTTGTCAAATTTGTTGTACCATTGCTTGGGAGCTTGCTTTAGGCCATAAAGAGATTTTACTAATTTATAAACCTTTTTTTTTCTTAACCTTTAGTAATAAAATTTTCAGGTTGCTCCATATATATCTCTTCTTGTAAATCTTCATTTAGAAATGTTGTCTTTATATCCATTTGATGGATCAGCATATCATGAATGGAAGCTAAGGCTAGAAGGGTTCTAATAGAAGTGATTCTAGCTATAGGTGAGTAGGTATCAAAATAATCTAATCCTTTTTTCGGGTAAAACCTTTGGCTACTAGCCTAGCCTTGTATTTCTCTATGGTACCATCGGCTCTAAGTTTCTTTTTAAAAATTCACTTACAACCTATGGGTTTACTACCTAAAGGTAGGTCTGCTAGAAACCAAGTACTATTCTCCATAATGGAGTTGTACTCATTGTTAATAGTTTCTTTTCAAAAAGAGGCATCAGGAGAAGATATGACTTCTTCATAGGTTGAGGGATCACCCTCTATCAAAAATATGAAGAATCCTTCTCCTAAATTCTTTTCAATCCTTTCTTTTACTCCTTCTAGACGTTCTATGACTTGTTCAGGTTGAGAAATAGATATTTGATCATGAGAACTAGTAGATAAAGTAAGAGAATGGTTGGAGGAAGATGAAAGGGTTCTATCCTTGAAGAAAAATATATTCTCAAAGTAAACTGCATCTCTAGATTCTATAATTGTGTTATTAGAGATTTTATTTACTTCAGAATTGGTTACAAGAAATTTATTGGCATTGTTATCTAGGGCATATCCTATGAACACATCATCTACAGTCTTAGGTCATATCTTTCTTTTTTTGGGTTCAAGAATCCCTACCTTAGTTAGGCTTCCCCAAACTTTGAGGTAATTAATCCTAGGGGTTCGTCCTTTCCATAACTCATAAGACGTCTTATCGTTAGTCTTACTGGGTATCCTATTAAGGATATAACAGGCTGACAATAAGGCTTCTGCACAAAGATTATCAGGGGCACCTGAGCTGAGAAGCATGACATTACCATATCTAACAGAGTGCGATTCTTTCTCTCAGCGACTTCGTTGGACTGATGAATAAGGAGCAGTTACCTTATGAATAATTTCATGTCTTCACAGAAGTTAATCATTTCATTTGAGGTATATTCTCCACCACGATCTGATCTAAGAATCTTAATCATTCTATCTAACTGATTCTCAGCTTCAGACTTATAGACCTTGAATCTGTCTAGAACTTCATCTTTGGTCTTAAGAAGGTAGGTGTAACAATACTTTCAATGATCATCTATAAAGGTAACAAAATATTTTCTACCACCTCGGGTCAAAATTCTATTGGAATAACAAACGTCACTATGGATAAGTTCTAGGAGTTCAGAATCCCTATGGATAGATTTGAAAGGCAATCTTGTGTGCTTGGCTTGAACATAAATCTCACATTTGTGTTCATCATCTATAGGAGTCTTAGGGATAAGATATAAGTTCATCATTCTTTTAATATATCCTAAATTCACATGACCTAGTCTACCATGCCAAACATTTGAGGATTCAATATTTGCAATAAAAGAAAGATTTGAACTTTTATTCATAGTACTTAAAATAAAGAATCCATCTTTTACAAATCTTTTTTCCACAAAAAGATTATTCTTAGAAAAAACTACTTTATTGGCCTCCATTACAATTTTTTTATCCTGAGGCTACAAGTAGAGATCCACTAACTAGGTTTCTCCTAACCGACGACACATGAAGCACATCATAGAGAGGTAGAATTTTTCTTGATGTCATCTTCAGATCTATTTTTTATCTTCCTACAATTTGTTCTGTTGAGCCATCTCCTAAAGTCACACCTTCTCCACCTGATTCCTGATAGGTTGAAAAACAAGAGCGATCAAATAAAACGTGAACATTAGCTCAGAATCCAACCACCAATCATCAGAATGGAAAGAAAGGTTTACTATAGGTTGATAGCTTTTAGACCTGAAGGAGATGGAAGACCCATTCAGAATCATGTTAGCCTCTGCCTTGCCTTTTCCTTTGAAGGAAGTCTTGATAGGTTCTTTCTTCCTTTGGAAGCAGTTGATGGCCGTATGGTTTATCCTACCACACACAAAATAAAATCTTCTCTGATCCTAAGTCTGACCAAAGTTTCTAGGTTTTTGGGGTTGATGGTGTTGAGGGTTTTTATAATTTGGTTGAAAACTCTGCTTCTTTTTGAAGGAGTTTTTCTTGGATTTGATATGATGGTTTGCTTTGGGTTTGTCATGGATTTCTACAAGATTTATCCTAGCTGTGGCATTAGACCTAGCTTTGGACTTTAACCTATATTCTTCTTCTGTTCTAAGCCTTTTTAGAGCTTGAGGGTATGTAATAGATCCTTGTAGATGGAGGAGATCATTTGCCACATTAGACCAAGAAGGAGGAAATTTGTCTATCAAGCATCCTATTTTATGTTCAGTAGAAAAGAAAGTTCCTTTGGCTTGAACATGCCTAAGGTGTTGTCACGACCCGATCCCAAATTGTTGGGTCGAATCGGATCATGTCCAGCCTGCACCGTTGTGAGACGGCGGCAGTAAGCTGTATCCAAATACAGGTAATCACAACAACCCAATATATATATTTGTCACAACTTCTAAAATTTCGAATATTAAAAACTTGTTTGTTCAACACAGAGAAAAGTACAACTGACATAAATACTGAAATAGATTGTCTTCACTCCAACATAATGAAACTAGAAATGGAAATAACATCTATCTAAAAAGTCGGCTCATCAGCCTCGAGATCAACACCGTCCGATTGGGACTCTGGCAGCACAGCAGGGTAGAGCTCAGGGTCGTAATAGCTATTAATCAATAGCTCAGCATCATCAATGGAACCTATTGGGGGTGGGGAATCCAGTCAGGAAAGGAGCAAAGTACAATTATGAAAATCTAACAATTCAACTAATAATTAGAAATTTGCAATTTAAACAGTTTGAAATATTTGAGCAATATTTTTCAGCAATTTTTCATAATTGAAAACAATATGATTTGAGTATGTAATGCTTATAACCGGCTTGGATTTTGTACAATAGTATCCTAGTGATACGATACGGCTTATCCTCGTGTGAAAGGAGTAGGCTCGCACAATTATGCAATATGAAGGTATTGGTCATAGAACATACACTACTCCCCCAATTCCACAATCAATAACAATCAATACTCTAGGAGAGAGTTCGTGTAGCAATGTAGTTTAATCTTGCAATATTACAATTAATAATTAAATTGAAAAATTAACATAACCGTACTTGCCTTGGTTTGTAACTGAATTGAGATGGATACCGGAGAAGAATTCAAACTCGTCCTCGAAATCCTACAGTTGAGAAGTTCTGACTTAGAACCATAAATGAGCCAATCTATCTGTGCTAGTTGCAATCTCTAAAATTAATCCTAGTTAAATTTTATTTTATCTTACCAGAACACGTTTTTGGATACAATTTACGATAATAATTTGCGAAGTAAACGTCAATTTAATGTTTACTGAAAAAATGGTATTTACAGGTTATTTGGCAAAACTTGATGTTTTCATTATATATATATATATATATATATATATATATAATATATATATATATATATATATATATATATATATATAATTATATATATTTAGGTTTTTCTTATAATGAGAAAACATGAAATTGTCTAAGTTACAAACTTGAAATCTTATTATTTTATTTAATGTGAGAAAACTCTTATTAATTTTCTATATAAAATAAATTATTTTATTATTAATGCGTTTACCTACAAACCAACAATCCAGAAAAGAAAAGGAAAAATCTATACTACATTATAGGTCCACATGAAAGAAATAGAAAAACTTGGGCTTATGTCCTTACAATTTTTTTACATAAATTAATTTAGGAGTTTTCTGCTAGTGAGTTCTGAATGCCGGGAAGCGATACATTCAGCAGGCCGAGGCACTGCACCCAAAATACTAAGGGCAGTAAAATATTCTAAAAGAAATTATAATAAAATATATTTTATGGAAAGAGGTCTCAGACTTGGTCATTCAGATCTCATGTTGCTGGCTAGCGCCCCAACGTACAGGAGACCCTATAACGTTTGCGCTTCGCCGAGGCTCATCCAACCAATACGGTTGTCGGCTAACAGGGGATACGAATATCTCGAAAAACCATAAACCAACTATAAAACCAATTGGAAAACCTTTTACAAAGACCGAGTTTGAAAGTATATTTTTTTTATGAAATTAATTTAAATACCAATATACAAAAGGTTTTACTGAAAATTTGAGCAGCATCTCCTCTGTAACTGGACAACCAGCCACATAGGCGATACAAACCCTCTGCACAAAGAAATTCCCAACCATGGAAAACACCAACCAATCCATCAAATATTCCAACCCAGAATAATAATTCCACATCCAGCACATATATAAAAACCAGCATCACAACCCAGAATAATAAATCGAAAATAATGTTGTCACGACCCGCTACCCAAATTGTTGGGCCGGGCCGAGCCATGTCCAGCCTACGCTTGGTTAAAGCGCAGTAAGCTGTTCTAGAATAAACAATAAAGGATCTAAGCAGCTAACAGTTCTATAATCACATTTAAGGTTCATCACAACACAGCATCTATAAGCGAGGTAAACAAACACATATTTAATAATACACTTCCAAATATCTAACTGGAGACAAAGTCCAGTATCCAATATAAGTACAGATAAAGTCTAAGTCTCAAACACAAAAATAACTAAGCAAGGTTCCCCGCTGGGGCCTCTTCTGGAGCTAAGGCCAGGTCCTCAAATCAGTGCCATAATATGTAACGCATAGCGTTTCCTTCTCGAAAAGTGAACCTACAACGTTATCCTGTCAGGACGGGAGCAAGTACAACCTCTACAACTAAAGTACTGAACATATAATGAAAGAGATGTACAACAAGAATCATGGTGTGATAAGTCTATAAAACAGGAAATACTGAAAAATATGGCCATGGTACAACTGGGATCACAGTATCATAGTAACATGGGGAACATGGCATCTATCTCATGTCGTATCACAATCATGTCATATCATAATCTATCATGGCAAGGATACATAGTCATATAGACAGATGTATATGTAATGTTTAAAACTGTAGCAGGTACGTGATCGGTCAAATAGATGTACAATGTGCTGTGGACATAATAAAATGTACTTCCGTACAAGTGATAGGGCGATAGATTACATACGCACAACTCCGCCTTGATATAAAGGCCTACGACAAGGTATGCATATAAAATACGACCTTGCTCGGTACATACGTACGAGTAGGGGGGCATGATCACGTACGCTACTAACAGTTTCCCATAACCCATATTCTATCATGTTAGAGATACGAGAACAGTAAAAATGTGATAGATACTGGGAGTAGTATAAGCATGGCAGGTACTGGGAGCCGTATGAAACATGTGAATACTCCGAGTAGTATAAAGCATAGTGAAACATGTACTGAGAACCAGTAAGAAGCATGTGAAGATATGATACTGTCTTAAGCATGGCAAGTACTGAAAGTAATACAACATGTGAAGATTAACTCGTACCTCAATGATCAGTATTTTAACAGGGTTAATACATGTTCTAGCATTAAAAGACAGTAAATGAGTGTGTAGATGTACTTGCCTGGGATCCTGCTATCAATATGAATCAAGGCTCGGAGTGAAGCCACGGTCCTAAAGATGAGATAATACAATAGCTAATCAGGGTGAAAATACATACTATAATGTCTAGGTCAACTAGGGCAAACTAAGACAAACTGGGTCAGAGGTTGACTTATAGTTGACTTTGGTCAACTGGTCAACTCCGGTCAATTCCAAGTCCCATGTGGGGTGACACTATATCCAAACTAACTTTCTAGGGTCTTTACACTAGTGTGGGGGTGAGGTCCAATACTACAATAACTCAAAACAACACAAAAGTTGCAAATCGTAATTTCAATAAATAAATTAAATGAACATTGTGTTCCAACAATTTTTGAGATAGACAAAAAGCTTAATTTTTTATGAAATAAAGTACCAAAATGATCCTTGTTAATTATAAAAATTTACACTAATTTTCTGGAATTTATAAACCTTCATAAACATTTATTAAAAAAATCAGCAAACATAGGTATCCTGAAAATGAGCTCTGTTTTCCTATTTTATAAAATATCAAAAGTACTTATTAAATCCTGAAAAAATTATAATAAATTAGCTAAATTAATATAGTATTTAAATACAATTTTTCTAGAATTTTTATAGCACTTAAAATATATGAAAAAAATGCAAAACAGCCTAACCGGATTATCCGGCGGATTACTGCGGATTACCGGCAGATTTTCCGTTCCGTCACAGCAAGTTTTGTGGTGAAAATTCGGATTTTCCGACGGATTCCGCGGATTTCCGACGGATTTTCCGAACCGTCGCAGAAAGTTGATTTTTGAACTCAAAATTTGTTTCGGCCATAAAACTTCGTTTTAAATCGAAATTTGGACTTTCAAAAGTCAAAATTGAATAGAATTGAATTTCCTACAACATGAAATTATTAGTTTTCACAAATTAAAACATTTGATAGATCAAAACCTCAAAATACTCGAAAATCATATCTATAAACTTAGATCTACGCAACACTGTCGATCAAAACCAAAAGTGCTATATACTAAACATGTTAACAATTTAAAGAAGCAAATTATAGGCCAATAAAACTCTAGTTTCCATGGAAAACAAAAATAAAGTATGGTCATGTCACTTTTGAGCAAGATACACTTGCCTAGGTTAAGCTCCAAGCCTATTTTACTCCACCACCAAGAGGGGTACGAAACCACACTCTAGACCTCAAGGCCAAGCTTGGCAAGCTCCAAGGAAGATAGAAGGAAAGAAGAAATGAAGAGGGAGTGAAGAGAATGAAAAGAGAGAGGAGAGAGAAAGTGAAATGGTATATATAGAGGGGGGAATTAATCTTAGCCGTCGGATCGTGATCCATGTGAAAATCTAAGTCAATCCTAACCATTCAAACAAAACCAAATATCCAATGGGTAATAGGGTGCATCTACACTATTCATGAAAATATCTTAAACACTATTCACGAAAATATCTAAACACTATTCACAAAATATCCGAAACACTATTCATGAAAATATCTGAAATCGAAAATATCTAAAATATAGAAAATCTGTCTGGACGGTATGCCGTCGGTATACCGGTATACTGACGGTATGCCGGCCAAGGAAAAATCTATAAGTTAGGAAACATTTTTAAAGCATTACGAAAATCAAGAAAATACAAAAACACTACAAAATACATATCCGTATATAAATACCGATACTGTGAGAAAATATTTTATTCAGAAAAATAAAAATAAACCCTGAAATTCAGGGGGCTTACAAATATACGCGTCCAGCGTCAATTATCCAACTATCGAAAATCACCGCAGCAAGTAAACGTCGCGCGTATCCCCTATATGCAACAAAACAAAATCCGATCCCCGGAACAGGGTCGGGACCGCGTCATCACTGACTAGCTACGGGGGGACACGGGAACACGGAATAATACCTCAATTGCTCGGCTAGAGCTCTCAGAAAAATAGATAAAAAAATCCACAGACAGTGGGGAACGGAATGCGGATAGCAGCGGATCGAGTCCGAACAGTACTGGAGTCGCGTACGGAGGTGCTGTACAGCGGATCGGGACCGCTCGGGAGGTTCGACGACGGGAGGCCGCGGGACAGGCGTTGCAGGGGGTCGGCCAGCGGTTGGGATGGCCGCGGTAGGGCGCGGCCAGAGGGTCGTCGAGAGTGCACGGCCGGGTTGGCGTCGGGCTTGGGAAATTTGGAAAAAAAGGGTTTTGGGGAGAGGGCTGAGTGATGGAGAGGGGTGAGTACTGGAGGGTTTTATAGGAAGGATTTGGGGGTTACGGGAGGGGAAAGGAGGAGTCGGGGGTTTTCGGAAGGGGAGGGGCGGCTGCGAGCGTTGGGAGCGGAAAGGAAAGGCTTCCTTAGCTGATGGTTAAGAGAAATGAGAGAGAGAAAGAAAGTTTTAATGAGAGTTGAATATATATATATATATATATTATATATTATATATATATAATATATATATATATATATATAATGAGAGTTGTAATCTTTTTATAATTCAAAATTTCATTTATATATTAAAAAAAACTAATCTTTTGAAATGAAATCGAGTTTGGGTTCAGTTTCGAAAATAGTTCGAGATGGGTTCAGGACAGGTTCGGGACGGATTTGACCAAACACTAAAATTCCAGATAATAATTTTAATCTAATTATAATAAATAAAAATAACACTAAATTAATTAATTAAAAATTACGGGTTTCACAACATAGGACCGAAATATATTCTTCTTCTGTTCTAAGCCTTTTTAGAGCTTGAGAGTATGTAATAGATCCTTGTAGATGGAGGAGATCATTTGCCACATTAGACGAAGAAGGAGGAAATTTGTCTATCAAGCATCCTTTATGCTCAGTAGAATAGAAAGTTCCTTTGGCTTGAACATGACTAAGGTGTTCTTGGAATTCATGAATTTGGTCATTGACAGACTTGTTATCTAATGACATATCTGTTGAATGTGAAGGAATTGAACCTATCAATTCCAGCTCATCACAACCATATTCATCTTCCAAAGCATCCAGAGTCTTTAGCGCTTTTATATTCAAAAAATATGTCGTAGAGTGACTCAGACATAACGCTTAAGATTCTGTGGAAGCAATGGTAGTCTATTTCTTTAAGGATCTTGGGTTTAGAGGAAGTGGAGGACTTGGATACTCTTACGTCAGACTCAGTCTCATCAGAATCATTTGTGATGGGTGTAGACCCATCAATGACAGAAATCAATCATAAAGTGGTAAGCCAAAATTTTATCTGGCTCTGCCACTTCTTGAAGTAGGTGCCATTGAACTTAGCGGACTTTGCAGAGTAGATCTCTTCCTTGGCAGACATGATTTCTAAAAGTCTGTAAAATTTATATTTACTCAATAAGATGGCTTAAGCTAAAATTAACAATTCAAATGATTTTAGTATTCTATCTTTAAAATTTTAGTTTTTCAAGTTTTGATAAGGTTGGATTAGCTGTAGGGCCGGATCCCAGCAAGCGGAGGTTCACTAGGAACACTTAAGTACCGGTCGCTTAGACGATTTTTTGCCTTGTTGACAGAAGGGCGCTTTTGCTTGTTTCCAAACAAATCTCTACTTTAGAACTTTAAAATTAAAAGAATTTTACTAAATCAATAAATTGTTTATTTTGGCTTAAAATTTAAATTGAGTAAAAGAGACTACTCAACTAGTATTGACAAAATGTACTAACAATAATATTTGAATGTGACAAATATTTGAAAGTTAACAAATATCTTGTTAATAGTAAGCAACAAATATTAATTGATAAGTGAAAGTTGTTAAGTTTTAAGCGATGTATAGCAAATTTTTGTGAGTGAATATAAGATATGTTAACAACAGTAGTAACAGAAGTAAATCTGTTTAGACAAAATATTGCTATAGAATATATATATATATATATATATATATATATATATATATATATATATATATATATATATATATATATATATATATATACAGAACCGTAATTAAAGAAATATAGCAGAAATGTCTTTGGCAAGTTGTTGTCTTTAGCAAGTTATGTTGTCTTTAGGAAGTTGTCCTTTAGCAAGTTGTGCTTTAGACAAGACGTATACAAGAACCGTAATTAATGAAATGGAATAGAATGAGGAAAATTTTAATTTTATTTATGTCTTTAGCAAGTTGTTGCTAAAAAGATGTAACAGAATTAAGTTGGTGTGCTCATAACATATGTTTACAAATTCTAACAGAAGCAAGTTGGTGTAGTGGAATATTCTAACAGAAGCAATTTGGTGTGCTAACAACTTACTGTTTACAAATTTTGTAACCGGTCAAATGGCCACAAAGATTTTGGTAATTGAAAGTAATTATTTTGTGTAAAATAAACTGAGTACTCTTAGATTGTTAGATTTTTTCAGTTTTCTTGCTTATAATATCTGCAACAAAAATAAAATAGTAAATTTGTTACCGGTCTTCGGAAAAGTCGCGCACGTAGCACTGTCCTAAGAGTTAGCTCGGGTCTATGTGCAGACTGTATCCGAACGCTCCTAGTGGTAAAATTCTCGCTCCACGGAATCTCCTTGCCGCACACGACTTAGAAAGAGTGACCACCGACTTAGCTCTGTCCACAGCAACAACGAAGAAGAGAATGTTTCGGGAAGAGAAGAAGTTTGGAAGAGAGTTTCGGCAACGATTTTTTCAATGTGTTTTTAGAACGAAAATAGGCTTCAGATTTCATCTTCTGTAACGGACGAATATTATGAATAATAAATTAGAACTTTACAAAGCAATAACAGAATGAAAAAAAAAACGTGGTACATTGAATCTGGACCAGTTTTATTTGTCCAACCGTTACGAATTTAAATAAATTATAACGGTCAGGAAATCAATGAGAAGCAAAAAAAATTTTAGGGTCTCAGTCCGAACCCGAAGAAAAAAATCGAATCGACATCGTCGCCCGCACATGTGGACACGTATCCGCACCCGTTACGTGTGTCGAACCGGGCCGGACTGCGGCGATGGCGCACACGTGTGGCCCATGGGTCTCCCACACGAAGCTCTAAGGGAACAATGGAAAGCAAACAATATATGAATAGTGGAGACATTCCACCTAGCCGATGTGGGACTATAGGTGAGTGGAAAGTTGGTTTTTGAGTCAAAATGAACAGCAGCACTAACATGGGGAGGATATTTACACTTTGGTAATAAAATTTTAGGTACCTGTGAACTGTCACCTTCATTTGTGACATGCGAATTTAGCACCAACATAGAAGATTGACAGGTGGACAGCCCGTCGTTAAAAAATTATTAAATTTTTATGAAGCTTTATAATGCTCCATAGACGACTCAATCCTCACGGGGGAAGACAGAAAGCTTGGATGATGATGATATGTTAGGAAAAGATCTCATGAACTGTGTTGCTTGCTTATATAATATTTTGTTCATAAGAACAAATGATATCTAGTGCCACGAGGCTTCTGTTTACACAATTTGGAGATGGTAAAGATTTATCTATATATGTGAAGAGTCTGTTTTTTTGGCTCGAACATGCATTCTTTGGGATGCAAACCTTACTGCCACTTGGGACGACACCCTATTTATTCAATACACACATCCCTGCTGCCCCCCTGCTTTGCACCGCTGTTGCCAAACCAATCAGGCGGCTGCCAAGAGGCCACATCCTTAGTGGGGTACCACTTTTTCTAGTATGTGTGGAATTACCCACGATGACCATCATGGCCAATCCTGCGAGAGGAGGAAAAAGTGGTACTTCCACCAACTAGCGGTCAATCCACTGGAGTCCACAGAACTATTGAGTAGTGCTGCAACACTCATCTACAGAGGTCCTCCCTCTAAAATAGTTTATACTTGGACATAAAATGGGTCCTCATTTTATTTCTGGAAATTCCACACATACTAGAAAGAGACCCCAAGGCAATTCCTTGGGTAGCAATAGTTCGGCCTTGCAAAAGAAGATCGGTCTTGAGAGTCCCTAATCACTCTCATACCATGTGGGCTATGAGTCTCCCTATAGAGGCACCACAACAAGAGTGCTTGCCGTCCTATTCGGCAGTCCACATTTTGATGTCCTGAAGTTCTGAAACATCCGAGAAGAACTTTTATCATCCTCGGAAATCCTATTAACTTTGGATTGTAATCATCAACAAAACAAAGTGGTTGTGTGCTAACCAAACTTCCCTTTCCACACTTCCGTAGAACTCTTTTTATTTGTAGTAGCTACTTTGTACACTTTCGTTGTAAAGTTATAATTCGTTTACATCAATACATGTTTTTCCTTCACACACACTAATAAAAAACATTAACGCCACTAAGCCACCTTCTATGTTTCGAGCTGGCGAATAAGAAATGCCATGTTTTCATGAGCCATCTCTTGTTCCTACAATGAGTGCAACTTCTCTTGTAACTTCTTCGACGAACTCTCATGGAGTCATGGTGAAACACATAATTGTCCTGCCATTAAGGATAGATGAATCCAATAGTTTTCCGTTCAACTTTCTTCTCGTCAACAATAGACATGGCTTTTGGCTTAACCCTCTTGTCCTTTAATGGACCATACAAATTTATGCAATTGACTTCAAAATCATCTCGTTTTCCCATGTGAGTGTACTCATGCACGAATTGATCTTCTCGTAGCCATGACTGTACCTTTGCCTTTATGAACCGAGAGCTATGTTACTACTTCGTTGGAATTTAGAGACGTGCATAGCAGAAATAGAAAAGAAAATTAATGTCCAAGGCCAAAATCTATAAAGGAAAACGAACCATACCCACATACGCGAGACAAATTAAAGATCAAATGCACACAATATGCGGAGCTATGGCCATATGGACAAGCCCCAACTTTCTATTAATCAAAACATTGAATACACTGTATATATGCCAGCTCCCTTATCCCAAGAGCCGAACCCTTACAAGTTCTTACGAAGAAGTTACAAATAATGTAAATATAGATCGTAAAACCCCATCCCTAACTAGGACTTGTTAGAGATCTTAAAACCCCATCCCTAACTAGGACTTGTTCACCTGTAAATGAATCTCCACCAATGACTTGGTGATGATTTGGACTTGACGGATCAGGCGAATCTTCGATCAAAGTCTTCTTCTATCTTGAAGTGCACGCAAAAGAAACACAAAACTAGCATAGAAGTGGTGGTATCTCCTTTGAATCACCTTAAGAGCATAATAAGCAATTGTTTAACTCAATTTATAGGAGTTAAGAAACTCTAATTCGAGTTAGGAGCCCTAACTTAACCCTTAAGTTAGCCCCAAAACCAATTAGACCGTCAAATATCCTCATCAAAATATATGAATATCGAAACAACTTCCACCACCCCGAAATGCATTAGATTTGCGGTTTAGATGTTCTAAATTTTTTACCTTACCCAATCCAATATTTGGCTAGTAAGTTCACCGTACTCCGATATATATTGGACAGGCTTAGGCTAGCAACCCCGTGCCATCCAGACGGCTCCATCCTCTTTTTCGTGATTGGGTTGGATCATTTCATCAGTTTTCTTGTCTAGTTTTATTGTGATTTAGTTCATTTTTTGAAAAGTCCGATGTTACGCACAGGACATTGTGTACTGTATTGTATACCTTTTGTGATTTAGTCTATATAGTTCAGTAGTTTCACTTATTTTCATGGCTCCACTACTATCCAAAACTTAGTCTGCTGAAGAAGATTCTTTGTAGTTTCATATATGGTAAGAGTACTAGTCATTCAACCTATTAGTTTCTAATCATATTATTTCTTATTGATTATAGCACGTGCGAAAAGTATGACTTAGCTGATGAGGTTCAGAGAATACCATCCTGTATTCCCTTTCTTATGCTTGATATAGGTTTTTACATCTGCATGTTATCGAAATATAAGCAGGCCCCAAAAACAATTTTCCCTTTTTTTATTTTTTTTATACAAGTCAGTCCACATGTAGTCCACCTTAGTCTACTCGAGCACATCCGAGCTCAAATTTCTAATTCCGCTCTTGCCTGTAAATTTCACAGCATAAAAGACAGCAAATTATATTTATAGGTGATGAAGGAAAACACCTTGAGCCAAATGAAGGTTTGTTTCATTCAGGATGTTCATGTGTGCTTTATCAAATTGAACTTTCTTTGCAACCAAACAAATAAAAATTGTTGGTGCAGTTAAGTGCTTCTATCCGGTTCACCTTCACTTCATTCTCAGTCTCTCAGGTATTACTGACATCTGAAGTTACAATGTGATAACTTTCCCCTCCATTCATCAAATGTCTAACCAGGTGGAGCGCTCGAATCCTGTCGTTCCCGTCTGTTATTTGTGCTACTTTCCACATGAACTACAAGTGCTGGACTACCTCTTTTTTGTTAAGTAACTTTCCTGCGCCACATGTTATGATATTTTTGTTATAGTACATATTTCTGATCATATCTCCTGTTGGGCCATGGATGGTTAGGAACTTATGGTGGACTGACAATTGGTTACTGGCTTTCCTTTCCTTTTATTTTTATTTTTTAGATGTCCTTTCTCCAAGTCGGCCGTGGCTACATAAGCCATCCAGCCGCCGAGGGGGGATTCGAATCCAAGGCCTGTGCTTGGGTGGCCTCCCGCACTACCACTAGACTAGTGCCTTAGGGACGGCTTTCCTTTCCTTCAAAAGACCATTTGGGGTTATAAACATGTTTCATAGTTGAGTGTAGCTGCGTCTATGGTTTGGTGTACCGAGGCTTGTATTTCACTAACACCAGAGTTGATGTCCATATCTTGTAGGTCGCTGAAGCCAAATATGTCGATGGAACTCAGTTGGATGAGCGTGAATTAAATTTCCAATATGCTAGCCTAGCAGAAGTGATCCGCAGCTTCGCCCATGCTTCTTAGCATCTTTGTTTGTATCATCACTCCACTTCAGACTTTTTTCTGAACTAAAGCATAGTTTGCAGTATCGGCATACCGATACGATATCCGACGTCGATACAGTTTGGCATGTCGCGATCCGATATTCGAAACCGACGTTAGGTATTTTTTCCGGTCAATTCGGAATTCGGTATAGAAAATTGAACGAAAAAACCAATCAACAATAGTGTAGAAAATAGTAAGATTGTAAAAATATGTAGATGAAGAAAACTTATTTATTGCGTGCAACCAATTAGCAAAGAGTGACTACTATTTGTTTCAATTTCAAAAATACTAAAAACACACAAAAATATTTTAAATTGTCTAAATATATAAATATTTTTTTTTTCAAATTTATAGTAATTTTATAATTATTTGCTTTTGAATACCAAAAAATTCAATACTTCGATCTGATAGTACGCTGATCTGGATACCGACTCCGATATAGATACTGTAAACCTTGGACTGAAGCCGACCTAGTATTGCTGATAGAGAGTCGAGATAGGCGAGATGTGATAATGTAATCATGTCTAGTGGGTCACCGCAAGGTATGGTTAGATGGATCGAGGTCAAGATGGATCAAGATTTGTAAGGTACCTAGCAGTCATGATTTCCGGGTGAATATAATCCAAGCTAAACATTAATTCTGTGCATGGATACATAGATAGTGGTTAAGTAATCCGTTTCTTGGAGCAATTCTGTATCATAACTGGCTAAGCTTTTAGGATGCACATAGCACTAATGAGATCCATGACACATATCATTCCTGGATGGTTTCATAAGCAAAGACTTTGCTAGGACTACGTATATGTTTGCATCCTCTTGTCATCCAAAAAAAAAAAATGACAAAACCATGGAAACGCTCTTCTGATGGCATAGCCCACTTGCTGCTTCAAACTTCGAGGCATATACGTTTGTTCCTTCTCGTTCCTCATTTCTGTAAGCTGCAATCTTTGGCACAAAGATATGGAGAGAGAGAGAGATGAAGAATCCACAGGCCACAGCAAAGGACAAATTTGTTCCTTCTTTGGGTTGTGGCCCCACATTGAGCCGTTGAGGTCACAAACAAAGTGGTTATCAGAACCATCCCACTTTGTCACCTGTTCCTCCACAGTTAGATTTGTGGATTTTTGTAGTCAAGTTATGCCTGTGATTGGGACTTGTCATGCATATAGTTTTTGAGAAACAGTGGGGAGCTTTTGTATTTATGTTTGTATAATAAGAATGAGATTGTCTATTTATGGATCTGGTAAATAAAAAAAACATAATAAGAATGAGATTGTCTCTTTTTTTAGAAATTAAATGAAAATTTCATTCAACAGAAAGAATGTTGTCCATATTTTTTTCTGGATATGCGCCAATATACAATAAGGAGGCTTTCTGAGTAGCCCTGAAGAAACATGTTTCTGGGAGAGTATACGACGAATGAGAGATTAGGATTTTAATGCAACTATTAAGACATTCTTCAAGCACATGACCAACTCTCCAAAGGATATCCGATTCTTTATATCAAATGGCAACAATCAATTAGATTGATCCCCTCTACTTCTATGATAACTCTCTTCTGCACAAGGCAACTACTTTTAGGCCCGTTTGGTAAACCTTATCTAGAGTTGAATTTTAGAATTTTATAGATTTGGAGCCAAATTCATGGAATCCTATGTTTTGTTGGAGATGAATTTGGATATGTAAAGTATGACCAAATCCAAAATTTGGATTTGGAAGAAAGAGGTTGGAATCATGTCGTCATTATAATCATCATTATATCTTAATTACTAATATTTTATATTAATAATAATAATAATAATATAATAATAATAATAATAAAATAATAATTTAATTATTAATCATAACTATAATTATAATTTAATAGCTAATTAATAATTTACCAAATCCTATGTTTGGTTGGAGTGGATTTGGATTTAGAAATTCATAATTTGGATTTGGAATTGAATTTTGGATTTCCAAATCCAAATCCAAATCCAAATTCAAATCCATTTTTCCAAATCCAGAGGAATTCCCCAATGCTGGACTTTAGATGACAGCCAAAAAAAAGTCCCTCATGGTAGGGGGTGAGCAACGGTTCGGTTCGGTTCAAACCGAACGTATATATGAAACCGAATAACCGTAAATCGTATTTCTCAAAACTGAAAACGAACTGTTTTTATAAAAAATAAAATAAAACCGAACCGAATTCGGTTCGGTTTCATGGACAAAGTGTCGGGCCTTCAAATTTTTAGTAAAATGAGCCTTTTTAAATAACAACTTATTTTAGAAATATGGCATTATTGTATTTATGAATTATTATCATATTACATAGTGTGAAAATATTAGTATATATAAATTGAGGGTATAGAGAGAGTGCTCAAAGAAGTACCGACAGAGAATAGGAGAAGAGAGTGCGCTCAGTTAGGGTTAAAACATTAGTATATGTAGTTGAGGGTAGTTTGATAAATTACTAAATCTAAATCGGTTTTCGGTTCGGTTATCCAGATCAAGAACTGAAAACCGAACGTTATTTCAAAATTTAAAATTTCAAACCGAAAATCGAACTGATAAACGAAAAATCGAACCGTTTGTCATATTCGGTTCAGTTCGATTCGGTTTTCAACAGTTGTCTGCCACCGTATCTCATGGTCTCTACATACTGCAAAGTGAAGTCCCCTTCAATTTAGGGGTGAGCAATATTCATTTTTTGGACCGAATATCGAGCCGAACCGGATATGTTCGGTTTGAAAAAAAATCGTTTCGGTTTCGGTTTTGGAAATACTAAAATATCTTATTTTGTTTCAGTTTCGTTCCAAAACCGAAAACCGAATAAGACTTGTGCAACTATGTAAATACCTTAATTCTATGTAATGTTGTAATTAAAATGTGTAAATTTTGAAAGCAACAATTCTATTTTTGAGTTTTGAAACCAAACTTGGTTAATTAACAACTATACCAACTTTAAACTCAAATACAACAAATATGTGTATAAAATTATAATTTTAGTATCATTGAACTACAATTTCAACTTTAGATCCTGCCCATTGTACAATAGGAATATTCAATCGGACAACCGGTAAACCAATCGTTCGTCAGTTTGGTTTTGATTAATTTTGGTTCGATTTCGATTTTAGATCTTTAGAATTTCAATTATTCAGTTTTGACAATTTCGATTTGTTTGAAAAAATCGGTTCGGTTTCGGTTTTGAAAATACTAAAAATTCTTATTTTGTTTCAATTTCGGTCAAAAACCGAAAATCGAATAAGACTTGTGCATTATGTAAATACCCTTAATTCCATGCATATGTTGTAATTATAATGTGTATATTTTGAAAGCAACAATTCTATTTTTGTGTTTTGAAACCAAACTTGGTTAATTTAACAAGAC